>WBMW01001139.1:1752111-1881858 GCA_013396635.1 Penelope pileata | reverse complement strand
CGCAGCGCGCACCCCCGCCCCGCTCACCTGGCGCTGGGCTCGGGGCTCGGGGCGGCGATGCTCCGCTCCGTTCCGCGGGATGCTCCGCGCCGCCCGCACAAAGAGCAGGAAATGGCTGCAGCAAGTGCACTTCCGCGGCTCTCCGCCGGCCTCTCCGCGCGGCGGCGGCGGCGGTGCGGGGGGAGAGCCCCGGCCCCCGCCGCGGGAAGGGGCTGGAGCCGTGCGGGCGGCTCCTCCTCCGGGGGCTGCGCGGGGCCGCCCCTCCGCTGGGGGAGGCCGAGGGGCAGAGGGCTGCGGCCCCCTCGGGAGCCCCGGCGCTGGAGGAGCGCGCAGGGCAGAGCCCGGCCGGGATTCGGCATCGGCTCGGGCTGCAGCCCCGCGGCGCGGTCCCGCTGCTCCGTTTTCCCTTACCGTGTAATGGATGCCCGGAGCCTAACGCGCGTCCGGAGCCTTGGATTGCTCAGCGCTTAACGGAGCTAAACCGGGAGGCAGTGCCTCTGCTCGCAGCTCTGAGCCTTCTCTGAATCAGCGCCGCATCCACAAGATCTTCCCTTTGGCATTTGGGGCAGCTGGCATTTCTTCAGGGACACGTTTCCTGCCCTTCTGCTCATGCTTCTTCTGAAAGCTCTTCTGATCCGGTGTGAAATCCAAACTGGACCTCCAGAGCAGCAGCCCCTCATGGCAATCGGTGTGAGAGCCCTGTGCAGGGCCTTCATTCATTCTCTGGCACCAGCTGCTGCTGCTGTTGACAGATGTCGGTGGGTACCCAAGGACCGCTGAAAGTCTGAGTGTATTGATACATTTCCTCAGGGGCCCTGGCAGTCCCTCAGCTCCGTCCCTTTCCTGAGCATCAGCCTATGCTGAACATGGGCCCTTCCTGATCCCAGCAGCCACCCCTGGGGCTGAGCTCAGGCTCCCATGGTCGCTTACTGGCTCTGCTCAGACCCCGGGTTTACCCGACTGCCCTCGGCTGAATGGACGCAATGGGCTGAGGGCAGCGGGGTCTGCAAGCTGCCAAGCAGTAAGATGGGCTGAGAGTCTTTAATAGATAGGCCCACACCTGAAAAATTCTATTAATAGCATTGCTGGGAGTAGACCCTTCTCCTGTGTAGCACTTCTTCTACCTCACCTCTAACTGCAACACCTGTAGCCATCATTCCCCTTTTTACTATTTATTGCTTGTCAGAAAAATTCAGCAAGCGAGCATTATTACTGCAGATCCAGGAGATCTAACGGTGAATGTTCCTCTGAGGCCGTGGGTGAAACAAGGTCAGTTCAACAAAACTGTGGCTGTAAAAATTGCTGGGGACTTTTTTGTTTTTAAATTTTTAAATAGTGTTTAACCTGCTCCCATTATCAGCCAGGTTCAGAATGATGGGAATTCCATGAATGTTGTGATATTATTTTATTTTTTAACTCCACGCCGTCTTAGATCATAGAAAAACAGAATGAGCTTCTTTGCTTCCATCTTGCAGATCTCTTTGCAGGACGGGAGGATGAGCAGTGAGGGGCAGGCCCCACGCTGCTGCAGATATCTCCATGTTATACAGACATGCAGCCATCACGTTACGGCACTGTCCTTTTGAGATTCTTGAATCTCTTGTCAATATTAGTGGGGAAATACCTTTGGGAGGACACAGATAATTATCAACCCTGTTTTAGAAGGACCCAGAGAACTCAAAGCCATGACACTCGATGTTTAGACTTGGAAATCCATGTGTCCATACAGTAAATTACCCAATTTGCTGAGATTATGAATACTTCCTAACCCCAATGCACCCAGTGTGTAATGTAACCCCAGGACACAGCCATAGCTCTGGGGAACAGCAATATTTCAGAAATCTTTGCTTCTTGGTGGGAAGGATGTGGAGAAAGGGCAGGCTGTTTGATGATAAAAGCATAAGGGTGGCTTTTGCTTTTGTGCTCATGTATAGTGAAAGCCACAGTTGGGACAAAGTAATTTTATTATTTGTGAAAATACATCTTATGTACATTGAAATTCCTGCTAAAGAAGACCAAACATAAGACACTACAATGTTAATTTGTGCAATGCTCCCTAGCTAATAAATATTACATTTATCAAACATAAATACAATCTCAGAAAGGTTTCCTAGAAGAGCAACAGTGCTGCTACACAATAGCAGCTTCCTCAGCCTCCTCAGATCCCTGGTTGCTCCCAGGAGGGAGGGGACAGTGAGCCAGAAGTTGACTTTTGAGCCTGCAGACACCTCTGCCACAGGCTGAGTGTCTGTGCTCAGGGAAAATCCATTGCAGAGTGCCCCGTGGTTGTATGGATCGTCTCAGTGGATTGGGGGAGAGAACGGGGACACGGCCAGCTGGCCTCACTCACACTCAGCTGTTAATGTGCAGTTCAACATGTGTAGGGTACTGGAAACTTCATTGCCCAAATGCCAAATATGGCACCATGGGAACATGACAACAGGCTAACTTGGACTGAAAGGATGAGTGGGAGAAAGAGAAACTTAGCTTAACGTCATCGTAGGCAAGAATTCAGAGTTGTTCTATAGATGCTCATTTTGCACATACTGGTTCAGACTGCTGAGAGATTTCGGTGGCAGTCCTGTCTTGAAGGTAGCACTCTGACCCTGTGTTTTGGATTGACAGCCTCTGGTCTCAATGTTAGGATTCTCCTTGCTTGGGAGTGTCACTCTGGATGATATTTGTAGAAGTAAAGCAAGGAAAATAATGTGGAAATAAAGCAAAGTAGGAAGATGTATATGGCAGGAACTGTGTCTTGCCTGTATTTATAAACCTGAAAATATTCTGGCTCCTAAAAGCTGCCCTAGAACCATGGATCTGAAAAATACCAAAAATTCAACCTCCTTCTATGAAGAAATAGTTTGACACAGGATATGTGAGATCATGGGATTACAATATTTCCTTTTTCCATTTTTGTTGGCAAACATCTTTGAACTTGACTTCTGTAACAATGTGAGAAATTGCTGCTAGAAGTTTGCACCTCAAAGTTTTTGTATACTGCTGTCACGTAAAGTTTACCCATGTCCTAGCCTGCCCAAACACAGGAACATCAAAACCACATTTCACATAAGTGCACGTATCATCCGGGAGTCCCCTTGGCTTCCCTTGTTATTGTTAATGCTTAGCAGAAAGTCCTGATCTTATTTACAAATTCTGCAGGACACTAACACCCACACTTCTGATTCAGAGGTCAGTTATGTCAAATCAGTGTCTGTCTTGCAGTGAAAATGTAGATGTTAAGTACCAACAGATGGATGTTGCTTATGTCTTCTGCTCTCACCACATGATGTGGAACTCCTGAAGCACCCAGGCAGTCCATTTGCATAAGACTTTCCTTTCTTTGATCAGTCCCTAGAGGATACACCAGTCTGCTTGCAGAAGAGGTGGAAAAGTCTCTACTTTGATGATTCAGTTACTCTTTGAAGTAAGAGAAAACTTCTCATTAGTGCTGGTGCACTGATCACACGCTCTGCCTGTTTCCTTCTCGTGGCTGCCCTTCCAGACATGCTTGTTCAGGGGTAGGTTCCTGTGCCTCTCACTGGTAACCAGATACGGGATCCTGTCTGCTCCTGGGCTGGGGACACACAGCACTCTGCCCTGCCAAGTCCTCCATGCTCCGTTCGAGGAAATTGGTGGTGGTCATTTGTTTATCTTCTGATGTAGAAAGACTGAAGAAAAAAAATCATATGAACTCTCAGCTTTGACTTCTTTCCCCCAAGAATGTCCCAATGTGCATCAGAGAGTCCCATTTTCCTTCTCACTACACAACTTTGAGAGAATTTCAAGACTCTTTAACACATTGCTTTTTCTCTTCCCCACTTACAGACTTGTGTGCACATGCAGACACCTCTTCAGCTTTTGGGGTATCAGAATCCTGTTTCTGTTAAGCCACAGCTTCAGAGAAAATTGTGCAAAGGGGGAACAAAACCGCCTTAAAATATTAGCATCAGAAACGCTGTCACTAAATCCAGCCTGTTCCTTTGTATCCCAGGCTTATTCCTGTTCAGAGCTTTCAGGTCCAGCCCACTCTGAATTAGAGAGCCATGGAAATGTCAAAATGTTCCTCCTCAGTCAAATACAGGGTTTTCCTCCAGGGGAGACCTTCATTTGGGAGTTCACAGAATACCAGTGCCAGATCTCTCAGATTTGAGGCTGCATCTTCACGACAAATACACTTGCTGTGTTGTGTGGTGCAGGAATCTGTGCTGCAGATGGTTCCATTTGTAAGATGCAAACCACATTCTTGGCCAAGCCAAACCCCGTGTCTGCCTGTGCTCTGGAAGACCTGAGGGTATCTTGTCTGCCTGGAAGGACTGGCCTCTGCCCTCTGCTTCTCCCCAGGCATACAGCAAGTGTCTGTGGTGGGAGGATTCATGTTAATGCTTCATGTGGGGAAAATCCAGCCATCTGCCCTCTCAGGACTCTCTTAGCTTCACTTAGTGGCCAGTGCCATGATTACAGATCAAACTCAGAGATTTCACTCAGCTGATAAAGCAGAAGGGAAAAGGGCGGGCGGTCTTCTTTCCTCTGCAGGAGAGAGAGGGAGAACATTAATGTCAGCTTGGGAGAAATGGTGAGGTTAGAAAAGCAAACCTTGTGAAGAAACTGAGTTTTAACAAAAATAAAACCCATTCTTATCAAGGAAACGCCAATGGAAGAATGAGGTTCCTTCTGTGCCATGTTTCTTTTCTACTAGCAGGGAAATTGCCCCAGAGGACACTAAGTACTTTGTAATGGGTTGGCTGTCATTTTTACCATCCGTGTTAAAACTGAGCCCCACTGATATGTAGCTTTCTTAGAAAGAAAATTGCTGAATTAACTTGAGTTAGGTGCACTACACAGACTTCTCAGTGAAGTCAACAAAATTCTATAGAGACAGCAGCTTAAATAAAAGGCACAGAGCCTGAGGTTTAACTCAGCATGCTGACACAGGTGAAACCTGCAAAGTGCCTCATGTCCAGCACTGTATCTCATGTTAGGATGTGAGGTGTAAACCCTCTCCTAAATGCCAACAGGGAGAGAGCTCTTGTGGGGAACCAGGGCTCTCCCAGTGAAATACTAACCATGCACCAGCAGTGGCTCATCACCTCATAAATAGCCTTGGAAGCCAACTTGGGCTTGTAGAGCCGAAATCCTGCATAGATTTCTTCCACCACTTCTCCATTGGTGCGATTCTCGTAGGGCATTTTACCTTCGCTAAAGACCTCCCACATCAGCACTCCTAAAGCAAACAAATGAGAACAATTACAAAGAAGCAAATAACATCCTCAGCAGGCCCACAGCCACCTTCCACCTGCTCTTCTTTGCAGCTCAGTGTTGGTGTCTGTTACTTGAAAAAGGATTCTCACTCAGATTTGGAGCACCTATCTGAAAAATCAGGCCCTGAAACAGCTGTACAGTCTGAGGATGTACAATCATGGTGTAATTTCAAAGGATTGCAGCCCATATTTTCTCTTTTCCTAAACACTCAAATAATTTTCTATGATTACTCTTCAGAGCAGTACAGAAACTCATGGTTATCCAGTGCAGTAGTAGACAGGCAAAGATAAAATGTCTGTGGAATACATTGCAGTTGGCCATCAGATCAGAGAGGGTCTGCAGATAGTCAACACAACTTACTTGTGTTATTATTAGGTTTAATTTCTTTGGTCACCGGATGACTGTCTTGTTAAACTGTGTTCACATTGTATAAGAAAAGAGACAGACAGACTGATCTGGCATAAGTTGTGTAACTCCACAGGCAACTTTGCTAAAGAATGCCTGCTTTCCAGCTTCTAGTTCGTCAAATGGGAAGATGCAATGAGATTGCAGCTCCTCACCAGTGATATTGGCTCTGCTGAAGACCAAGCAGTCGTACTGCCCTGGCGTGCAGATTCCCAGCACTGGGAATTTCTCCCACCCATTTTGTTCTCCTGGGCACAGTGGGATTTCAGGCCTGGCAGAAGAGATGAATGCACTACAGAGTAGCAGAGCAGAAAGCTTCTCACAGTCATGAGACCATGACATGACAGAGGGATCCTCTTACGCAAACCCCACTGGAGGGGCAGATAATGAGTCTGACAGATGTACAGCATTGGTGCCTGCAGATGTAGTGGAGGACTGACTGATGCAAACACAGCTCACAGCTATTTCAGTCAGCCCTGAAACTGGTGTGAGCCAACTTCACCCGGTTTGGCTGGACTGTAAATCAAACTGAGCACACTTTTTGGAGGCATCTGACTCTTAAAGGATTCCTAAATGTGAATCGCCTCTCAGGTGGTTTTTGATTTGTGAAGCAGAAGAGCAATCTTAGCAAGGTATCATCTCTTCCCATGTCACTGCCACTTCGCTGTGAGGTGTCAGAGCTAGCCCCACTGGCAGTGTTGTCCCTTGTTGCTATGTGGAAAGTGCTGACAGCCTCCTCCATGTGCCAGGGGACACAGAAGAGGAATAGTGCTACAGAAGCATCTCCAGGTTGGGTTCTTGAAGGAGCTGTGTGGATCTGAACACCCAGCTCCCACCACGCTGCTTGTAGCCCACCCCAGGAGTGCACAATATCACCTAGCATAAACCACACAGAACTCCCAACAAAGGCAGAGGGAAGCACAGAATTCAAAAGCACAGACTAGCCAAGGGCATAATCCTGCGTTATTTACTGCAAGGCATGGAGCTGAGTAGCACCCCATTGACTGTGTGCTGTGCTCTGCACACTGCACTGATTCATTCTGCACTGCCATTATTTGCATGTTAGCTGGAGATGGGCCAGACACATCAGTGTGCCAGATCAACACGCCAGGGAATAGCCTTTGTTATCTCCAATGCCAATGGTTTTGAGGAAAAAATACACAACAGCTTTCTTATCTATGAGGGTCCAGAAGGGAGACCGAAGAACAGATGCAAATCATAAAACAATGCATCAGGGAGCAGGAAATTAGGTGAGAAAATGTCACCACTGAAATAATATTTTCAGATCAACATAAAGCAAATGGAGTCAGCAAAGTAAACTTTGAGAGGCAGAGGGTTTGAATGAAGCTTCAGTGCTTTGGACTGATGTCCAGGAAGATGAAGTGCCTAAATGTCTTTCCTGACCTTGCGACTCCCTAACTTTTTCTTGATCACTCATTCTATAGCATCATGAAATAGAGATTGTTTGGTATTATATCACATTGTACAGGCACAATATATTACATTGGCAGTATCTGTAGTGCTTCAAAGTGTCTAGGTGGTTTACTATTCTTTCCTTTCTTTCACCCAGATGATTTAGGCTTACTTTTCTAAGCTACTATTCAGGCAAAACAGCCTTGGAACTCAGAAGATGGAATGTTTAGGACATTTTACTTGAGCACTGAGCCTGTAGGTCTTTCTAAGCTGATATTTTTTTTTCTTGTTTTTCTATTCTGATGAGAGATTCTTACCAAATGACCAAACATCTGATTTGGTGCTGTAGTTGCTGTAGGAGAAAACTTCTGGTGCAGACCATTTAACTGGAAACTTGGTCCCTGTGGAGCTGGTATACTGATCATCAAGGACAATCCTGGAAAAGGAAAAGAAGGAAAAGATGGAAGTCTGCTGAGCAACCCCTCTACCTCACAAGAGCTCCACATGTGCAGCTCCAGCGGCATTACCTTGACATCCCGAAGTCAGACACTTTGACCACGTGAGATTCCCCCACCAGGCAATTCCTAGCAGCCTGCAAAAAAAGAAGAAATTGCAAAGGAAGAAGGTCAGCGCTGAAAGTCTACCACAGCCACTTCATTGCTTTTATCCTGTTTTATGCAGTGCTTAAAAAAAGGAGAATCAGAGTGACATCCTACCATGCAAAGAAGGTGAGAAGTTGAAGTCTTAATGCTTTCTGTACATTTTACAGCCAGCATGCTCCTGTTGCCAGCAAAGCCATTCAGCCATCAGTCTGATGCATGCCTTTGCTGCCCAGAAAGGGCAGAGGAAGACTGAAATATCCATAGCCACCCACAGTCCCTGCTCCCCCAGCAAAATGGCAGCAGTGAGTGAGGCAGCTTACTGACCATTGTGTAATTAAACCTATTTTATCAGCAATGCATATTCATGCCTATGTAAGAACAGGTCTTTTTGGCATCTTCACTGTTTTTAGACACAAAGAGTGGTCAGCTCCTGTGAGCTGTGGGGAGTCTACTCAGACAAAGAGATGAACTTCATGTCCTTGTTTCTACCCTTCCAAACATGAGGGGAAATAGATTTATCAGTGTTCCAGAGGATGCTTTTTCTTTCTAAAGCATTGGTGCTGCTTCTGCAATAAGAGGAGATACTGGATCCTCTATCAGTGGATAGGCAGGAGGAGTGTGAAAGCTGAAATTAAGGCAGGCAGAAAGCCCAGCTGGAGTGGGGAAGTCTGTATGGGAGTAACGTACCAGGTCTCTGTGGATGACAGAATTTTGTTCCAGATAAGCCATTCCTTCGCATACATCTAGGCACATCCCCAGGAGGGTTTCTTTTGAAAAGCTGCCCCTCTGGCTCCTGAGATAATCAGATAAGCAGCCGTGCTCCATGAACTCGAACACCAAGCATATGGGAGTGTTCTCAAAGCACACTCCATAAAGCTGGACTAGTTTGGGGTGAGACAGCTTCCTGTGGGACAAGGAAAGAATGTGGAAAAAGAGGCTGAAACAGGCTGAGTCCCTTCTGTCCTTACAGAAATTGTGCTGTAAACAAGCAATTTTGTCACCCTCTTGCACTCTTCTCTCTGCAAAGATCAACTTTGAATGCAGAAAAGAGAAAATATGTAGACCAAGTCTAACTTCAAGCTGTTTAGCATTATCATCCCATTTCAGTGGTAATAGTCACCACAAGACATTTCTGCATTGAAAATCATCCAATCAAACAACAAAAAAAACCGTATTTCTCCCAAATTTGAAGGGACAGAAATGTAAAAAATACAAATAAAGGCAATAAAATGAAATGGAAATACTGTCAGTTGTGCAAACAAACGAACAAAAAAAAAAAGAAGAAGCAGATAAGCTTTTTAAATAAAAATTCCCTCAAATTTTGAGACATCTTTATCTAATTATTTTTGATAAAAAACACTTGTGTCTCCAAAATGCACCAACAGCAGAAATCTAGAAGACCATTCTGGGACCATTCTGGGTATTGATAGAGTTACAAGTACAGTAATTCACCTACACTTAGCACTGCCTTCCCTTGTAATCCCCAGAGCACACAGGTCTCTCTACTACTTAGCTAAGATAGTAAATAATCCAAAATTAAATTCTCCATTCATATCCCTGAACATTATCACAACGCTTTGGCTCGGTCTACTGAATATAGGGTCTGATTTTCATGGTGAATCTCCTACTTACATCAAGACTTTGGCCTCCTCAACGAAATCCTCTTCAGACATTGCTCCTTCACGAATGGTCTTTATGGCTACTTTTGTCTTCTCCAGCCAGTAGCCGAGGTAAACCACCCCAAACTGACCACTGCCAATTTCCTGTACACGGGTGAGCTCAGAGGGATTAATGACCAATTTTCCTGTTGATTATAAAAGAAAGAGTAAGAGTCCAGCAGTAAAACATCAAAGAAAAAGCTTTTGTGGATTAAACATTAAGACAGGATTCAGAGAGAGTTTCTGACTCTGACTTAAATCGTCTGTCTGACTTTTGATAGCTCATTTGACTAGTCCATGCCGCAGCTCATCTTTCAAAATAGGAATAACAGCATCCCCTTTTCCCCTCTATTTCTCCTGTCTATCCAGTTCTTCAGGGAGGACTGTTTCTACCACATGTATATGCACTACAATGCAAAACATGTTTCTCAGTTCCTTTGATGTCTCCAAGAATTACAACAATGTAGGGAAAGGTGCAATGTAAAGATCTGAAGAAAACTACTGTGACGGTCACATGAGCATTCATCAGTATCCATGGGGATATTCAGGTTCACCCAGACAAACAGAGAGGTGTGTGATTCCCATATGGTGAAGAGAGTAACTCCATACCGTAGCTCAGCCCTGCAGTGATTGGGGCCTTTTTCCTCCAAGAAGACACTGCATACCGCAAACGAGTGACAAGACCTGAATAACAGAAGGGAGAGTGGAGTCCAGTTATTGTCACAGTTATGGGAATTATGGCTGTCCTTCTCCTCAGAAGGGAGTCTGGATTCTGGAAACAGATTTATTGTACTGAGTTCTCAGCTCCACTTGAGGGCAGCTGAATCTCTAGTCAGTGTGATTTCCTGCCTGCTCAAAGGAAGCCAATTCTGAGCAGTTTCAACTTATTTCCCATCTTTGCTCTGTCAGCATGGAAGAGTCTCTATTAACTGATGACATTCCAGATTAAGCATTTTATTTGTGGGGTATTTTTGAATCCCAGGGTTTTCCTTGGTACTCTGAGCTCTAGTCTTTGATGACTCCCATGTTTGGCTATGGATCTTGGCCTTGTTCCTCCCATTGTGTCAAGTCAAGGCCCAGGGATATGCCACCTCCTGGGCGAGAAGGCACTGCAGTTTAACTCATGTAGGTAGCTTGTCTGGCAGTGCTGACACACTCCCATGGACTTCCTAGCATGAAAGGGCTCTCTATAGCTGGCCAATATGACATCTGCATTGGTCATATCCAGCCTTAGGAGGAGAACCAGAATGAAGATGTAATACTGGAAGCTGAGCCAAGATGGTCATTTTACAGCCATCCAAGGGCCAGGGTAACATTTTGTTGTAAGGACAGAGGGCTTGAGAGCCTTCCTTCCTTCAGAACAGCCACCTGGCTGCATGGTGAAACAGCAACTTCCCTGGTCGGCGTCAGCCTTCACTCACCTCCCGCATTGTGCTGGTGATAGTTGATGAGTTCAGGGATGCAGTCAAACACATGTTTTTCTGCCAGGTAATATCGCTTGGGAAAGTCAGTTGTCTCATTGATGTGGTAATGCTTTATAACAGGATTGTTATCCGTGCTGAAAAAGATGAAGTTTTCTTTGAGAAAATCTAGATTGCAGCAAAAAGACAGGAATTTGGGGTATAGATGGAAGAGGAGAGAGCAAGCAAAGGAGAGGACCTTCTTTACACAGAATGAATGGGAGAGGAGCAAGGAATGAGCTGCAATTGCTAATGAAAGCTGTGTACTTGTATGTACTTGTACTCCCTCTCACTTGTAGATGGTCTCATCTCTAGAAGGGCTGAGGTTTCCTGGTAAGAACAGGTTGAGTACTATGTTCCTCTGCCTCTTTCTGAAACAAAACTTTCTGCCCCATGACGGAAACCCTTTCACTGGTCCCATATTATCCACTTCTGATGAGTCCAGTGTACAGCCTATGTTGATCCTACAAACACTTCAGCTGGGAAGGACATTTCAACAAAATTACAACCCTGATGATATCTAAGGGACTATTTATAGGCTCTTGTTTAGATGCAGGGAGAAGTGGAGCCTTTCATAGGCTTTGCTTTGCGAATGCCAGCTAACTCTTCTGCCTTTTTTGGAAGCATTTTTCTCTATCATTTTGATGAGCCTTCTGCTCTCTCTTTATAATGCCAAAACAACTATAGAGATTACACTCTCATAGAAGCCATTTCATTGATGTGAAAAGCTGCTGAGCTCAGCTGTACCTCAATGCTTTGGTGAAAACAGAGACTGTGTACATGCCAGGATGCCTTGAATCTCTCACCATGAAGGCACCTTCCCTACCCTGCAACAAGATCAAAGAAGAGAAAACTGGTTAGAGATATCATGGAAAAAAAAAGCAGGCTGGGGGCAAAGTTCTGCTTGTTTCAGCCCCATCTACTGCTCAGACATGAGGATGTGCTAAATACATAGGAAATAAACGAGCCATCAGCCAAGCGACAGAGGCTGCTGCTCCATGCACTTCAGGTACACCCAGCTGGTCTCTCGTGGGTGCTATGTAATTTTAGCTTAGTTTCCTGAGGAAATGGAACTTATGCAATCAAGTTATGTATGTGTGGGTGTGGGCATGCATGAATGCGTGTCCCTGTCCCTCCAACCTTCTCCTCTAGAAATTTTGGACCCATTGTTGGCTTTCAACCTTATCTGAGAGAACACTGGTGATATTAATTTCAGACAAGTTCAATGGAAATGGGCAGCTGAGTGGAAAGGCAAACCTCACTGAGTGCCCTCCACAGGGAGAGCAGCTACAGAGCGATTTATTCAACACCAGAGAATCTGTATGAGAGTGTATGAAAGATAATTTACCAATATATCAGAAATGGGAAGAGCTTGGACAAGATCCTGTGCTTTCACAGGTACACCAGTCAACCAATACCTAAATATAAATGCTTAGGAAATCAGGCTACCTCCACTCTGACACTCATAGAACAATTTTGCATTTTAATTTTTCACTGTAATTGTTTTCTACTCCTCTGAGTGCTGAAATGTGCCATAGACCCACAGGGCCAAGCACTAATGGATCAGATAGCAGAGGAGAAGATTTAACATAACAGTTTGGATGTAATGTTCTGTGCTGACCTATGCATTGAAAATAAAAAACAGTTTTCTTTTGTTTGCAGATACAGATACTTGTTATCCGGCACCTCGAGTGTTTGATTATTTTTGCTTTGCTTTACCTGATAGAATTCCTTCATTTGTATGTGCCCCCTATCCATTTCTCTATCTATAAAAATACCAACCTAAACCAGACTTCCTTCATTTCAACACTGCTAATATTGATGGCAGACACACAACAAGCTGTCTTTCTGACTGTCTTTTGTCTGACAAAGCTGGAAGAAGCTTTATCAGCTTTATCAGACAAAGCCCATCCACAACACGTGGTGCAAGGCTAAGCCACCAAGTCAGCCTTGGGAGCCTCAGACTCCCTGCTCGCACAGGTAGGCGAGTGCTGGGGGTAGCATCCTGCCTGAGCTGCTTTCAGCACCATTCTTACCCTTCCCTCTCACTTGGGAGCAAGGCTGGCCGGAGATCACTGGTGTGCTTGGCCATGTGTTTGGAGGGAGCTGTGAGGGATGGGAGGTTTGGAACCACAAGTCCCTGCAGCCACATGAGGGTAGCTGCCACAGAAGAGCTGTGCTGGTAGAACCAAAAGGAAAAATACGCTCACTAAACTGTGAGTGGTTACATCCTCACAAGATGTATCCACTACATATATAGTTTGTATAGAGGAGTTTGTAGTGGATAACAGAATTTTTAAAACTGCACAAAATAAGTTTTTATTTTCATAAAATACCACCATTCAGCACTTTATTTGGGTCTGCTGATAGTGTAAGAAGCAATTTAAAAACTAACATTGTGTTTGTGTGGAAAATTTGAACAAGAGGTGTACTTTTATTTGTATGACAATCTTCACTGGAAAACTGTCTCTACTGAAAAATTAAAGATGCATGCTTACGTGCACACACAGACACAAAAGTAAGCAAAACCCCAACCCATACATTTGGCTTTCACCCAAAATACTTCAGCACAAGATTAGCTGGATTGTCAGTGAACTAATGGCATTTGCAGGCCTCCTGCAGAGACAGAAATGATGAGCTAAAATCATAGATTTAAGCCAACACAGTGTTCTGAAACTGAGTTTTCCATTGTCCCCTGAGAGTGGCACAGCTCACTGACTGCTGTGGGGTCAGGGACTGCTAGTGTCTGGATCCCAGCCATCCCCATGCCTTGCATCTCACAGGGACAGCAACCCAGCAGTGACCTGGTGCTCGGCTTGCCCTTGCACAAAGCAGCACTCACGGGCTGCTCCTCACTTCTCATTAACTAATTATTATTGCCCATCTGACCTGCACATAACACCGCCTTACCTCATCCTTGAGGAGCATTTCTGCTTTGCTTCTGCTGATGTTCTTATTGTACCATCTGAAAACATCAAAAGACTGCAAGTCAGCGTTCCTAGGCTATTACAGTTCTGCTGAAGAGCCTCTGCACTGAGAATCCCCAGCACCAGCAACAACACAGTGTGGGGTGGGGACGTTCGAGGTTAGTAGCTTCTGTAACAAATCCAGCATTTAGAGTTACAACAAAAACATAGGCACAACTTACTCATATATTTGCAGATTCTCGGGTGATTTTTCCACCAGGTAGCTGCTTGGCACGTAGCCTTCGTGCCTGTGAAAATGCAACACAGCGCGAGTGAGCTAGCCGGACAGGATTTTCTCTGCATCTGTGGGAGTCAGCCCTGAAAGATTTGTCTGCCAGAAGTCTTGCTTTCTTGATAGAAATGCTGTTTTTTTATATATTTAGTAGGGTTCTTGGGAGAAGGAAACAAGTTATATCCTTCCCAGCCTGAGTAAACAAGGGTGGATTAAGGAGAAACAATGCACAGCTTCCATCGCTGTTCGTACTGAGGATCCTACAGTTGGTTCTTGTGTTGGTTATACCCACACAGAACACACAAGTCTGCTCTGTGCATTCAAATTTTTCCCCACAAGTCTGACAGCAAGTATCAGTCTGAACTAGGGACTGCTTTTTAAAAAATTATCTTTGGGATCCTTTTTCTTCAGCTGCCTAGATAAAAGCAGCATTGAAGAGACGGAACCTTCCATCACTCTTTTCCCCATATATCGGAAGATGCTTCACAAAAGTGGCAAGCATATATGCTAGTGGATGAGCAAATTGGATTTAGAAAGGATTTGTAAACTTGATGCTGAGAAGGGACTTACCCATTCTTATCTTGAATCAGCCACCAGTGTTCCTCAGAGTTGTCAATCACATAATATTCCTCATTGTATTGTAATGTCAGCTCCTGTGGATTCTGGGCTTCATAGTCATATATGGCTATGACTAAGGCTTCCTTTGTGTCCAGCAACAATTTCTGCAACAATTAGGAAAAAGGCTCATCATATTCATATTCATAAACGTTTATGGCATGCTCTCTGAAATAATATTCCTCTGGCAGCACTGGTGTGCACAATACCCAGTCTGCTGAGTTCAGTGCCTCAAAGGTAGGGAAGCCCTGCAGGGTGCCTGCTGGGGTACATTGGCAACATGAAATTTTTTTGCATCGTCAGACAATGAATTTCATACATAATCCCACATGCACAGAAAATACTTATCTAGTCCTTCGCTCAGGCTTAGGGCAGGATTACCTCTGTCTGATCTGCTTTTCACAGATGTTTCCTAAACTCCTATTAAAAGACACCAGTGATAAAATCTCCATGGTCCCCTTAGATGGTCCTAACAACCGCCCTGCTTCTCACTTCTTATTGTGTAAGCCTATGAAATATTTTCCCATCCACAAGGGGGTTTGGAAAACTGCTTATTCTGTTCTTCTTCACAGCAGCTCTTTCAGATATGAATGCTATTCTCATATCCACCTCCTTCCCCAGTTTCCCTTTCTACAGATTGAAAAAAAACCCAACACCTTTGAAGCTTCCCTCACCACTGGAAAGCTATTTTTAACAACAAGCCATCTTTGCAGGACTGAACCTAGCTACAGTGGGATGCTGCCAATTTATAACTTATGGGAAGAAAAAAAAAAAAAGGGAAAGGGAAAGGTAGGAGAATAACCCAGGGAATATTATCACAGGTGACATGGTCAGTCACTTCACTGTGATGAACATTAATGAACATATTTCCACCACTGCTAGTTAAGCACACAGGACGCTAAAGACAGCTTAGCGTGCTTTGCTGCACTCACCCAGTTATCTTCAGGAGTGGGAGGAAGAGGCTTCTTTGAGGCTGAAATGAAATCAGAAAAGCTAATATGAATCAGATCTGGACAAAACCATGCAGAAACGGTGAATAGCAAGCCTTGGTCTTTTAGATTAAGATGTGCCAACAGCCTGCACCTATTCAGTGACTCTCAGCCACACAGCACAGGTTTGAAACTAATGTACAGATTATGTAAGGAATCACACAGATTTGAAAGAAAAAAAGTTTTGAGCAAAAAATGATTGACTTCCTCATCTGCTAGTACTTACAGGCTGTTTCAGGGCACAAAGATTATACTTGGCCATTGAAACCACAGCGGAAATATGGTAAGGACAAAATAGGACACATGGGGATAAGTGCACGTATCTTGAAAAGCTGTTGTTATGGCTTATTGACAGATCACAGCTGATCAAGTTCTTAGTTTTCAATCTCATTCCTCAGACAGCACAAAGCATCATCCCACAGAGGAAAATATTTCAAAACAAAGAATAATATACACAGTGAAAAATAAGCCAAAACAAGGAGGGTCTGAAGAAGCCAGAAGCGTGTCTCTAGATCAAAACGTAACACGGTATTCTTTCAAGTTCTGCATGAGATAGATTTAATCCTTTACTTTTTCCAGGAATAAATATTTTCAAGGTCAGGATGCTCTTACAGAAATCCCATACCAGTTTTGGTGGGGTCGTACTCTATACAGCCAGCTGCCATCTTCTCTGTCTGAGCACAGCATCTCCACTTGCCATCTATCCAAAAATCTGGATGATACTTTGAGACCAAACTGTTGTTGCTCCTGGTTTCTGGAAAATGTTGGAGTAAGAGAAAGAAGCAGGAAAAAATGGATTTTTTTGCATTCACATCATCTCTGAAAGACGTAAAACTGAACAGAACTAATCTACACTAAAGAATCTTATTTTTTTTTCAAACCAGGCTTTGGTGAATATTATCAGCCTCCTCCATTAATAATTTCCTTTCTCCCAAAAGGAGTGAATGCCACCATTGCTGTGCAGGGATAGCTGTCCTGCCGTTGATGGAGCTCATACCTCTGTACTGTGGGAGAACAGAATCTACCAAAGTGACTCTCTTTTTAGACTGTTAAACACCAAAACCACAGAAAGAAGGTCTCAAAAACAGAAAGAAAACCTGGTACACCAGGTACTGACGATTCTCACAAAACACTACAGCTCTGCAGTGTGTATATACACAGAACACAGACTCCGCTGCTTTGCTTGGTGCTCAGGAGCTGCACAAGCTGGCATTCACCAGCCCTAAATATTTTTGCATGTGTAAATGCCAGTCGTGAATCTCTGTATGAGCAATTAAAGGTTCTTCTGTTTGAAGCTCAAACCCTCTATTAGCAATAATAGTTCTCATAAAAAGATGAAAAAAAAATTTTTCCTGGCCTGTTTCTAGAGACTATTCAAATTATCTCAAAATGCTAAACTAGAGGAGGTGATAAAGAAGAAATTTGAAACAGGTACACCCCAGAAGGGAAAGAACTGGTTGCAAGATCAAGTGAATGAACATAATAATATCTCAAAGAGACACAGTGTTTTCAGAATGGACTATACAGCAGCTCATGTTATAAAGCAGGAGAAAGCTATGAAGGAATCCAGGTGGAGTTTTCATGTAACTAAACAACCCCTTATGTAAAGTGCTATGCCTCATTTCTGCATGCAGTGGTTGGTTATTGTACCTTCACTTCAGAATCGTTGTAATGAACCACAGTGCAATTCAGGAGGTGAACAGGAAATGAAAGCTACCCACAAAAATGTTTCTTAATAATCACGATTCTCTAAGAAGGTTGCCACCTAAACAAAGTAGCTACTAATCAGAGCTGAGAAATCTTCTACCCAGAAAATATTTATTTATGCAACAAGTTAGCCTAATAAAATTCATTATCTCTTCCCGAATAAGAAACCTCAAATTATAGTAACATTAATAGTTTATCCTAGAAAGAGGCAAAAAAAGCATTGCATGTTCAAGTTTTCCAAAGCTGCTGAAAACACAGCCACACCATTTGCAAACGTATTTGATTCCATCCATGCATTCCCAATTACCACTTTGCATGTTTAGATGTAAGAAATCAACTCCTCTTGCATGTTTTCTTGGTATTATAGCTGTTGAAAAAAATATCCTGGGATAAGTGAATTCAACAATTAATTGGACTTAGGAGTTCTGTTACCTTCCTTGAGTGTATTGACCCATCTCTGCCGGCTCTCACGGTTGGGTGCGAACACGTAGAGTATGTAGTTATCATGGACAATCTGGAGAGGGGAATAAAGATGGAGCCAACCGTTACAAACAATCCCAGATATACTGGGCATGATGGAAACACTAAAAGAAACAGGCAGCAGCTCCTATATCAGCAATGCAAATCCATGCAAAATGATGCTGTGAGCAAGTGCAGTACACAGGGCCTTTGTACTGAAGCATCCCTAACCTCAGTGCCTTTTACTTATGAAAAACTGAGTAGAAAACCTGCTTAAGAAAGAATTCTAGATGGGTAAGGTTTTAGATGAAATTTATGTTGTTAAGAAATACCAGTGAAATCAATGGAGGCGTTGCAATTTCAATCTGCACAGAAGCCAGCCCACTACACGCTGGCTGTAGCTTATTCTCCTAAAGTACCTCTGGGGAAATGGCATCTGTTTCTCAGAAACTTCTTTTAAGACACCTTCACTTAAAATCTAAAAGCCAAATCTAGCTTTTCTTGTCAGTATAAATCCCAAGCAACTCCCTGGAGATTATTTGGATTACTATCACTCTTTTAAGTTTTGAATCATTTTCTCTAGGATTATGGTGGGGAAATAAGAAGCTAGAGCAGATGAACAACGAGCAGTCAAGATGCTGGTTTCGTAAACTTGTTCTTAGTGATGAACAAGTGATGGAAGTGAAATATAGAGCATTTGTGAAGTTTCAGACTAGGGAATGAAGTCATCACAAGAAGAAAAATGACTCAGAAACTTAATTGGATGACTACATTTGGGCCTAATATGTGAGGTAACATATAATCTATATTTCTCTTCCAATATTTATCTCAAGAATTTAAATCCAAATAGGACCTGGTCTCTGATGCACAGATGCTTTGAAAAACTTCAACCACTGTCTTTAAACAAAGATTTGTAGAAGATAGCAACTGTTTTTTAAAGCTTCTCCAGTGGTGTAGATGAGGCAACGTTACTAATTGTTTAAAGGACAGGAAACGTTTGCTATCTCTTGGCCTGATTCCCTCACAGGCACATGCAGACAGCCATGTGACTCAGTTGCTTTGCATGCTACAGACAGATAAATTATATCCTCTGTTTGAAAAAATAAAAATAAGGGAGGACTAATTCCCTCTCATTTAAAGCAACTCTTGTTGATATTACTGTTATGTCTGTAGAATGTTTTGACAATCTAAGATGGATTTTGAAATCCACAGCAAGCAGATCTCCAGAAGACATAGCCATGAGCACACACAACTGCACAAAATCCTCACTTCAGCCACTCTGCAAAGAGTTGACTTGCAAGATGAAACACACGACAACAAAAAGCCATTGGTGCTTCCATAGGAGATTTACAGCTGGATGCAGTTGAGATGCTTCAGACAAAATGGACAGTATCATTTTACAAAATGATGCAGACTGGAAAATTCAGACACAGAACAAGCAGATCAGAGCATTTTTTCCTTCTCCCATCCATGCTCACTCAAGGAAGGTGTGTTATAGTGTGGGAAGGGAGAAAAGAGCAGTCAAGATTCCCCCACCAAGCTTTCCCCACCCAGGCATCTCCCACCAAGCTCTGGCTAAGAGCTGTCCTGTTGGGCTGCACATCAAGAGCTGTTTGCAACATACAATAACATCTTCTGTTGCTCCTAAAGGCCCACGAAAAGGCTGTAACACCCTGGTTGTTTCAAGTCATCTGAGAACAGATTGCCCTGTATTCATGGAAATTCATATACCATAATTATCGCGAAAAACAGTGTCACCAATGTGATACAATTCTGTTTATTGAGTCTCTGAGACCCTAGTTCATTTCAAACCTCTATCTGCTTTTTCTTTGTTTGTTAATATTCACCCTAGTTTGGGTTCGTTAAGGACTGCAACATGCAGGAGAATTTTATTGAAAGACAAAATGAAATAATATCACTTTTCAGTATAGTCAACAGACAGACTCACCTGGAAAGGATATTTATATTGACAGGGAATGATGATGTCACTTTTCACAATTTCCACACATTTAATCCTGGAAAGTTCCACAGAACCTTTCAAAGTCCTTTTTTTCTAAAGGAAAGATAGAAACAGTTAAGGCTAGTGAGTGTGGATTATGTGTATAACTAGACAAGACTGAAATGTCCACAGGAGATTTCTAATTTCAATGGAGAATAAGCAGATTAACTGATAAGTGTAAAGAATCATTCTCATCTATGGCACCTTTATATGGATGGCACATACATATATTTCAACTTGACACATGGATTCTTAGAGAACCATTCAAAACCTTTGGTTGAAATTCAGTTTTTTTTTTCTTCCAGCAAAATCAGATCTCTTTTAATAGTTCTTTAAAAAGAACTTTTTTCATGAAACTTTATTAACACTCTTGTTTCATATGGAAAAACAATAAAACAATATATTTCATTTTAAAAAATGTGAGTACTTTGATTTTCAAAACAAAGAATTTTATCTAAAATATAACATCTTTATTGTCTCTATTTTCTAGGAAGCAAAACACATCTCTGTTTTTGGTCTGTCTGGGTTTTTAGCTGAGGAAAATAACAGGAAATTTTGAAATAAATAATATCCTCAAAAACCTGCCTACAAAACTGTTTTTCCGGCAGCTTCTGCTGTGCGATTATTTATCAGCTACCAGATAGCTAGATAACAGAACAGGCAGTTGGGGAGGGTAGGAAAAGACCAGACACCCCAGTATCCCAGCTGCCCTCAGCATGCATTATTTCCCACTGAAGCACTGCCTGTCACTTGGAGGTAGTGGCACTCAGCTCCTGCAAGAGAGATGGGCAAGGAAGATGCCAGCAGGAGCTAAAGAGGTGCTCGCTATCTGGTGCACACTTCGGAAGGATTTGCTACAAATGCGTTTGTTCTTTGGAGGCAAACTGGTTTCCTGTTTTGATTCATTTTCAGTAGGGATGAAACACTAACTTTCTCCCAGCTCAGCTTTGCAACAACATGACGGAAGGCTGTGAGATGTATAAACCCAAAGAACATTGCAAAAACTAATGGTTTTGCAAGGGCTGCATACTTTGCTCTTGTATACTTGGACTTGAGGAAAGAGAGGGAAGTTATTACAGTGTGGTCTCACATTGCTCTTGCTGGACTTTGCTAGTGTGTATGTTTTTTGTGCGTGCCAGCAGTTCAACCAGCACCCCTGAGTTTGCTGCCTTGTCTGTCTCTTGTAGATGGCATCTGCCTATATAGCTCTGCGGGGTGGAATGGGATTTTTTTAATCAATAAACACAGGCAGCTCTAAGTCTAAATACCAGTTAGTTAGCAAGAGTGTTGCCAAATCTTAGAAAGCCTCCCTGCACCCCATTTTCCTTCCTTCTTGCCTGCTCAGTTCTTTCTTCTAGATTTGGCTTCTTCTGTCTCTTCTCCACAACCTCCTCTATCATTTGCTTTACCTCTGGGACTTCTGCCCTGCCATGAGACACAAAGCCATTTATTTCCTACAAAACCCTCCAATTTTGTTAACACTAAACTGTCCTTCAGCTTACTACTTTGAAGTCCCAGGGCTTAACCACACATGTTCCTCTTTGGAGGCTTTAGGAGTTGATACTGTGCCAGTCACAGACTCTGCTCTTCCACTGCAGACTGGATTTCGTTGACACATTTCCATTCTCCACTGAAAGACAGGGCCCAGCCTTCTTGAGAAGCTTATGCAGTTGTCCTGCAACTCTCTTCACCTCCTGAGCTCCTTTTAATTGTGTAATTTCATCAGTAGAAGCCCCCATAACCTCAAGTTACAGCACAACATCAGGCTATGTCCCACAGTTGCTGTATTGTGTGGCAGATCCTCCACAGACGGGACTTTGCCGACAGAAAGCAATTACAGTCCCAAAGCAGCACAGACAATGGGAATTACCATTCACAAACCAGGCATTACCCAGCAGCAGGCCTGGGAACTAACCATACCCATAGTTTTGTGATGCCTGACTGCTTTAATCTAATAAAAGCAACTGGGCCATTTGGAAGGGAGGGGAGAGGAAAAGCCTCTTGAAAATGGTCTCCAAAAACCTCAGAGACTTGTTCCTAAAAGGGCTAGACAAAACATGCTGACAGATCTCCATTTGTTGTTTTCATTCTGCCCAGAGTATAATTAAACAGACGTTTTAGCTGGTCGGTCAGAAAAACCATCTTGCTGTGTAATGTGTCTGGAAAGATAACCAAGACACATTGCTGTCCCACAAGGAAAAGCACTGCAGATCAGTATGTCCTGCTTTATTGCTTTTGAGCTGTTATTTACAATATGGGAAGGGGAAGCTAACAGAACTGAATGTAGCTGGGTGCATCACAAGCTCAATGCATTAATGATGTTCACCCCCAGTATTTCACCTCCTCCTGCCACACAGCAGCTTTAGTTTGGGTCACAACGGTCGCTATTTGCCTTATATATAGGAACAACTGACTTTGGGATAGAAAAGGGTGGGAATTTCCATATCACAACTATTACATAGCAATTTCTACGTGCACAGCCCTACCCTGCAGCACAAGCAAGGCTCATAGTGCTTGCTTGGGGAAGAAGCCACCTGGCATTCACCACATGATCAGCCTACACAGCCCCCAGCACTGCGAATCAACCAGCCATGACAGCTTGGCTGGGCAACACCACTAACCCCTTCCCATAGGCTCATGGCCTGCTGGTTCCAGCCAGGCCTGGACCAGATGAGCATGGGAAGGAGCAGGGCCACAGGCCTGGGTGTGGGAAGGCAATGAGACAGCAATGAACCCAGAGCTGTGCCGCGGGTGCGCTTCCTGACTGTGGTTCTGCACTAATTGCTTCACAAATGTCTCAGATTTTGTGAGATATGGGGCTGTACAGTCTGAGGAATTTGCTGCTTTCTGGTTAACACTTTGCTGTTGCTATTTGTGGTCCTGATTCATCAAATGTGCTGAACCAAAGAGTCACAAATCATAGTGAATGCTTACAGATTTTGCTAAATCTCACTTTATTTATGAAAGGGTATTGGTAGTAAAAGCAGTCGCTGGTGCTAGAGCAGAGGGAAGGGAGGGAGGCAGGGAGAAACGGAGTTGGCAGAGCTTCACCTCCAGGAGCATAGGAGAGAGCGGGCAGCACCTCTGAGCTTGCAGAAAGGCAGTATGCTACGTTTCACAAAGCTGACTGAGCTCGAAAGTTACATAAGTATATGTATCTTGAGTTTTTGGGGTGTAAGGGAGGAGAAAAGCAAGCAATTAGGGTTCATGTGGCCCCAAACTCCTGACCAGCGCTCGCTTCCCGGGCCCATTCTGCAGCTGGGCCCACATCTCTGGTGTTTGCTTTCCCCTCTCCTCATTTCCCTCTACTTCATCCCCAGCACCTGCCACATCTCTTCCTTAGCTGTGCCTGCTGGTCCCCCTGGCTGGCCATGAACCTCCAAAAGGAGCAGGGTCCCCATGCAGCACTGCTGGGTCTTCCTCCACCGCAAGCTCTGCCTGTGGGCCTGTGCTTGCCCGTTCCTCTCTGCTGAAGGCCCAGCTGCAGCTGGAGACTTTCCCTCAGTAGGTGGGAAGGGGAAGGCAAGTTTATAGCTGCAGTGGAGAGAGGTAGGAAATTCCAGTCCTCTGGTAAGCAAAACCGCAGAAACATTTTCGTTGATAAAAGCATTTGATGGCCTTCTCTGCAGTGCCAGCTTTTTGTTTGCAAGGCTCTGAGCTGAATTACATTCCCTGCTTTCAGTTGTCATCTTGATTAGAAGGAACCGTTTTTAATCAACCGTCTTGGTGATGAGGCAGATGAGGGGTCTTTTCCTCGGCCTTTGGCATGATCCACTTGTGCCTTGCTGCCTGCTCCCAGTCCCTCTGCTCAGCACAAAGCTGGGACAGAGGCAGGAGCTCATCTGGGAGTTTCCACTAAGAGTGAACAAAAGCTAAAACAAAGACAGCTCTTGTGTGCCCAGAGCCCACAGCTGTGGCTGAATGAACACAAGGGATGGAGGTCTTAAGTAAAAAAGGAACAATTTTACCTTGTTGCTACTAAGAGCACAGAAATCAACTTTAAATGTTCCCCCAACTATAAAAGGCAAAGAGACATGGTCACAGCTGTGAAGCTGCATGCCCTGTTCCTGGCTCAGCACATGTTGTAGGGTAGCAACTGAGAGCAATGAGCTCAGGCTGAAATAAAATGGAAGAAAAACCACCAAAAAAAAGGCAACCACAAATCTCACCGTAATATTGTCTGCCTTCAGAATGATTCAGGCTGATTTCAAAATGATTGAAAAGAAATATTTAAAGTTTAAAGAGCCTTTTTCTCACACAGCTGGATCTTAGCTCAAAAAGGCAAAATAATCTCAAAGTTTATATGGTCTGATCCTTAGAGACATTCCTTCTGAGCTTCCAGGAAAACATTTGATGCTATTTTTGTAGTTTTACTCGGAATAGTAGATACTGACCACTCTTGGAGACAGACCACCTGGCTCATGGGCCTCCGTTGTGATCTAAGATCACACTTTTATATTCTCATGTGTTTAAATCAAGCTCTAGAAATAATACAGGAACATATATCCATTGCCTGCTCTTCTTTCCATGTTCATAATTCCATAAGAAGACATTTACCATAGCCATGCATGTTATGAAGGATATGAGTACATGGTTTTCAGGGCAAGATGCACCATTACAGCTCTAACCACTGGTAGGAAATAAGTGGGTCAATGAACAGACCACTCCAGTGGACCTATCTGTCTCTTTGCAGGCAGATTTATATCAAAATGAAGGAGAAGCGTTGTGAAAGATTTATCTTTTAGGGATGGAGAACTCAGTTTGATGTAGACTGGTGAACATCTCCTTTTCTAATTAGTGACAAATCACCATCTTCCAAGTATGATTCTCTTCAGGCCTTGTTGAGTTTCTGCAGTCATTTTGAAAATAATTTCTCAATTTGCTTTGCTGCCCGAATTTTGATTATGCCTATGGTGTTGCAGAGTATCCAGCTTTTTTGCTAACTGAGAGTACGATTCTCTCATAGGCACGTATTGGTTCTAAGAGCAATGGAGAAGAATACAGAAAATAGTAACAAGGAACTTCTGAGATATCATGCAATAAAATGGACTTATTTTTAACGGTAATTCTCCTATATTTTTCCACTGACCAAAAGATTTGTGCTTGAACTTGAACCTCCTTGAAAACTGTGCTGATACAATTACTTTCTACCCCTTATCATATCCTTTATCTATGTATTGGACATGTAATCTTTTTATCATTAATACTTAGGATATAAAGAACTGTTGAGTGCTGGATTGATAGAAATCATGCCCGAACATGACATTGTTTAATATTTTGAGTTCTGATTTTTATAAGGAACATCGATAGTTTGAAGTTTTATGGGAAATAGAGCAAGTTAAACAATTTTAAAATGAAATTTGAAAACTAATTTAAGCAATTTGGATGTTAAAAGAAAGTTGTAAGGGATTTTGCATTGCCTGCCAATAGAAAGTACTTCAAAGGAAAAGCATAAAGAGATGGTAATTGGTAATACTGGGATTTTCTGTAGACCTCTGACTGTTGTGTTATGCTGTGATACCTCAAGATACCATTATATTTAATATTTAAATTCCTGAATGTAGCTGCATGATTCACACATCTATTGTGAATATTCTGTCCTACTATTTTATTACATAAATAAATATAAAAATATATAATATATATATACATCTTTACATAAAATAAGTAAATAAATACATTTTGTTTTACAGCTGTTTTCACATCTAAAGAACAAGAAGGTGTTTTAGTGTTGGGCTTAACCTGGATGCCGGGTGCACCAAATTGTGTTAATGACAAAATTAACTGCAGCTGGTGCCTATGATGCCTCCATGCATCTAAACAGCATGTGTAGGAGCCTGGGGCAGACAACTGCAGGGTTGTGTCTGCTTCAGCGTTCTAACATCCCTGGGTACTCCTCTGTGGTCCTTGGTTACTGTCACACAGAACTTTAGCAGTTGCAGTCAGAAGCTTCTTTCTGTCATGCTGTCCTTCCAGGATCACCTTACTTGCACCCTCCTGGAGTGCAAGACTTGGGAACAGACCTTGGTAAAGAAGCTGAATCACAGCGTGCTCCTAAGTCAGTAAGTAAATATTTCACCTGCTGATGAGATGGCATGGTGCTGCTTAATAATTGTGTTGCATGCTGCCAGTACACATCGTTTGCATGCTATCAGCTTGCTCACCATGCAATGTCACTCCTATGAATTAATTTCAGAATCAAATCTTGTTTACAGAGGCTGGTACTGCTTGTAGCCAAAGTCATTTCCAAGCAAGCAATCTCAGTTTGTTATCAACTTAGTCAAATTCTCAGCTTCCCTGGGGAATAACTGCTGCAGAGAAATTACTCCTCCCGTTCTTCTAAAGTTCTCTAGGCCAAATATAGTATTGGTTTTTCAATAAAATCACTTAAAATCAGAAAAATCTAAAATCCCTTTAGAACAGACAGAAAAGTCAATAGAGCTATGCTGAAGACCTGGACTTCAGCCATTATGAGCAGCTGGGAGCTGGATGTTTCAGTGTTCCTCACTCCAGACTTCTTGAGGTGCCTGGCTTTCAGAATTACATGAGCCTAAGTCTAGAAGATGCTCAGAGGAAAATTAAAACCATAGCTTTTCTGCAAGTGCCCATTTTCATGGGCAGTGTGAATTTAAGATTCAAGTACAAGGGTCTAACGGAAAAGCACACTTGCACATTAGATCATTTTCCTTCGGGCCCCCATTTGCAATACCCCAGTGTTTTCAATAAACCCCTATTTCCATATCAGGCAAAGCCACTTCCAGCATTCATATTGCAGCCCTGTCTGAGATGATTCTCAAGGCGTGCATCCCTACTGTCGGCACAAGCAGTTGGACGAGAAAATCAATATTGCTGTTAAGGAAACAGAAAAGGAAAAAAAAGTTTCTCGCCTTTCAAAACAGCTTTCTAATATAATAAAAATAAGCCTTTTATGTTACAGAAGAGCATATGAAACAATTTCTGGATATTACATTAATTTCTTCAAAACTAATTTTGACCAGCAAAGATGGGAGGAATGGTTAGCAGTGAATGAAGGGTTCAATGATAGAAGGAAAGCTAAATTAAATCTACAAAATACCATCACTTTTCCATTAAAAATGTATAAGTCTTAAGGATAAAATGTGATCACAAAGGATGAAAAGGTATAAAGCAATAGGCAGACATTGCAACAATATAAGTTACAATATTGATTACAACATAAATCAAAGGCAGGCAATGGAAGCAAAAATGGCTACAGTAAGAAGTCTAATACAAGATTAAGAAATCTCATACTTATTGTAGTATATTCATATGAAGAAGCATTCCTTCTTCTTAAAGATGTAAAAGAAAAGTTGAACATTTTTGCCACATCCTTAATGTTCTCTAATAAAAGAAAGATTAGAGCTTCACAATTTGTAGAAGATGGGAGTATCTGACATTTCCTGGGGAGATGTTGCTCAGACGTAATTTTTAAAAAATTCTTAGAATATTAAAGATCAATAAATACTTAGGGAATGACTTAGTAGTAGCAGAACTGGGTATGCACAGAAAGTGCTGGAAGAAAATGATTATAATCAAAATTCTGGAAGATAAAATGGTTTATTCCAGCAAAAAGTAGCTGTTTGTTTTACCAGACTCCACTACACATCTGTGGAATTAGAAAGGCCAGTAATAGTATACTGAATACTGAAATAGACAGTAGACCTAGAACAAACTGAATTTTGCTTAAAGCAAAAAAGACAGTATCACCACCCAGAATCACGTTGCAGAAGAAAGTGTGAAAGAGAACTCTAACAGACTGAAACTTTGTTAATATCTAAAAATAATAATAATTGGTAAAACACTGGAACAGGTTGACCGATGTTGTGAAATCTCTACCCTCTGTTTTTCAAGCAGTGGCTAGCCAAAGCCGTGGCTGACTTGTTCTCTAGTCTTGGTGGCTACAGTCCCACTCCAAATGTTGACCTAACGCTGGCAACTGCCTGGCCCCAAGCAGAAAGTCTGACTAAATGAATTTGGTGGGCTCATCATCCAGTTTTCCTACGATTCTGTGATTTCATGACAGAAATGAGGCATATTGTGGCAAACAGTATGAACTTAATCCTTTCTCAACTCCTATAATCAGGATTAATAAAAAGTCCATGATAAAGTCACAGAGGTATGCTGAAGGATTCATTAAATGTTAGGCACAGGTTTGTACCTTGTCTCCATCTTATTCAAGGTCATATTGATTTTCTTACGTAAAACAATCATTAAAACAGGTGTGATGTAGATAGATGCCATGCCTGACTTTTTTGTGGGTGATATGTGTATTATTAATAAATCAGTTGGAGATATGCATCAGAAGACAGATGGCATTGCAAATTCTGGCAAGCAAATAGGGCTTGTTAATAAATATATGACAAGTTATGAAGAATGATGTATCTAGTACGATACATATTTATACAGGAGGTTGTCTTCAAAAACATCTTTAAATTCACTGTATGTAAGGATTATAATTTTGTCTGTTAAAGTATTCAGAATACACAAAGCAAGTCTTACATTTAACAATGAGAGGGTATGGACAGTCCCTGTAATTAATAGGAAGGAACACCAAAACTGAGATCTTTAGAAGCAAACTCTTAGTCTGTTTACATTAGATTCTTGGTGAGAAAAACAAGCCTTTCCAGGGCAAGATGGATAGGTCAGGTTCTGTGTAGAATAATCAAGGTAAAATGGAGTTCTGGAGTGAGAAACAGAGAGATTCTTTTGTTACCATGGGTAGCTGGACTCTTGCAAGTAACACAATGTGTTACTTGCAATAATTAATGCAATGGAAGCAGATGACGCATTTTTAGGATCCTGATGAAAGGTTTTTCAGTCAAGTTTATTCTTTTGTTCTCCTGGAACAACAGACTGAAAGCAAATTCCAAGACACACCGAAGTGCTATCTTTATGTCTGAATATCAGATTTGAATGAAAGAGCTCAGGACAAGGCTGATTCATGTTATGTGACCTCTTGAGCAGCTGACCAGTGTAGGAAGAATAGTACTGATGTAAATGAAGAGGGAACTTGGTCCTTTTCTGTGTGCTCCTTTCATTGCCTTTAAAGACTGCACTAGTAATGTCCATGGGCGCATGAAGTTCTAAAGTTTAAAAATACCTACATGCCTGAACTTCCCAGGTGTTAGAAGCAACTTTCCCAGCTGTGAAATATTTCTCAGTATGTCTGTATAGGGCAAGGCATTACAAAGATGCGTATTTTTCAAGAGGGAAAACTGTGGTATAAGGATATATACATTGCATAGCTGATACAGAAATACTCCAGCATTCTCCGCAGGTCCAAGCCACACCAAGATGAGCAGCTACGATCCAGAAACTGTGTAGCTGGGACCCTGAGAGTATCACGTAAGTGTATGTGTTATAGGTTACTCTGGTGAAGATCAAACTCATTGAAATAGTTAAAATCATTGCTCCCGTGTGCTCATTCACTCACATGTTCAGTAGTTACAAAATCAGATCTTGGACATGAAGAATTTTTGCCCCTGGAATTGATTTGCATGTTGTAATAAAGGCACTTCTGATGTATTTTAGCAGACGGGGGCTGAATACATGCGCCTGTTATCAGGGCTTAGCTTTATGTTAAAACAGCCCCGCATTGTGCACTGGATAATGAATTCCAGAAAACACAGCTTCTTATTGTTGTCAGTTATTGGGGGCTCATTCTCCTAATGAGACATGTAAATATCTTTCATTAACATTAACGGCGACTGTATGCGTGGCCTCTGAGGAAAACAGTGCCTTCTGTTTAGTTATGTGCTGTTACTACAAGAAATGCCATTACAGTTACTGCAAAAATTTGCCTTTATTATGCTGGTTGTCTTGACAGCTTTTGGTGTCATTTACTGAATTATCCCTGTATCTCTTTGACCTGGTTATTTCTTTGCTTTGGTCTGCTACGATAAACTATTATGCATCTTTTTATATCCACAATGTCCGAATTCAGAGCGAGAGATGTGATTTTAAACCCTGTTAAATACAGGCAAAACATGTAAGCCCATGCTTAATGCGTAAGCGTACACCTTATTTCAAGCCACATCACTGAAATCATTGGGACTTCTCAAAATATTTGGCAATTTGCTAATTGTTTTACCTGAATTCATGTATAGGCCATTGTCACTGATGGAATAGAGGCTGGAGAAGTGGATAATGTATAGTATTGAACTCTGTACAGTAACGGGTTCTTAAAGAAGCTCTTTGAAATCTCTTATAGCAAAGATCCACAGAGATTTCCATGGAAGAATACATACTTCAAAAGCCCAGGCAAATGCTGGTCCCATCTGTCTGTTGCAGCACGCATGCCTGAGGATACTCCCCATCTCTGCAGCAAGTGGGCAGGGAGCAGCTGGCATCCCTAAAGCTTTGCCTTCTGAGCATCCAGAGCAAAGGCACCACAAGCAAACTGCCTGTTGGCAATGGTCCACAGTCTGTCTTAACCCCACAAATTATCTGAGAGTCCCTATGGAGCAAAGCCAAACCTGTGCTACAGGTTTAGCACTACAGATGATCAATTTTGGTTCATGCTCCCTAGTCCAGGTTGACTCACCAGGATGGGCACAATTCATGTGTCTGGCAAGTACTGTAATTTTCCCTTCATGGGCTGTGAACTCCTCTGCAGGGCATTCAGTCCATTCTTAACACAGGGCAAGAGGGTGCTTGCAGAGCCTGCCCTCAGCTTTCCCCTCCAGCCATGACGTGACCATGTGGAGGCCTGAACAGGATGGTTGAATGTTTGGCTGAAAAGGCTGAGGATTTGTTCTGTATGTCACAGGACAAACTTTTCTACACATTTGATATGAGGTCCTTCTAATAATGTAATGACCTAACTTTGACAGTTTGTTATCAGCAAAAAATCAGTGTTTCATGGAAAATGTGTAAATTACAGATATGCACAGAGTCATTCGTAGGATCATGGAATGGTTTGGGTCGGAAAGGACCTCAAAGACCATCCAATTCTAACCCCCGTGCTGTGAGCAGGGACAGCTCCCGCTGGATCAGGCTGCCCAGGACCCCATTCAGCCTGGCCTGGAGCACCTCCAGAGATGGGGCATCCACAGCTTCTCTGGGCAGCCTGTTCTAGTGCCTTATCCCCCTCTGAGAAAAGGTTTTCTCCTAACATCTAACCTAAGTCTACCCTCTCTTAGTTTAAAGCTGTTCCCCCTTGCCTGTACATACGTACACATGTGTGTACAAAAGTATCTGTCAGCTGTCACTCAGTGTGCATTCAGATTTTGCATGTGTAGTGTACCATCATGCCTTTGAAAGCTTTTTAAATGTTTATTTCATGGGCATTTTAAGAAATTATTGAGTTGCCTAATTGACCTTTAGGAAGACTAAGGGATAAAATTTCCAAAGACAGTCATGTAGAATATGAAATCTATGCCCTGCTGAGTTACTGAGTCAGATTTTCCAGACAATTTAAGCATCTAAAGATGCAAACAGTGCATCGTGTGTGAGTTTGCAAAAGTACCTAGGCAACGTATGTGCTGAGTTCCTCTCACATCCATCAAGACTCACCAAGCACCAAAGAAAACTGAGTGTGAAAATTTCTCTAAACAGCTACAGCAGAATCACTTAAATGCTTTTGAAAAAATTAACCAGAATAATTAAATTGAATAGTTATAATAGAATTTAAAATCTTAAAATAATGCCAACTGAAACATAGTTTGGGTAGCAGTCAAATACAGTCTCAAACCAAATACAGATGCACTATCCAGCAATAAATATTTTCCTATTTAAGTATGGAGGTAAGGAAAAACACTCATTATGAAATTAAAGCAAGAAAAGCATGTTGTTGTGCACATTTGAGAGACATAACTTGCAAATAAAAATGATGGTTAATTCTTGAAACTGGTATACAACCTCAGCTGAGGTATGATATCTTACAAGGGCACATTATACTTTGCCTTTCTTGTTGGGTTCAATTTTAACTCAACTTTTTCTGTCTAAATGAGCTCAGATGGTCTGAAGGTGCCAATGGATAGCAAGGCAACAAGATCCCCAGTACAATAACAGTGCCTAAACACAATGGATTAACAGCATGTTCAGTGACTGCTGGAAAACAAGCAATATTATTTACAACTATAATGAGGCTCAGCAAACACCCAGCTAAACAGAAGAGGGAAATAATTTTCACTTCACTAGAACACTTAGCGTAATGGGGCGTGCAGATTGACTTTTAATTTTCTTCATATTTAGCAAATCAGGGAAACACAAGCCTGGGGAAACAATACCTAGTCTGAGCATGTATTTCATCATCACATCCTTTTTGGCGTTAACTCAGAAGTCTAGACCTGTTAAGCATGGCAGCAGAACTTATTTTGAAATGCAAGACTGGTCTCCCACCAGCCATCAGTCTGCTGCCCTAAAGAGAAGAACAAGAGTAAAGATTTGTGGCTGACTTTCCTCACAGATGCAGCCAGGGTGCATGTGTGCTTTCTGCCATACCTTGCAGCAGGTCACTCCCATACGCAGGTGAACAGCAAGGAACAGGCCCATGTAGCTGATACACACACATCAATTTTAACAGCCCGTGCTAAATTCCTACAACAAAATTAAATACTTTCTATAAAGTGACAAGGTAATCTTATTCCCCCATATGCACCAAATGCTCACTGACCAGAAGCTCTGAAGAACCCATTTGACCACTCTACAATTTTCAGCAAGTGGTGCTGTAACAAAATCAAAAATGTTAAGTTAACAACATTTAAGAAAGAGTTCATCCTTCCCTCCATTACTCTATTATGAGAGAGAAAATGGCTGACGTACCCCATGGCGATGTTCATAGTAAGCCAGCTTAGATTTGGTTAAGACAAAGAAGCGCACTTTAAAGTTGGAAGGTGAAGTCCTTCTCTTCTGCTGGGATTTTTTGATCAGCTGCTCCTCCAGGAGCACACAGTTATTCATGGCTGGGCCAAGAATGGTCCTCTCCCAGGACATGGGATGCCTGCACTATGCACTGAGCACCCGTCCAAGAAAGAGACACAAGAAGGAAGGCAGTTAAAAAAAAAAAAAAAAAAAAAAAGTGTTCAAAAGGCAGCGTAGGTGCTTTGAGTTTTATCTTTCCATCTACAGCAAAGCTTCCTTTCTGCCAAACCATAACCACATCCTCTCTGAAGTCATAAAACGAACAGCACATGCTGAAGTGAACTCTAGGGCAAATGTTATGGAAAAAATAACACTTGAGGGACATTCAATAAATGTGAATCAAAGATTCAATAAATGTGAATCAATAAATTAAAGGCGTGTGACATGATGAAGCATCTGCCTCCTACTTGCCCTTTTAGTAAACACAGCTATAAATGCAGACACTGAGCATGGACGTATAGGATGAGAGTCCCTCTGGTCCTCTTAGAAATAGGTCACGCATCCATACTTCTTTTTTGAAGGGATGGCGCCTTCCCATTTACAGTATGTAACCATTAGCTTTGTGTCTCAGAGATCTCATAGATTTCATAAAAAGTGTTTTAAGGAAATTTCCCGCGTAACATGAAAGTTCCTACTGCACAAGCAAAGGCAAAAGGCAGCAATTGAACATGCTACCTAAAATGAAAAACGATAACCAGGTTTTACTTGTACAAGGATAGCTAAATATTGCAGTCATTAGACATTTTAACTGAAAACAAATGGTTACAATAACTGATAACTAATTAATTATCATTGGTTACCATTCACTGATTATTGGCTGCTTCAAGTACTCTTTAATTAGCCTGTGGCTGGATGTTCCAGGAAGCACAGGCATAACGTGGATGCTTCAAGATCACTGTAATCAGGAGTCAAGAGAGCACAAACATCAAAGCAAACACAAATGGTTTCCCCAGGACTTCAGGGCACTATTCAGGGCAGTGTACACCAGGCTAAATATAGAACTAATACAAAAAGAATGATTTGCACCTGATGCCCTCAGTACAACAGCACTGATATGCTTTAAAAGAAATGCAATTCATTTTCTTGTGCCCTTCCATATTTAATATTTTATGTAATTTTTTGTTAATGATTTATAATTGTGTTGTTGATTCTACTGAGGTTTGGAGCCACGGGGTCTGGTGGTCTGTGGAGAATCTACAAGATAAGTATTTTCATTGATTATGTATTTTTTAAATCTATTCTAGTCTAAATCAAATGATTTATTGCTGACTTTTGGCTTTAGTTTAGTGTAGTAATAAGGCATAAGGAGAGACCTTCCTAATTCTGATGCATTTTTAGAGCTCTGTGCAAAATCCAAAGAAGATACTTTATTAAATTCAGCTCATGAAAAAAATATATATCTGAATTAATATCCAAATGGCAGGCTCTCTTTAAATTAAGATTTTATGGGGCAGTTCTTGGACACAGACTTAGGAACTGTTTTTCTGAATATAATGTACTGGATATTCCTCTCCAAAAAAAAAAACAAAAACCAAAAACCAACAAACCACCCAAAACCAAAGAGGTAGCATATTGCTTCCTTGTTGTTTTAGGCTATACTGAGCAATTCTTCACCTGCAGCATAGGCTGAAACATCACATGCAAGTCTAGTGAAACGATGTTTTGTTTCCTGGTAGTGACTGAGCTCCAAGGAAGTCTTGTGGTTGAACAAGAAAGATGACGTAAGTCTGTGATCTCCCAAAAAATTATCAGTGAGGCCAGAGGGGATTTCAGATCTGTTTGTAGACTAGGATTAATACTGGGGCCCAATTTCCCAGTTCTTCTAGGAAACAATTTTTCTCATGCAACGCATATATGTGAAAAAGTCAGTCTGCTGTGAGTTTTCTAACATTGCACTCTATATAAACAGCAGACATTTGGATATTTCCAGATCTAGTTTAGGTTGCTTGCACCTCTAAACTATAGGACTACTTTCGTGCGTGTACAAATTTCCCTATCCTTGAGAATTTGCTTGTTGGAATCACACTCATAGATCCTTTCTCATAACTGATAAACAAAAGCATAGGCTGTAGAGTGCCCTTGTGCCCTGTATGGACTTATTCTGCTTGCATCAGTGATGCAAAAAAGCCATGAAAAAACAACGGATTTCAGTGGCTTGATTTGCACCAGTACAGATGGATTTATAACCATACTTTGCGACGTCATTGCATTCTTAACTATGAGCATGTACTTAGGGCTACAGTATTCTTTCTAGTCTCATTGACTGCAGTGCGTTAAGGACTTTCCAAAAAGTCTTTGTAGCTTGTGTCAACAGGGTTTGCAGTCAGAGATTTACATGTTGAATTTTCAGAAAACTGAATATAAATAGAAAGTCAAGGGTGTGACTGTGCAGCTTTGTAGAAAAAGTGAGGCCTACAGGACAGCAAAGGGGTGAGAAGTCAACAAGCAGGCCTCAGGGGAGCAACAGAACTGGAGACAAGAGGATGTGGGGGGAGAAGAGATTCAGCAGGGCTGGCAAGTAGTGCCAGTAATTCTTTGAATGCAGTGACAGGCAGCTTGATTTCTTCATGAGATAAGAAATGAGTTCACGGAGGGCTATAAAGAGGGGGGCGATTTGATCAAATGTTCAGACAACGGGCCTTGGCAACTGAGTTTCAAATGGTGTAACCATGGTGTGTTGCAATGCGTTGGTCTGATGGGAGTCTGACAGGACGAGGCTGCAAGTCAGGCCAAGAAAGAATCGACGCCCAAATGAGATTCAGCTCTGTATGTGGAACAACTGGACAGGCTGAGCTGTGGGAGAGAAGCTGTGCATTTGATACAAACCCATAGGAAGAAAGAAACAGATAGTTGTAAGAAAGTAATCATAAACTTTGGCCTGGAGAGACAGAGAATCTGGTAGTTATGTCAGAACTTACACGATTCAGCAGGTGAGATTAGCCATGGTGAATTCAAGCTGAGGATGGGCCAGCTGCGATATTAGGGAATAAAAATAAAGAATGTGTGGGAGGAAGGAAACAAGTTAACGCAGGCAGATAAGGATGTCACTGACACTGATTTCAGTGAGAGCTGCTGTCTGTTTTGCAGTATCTTTATCAAATGGTAACTCTTCACTGATGGTTTGGGGAAGAAGGTAGGGACTGAGGTATTTTTGCATCCACTCTTGCCACAGATCGGCACCTTCATGTTCCTTTTTCAGTTCAACCCCCAAACCCATGTGTAGTAAGCATGCAAATCTTTAGGTGTAGCAAGCCAAAACCGGAATAAGAATGCACTCTAATGATTTTAAGGCCAGGTTGACATGTATATACAAAAACATACAGTCTAATAATTGTAATTATGTTTAATTACACATTTATGGGTGAGTAGCCTGCTTATGTGCATTTGAATTGCATCTGATTTCAAAGACAGTGATGTCTTGTACAATTTTTAAATGAAATTCTTTGTTTCTTTCAAGACATGAAGCGTAAATCGAATGCTGTCATCCTGGTGATACCAGGAGATAACCCTTTTAAGCCAAGACTCAGTCATTTAAGGGCTTCAGGACCCTCCCACAGTGGAACAGAAGGTAAGTACAGTTAGGTAGAAATACCCAACTTGTCTAGGACCAAACTGGCTTCAGAGCTGGAAGAAGGGCAGACAAGTCTGTAGACTCTAGATATAAACCAGACAGCTTCCTGAAAGGGCTCTGAGGATCAGCTGGAACATCCTGCTAACACATATCTCACTGCTACAACCTGACCTTGTATGTCAGTGCAGGAGTACCCTGATTGTATGGGCACACTCCTTTTGTTCAAGGCTTTTTGCACCATTATATATTGCATGCCTCAGAGATTTTGTATGCTCAATAGAACGGAATGAAGTTGAACCGTCCTAAGTATCTTAAAACCACTATAAGCATATACCTTAAGATGAGGAGAAAGCCAAATGAATTTTTTAGGTATCTTCTCTGTTTACGTTTTTTTAATAAAGCCTGCTGACATGTATCTTTTCACGCATTTCATTCATATGCAAGAAAAAAAAAGAAAACATTTTAATTTTTTCAGATTTAAGTTTGACCTGCTGTGTGAATTAAATACTTCTCTCTGCTTGGCAAGTTGAGGTTACAGATGAAGTTACTCTTATCAACGGTAGCTTCAGTGGCCTCCTTTTCTATCTTTTAATCACCTTTGTTCATCCCTTGCTACCTCCTGCAAAATGCTCTTAAAAATGTCATTTTAAGGATTGGATTTTTCTTAGGGGATTTACCCAGATTATGCAGTTCACACTTCTATTGCTGTAGACTGTGGAAATCTCCCCACCCGCACATCCTGCTCTGATACCAATGCCTATGCCCTGAAGGCAGCAGAGAAATTTATAAAGCTAAATATAGATAGTATTTGTTTTTGTAAAAAAAAAACAGGCCGGAAGGCAGCAGCTACATCTTCACTCTCGTAAGACAACCTGTACACCACCATGTGTAACATTCAGGTCAGATTCTCTGTCTGGGTGCCAGCTCTTACTTTTCCCCAGCTGCTCATTACGATGATTATCATTCAACATCCAAGCTTCCAGAATTCAATCCATTTTGCTACTTAGCTTTTTTAGAGAGTGTGAGAAGCTCTGTTTAAGTTACTCAGCTGTCTTGCATCTTTGGTAGCTCACTATTCCCCCAACAAAGATGTCTCCAGTAGACTCACAGAACAAGACAGAAAGCTGCAGAAAAAGGAAAGAATTAGCCTGGTCTTTATGAGCCAGATGCATCCAGCTTTCTTCTAGGTCTTACAACTGCACCTTTGAACATGCTCATAGTGCTCCTAGTGACCAAGGGAGTCACTCTGGTAGAACTAGAGCAGGATTCTCCTGTGAACAGTTTGGGAGCCCTAGGAAAGTAGATGCCTTGTTCTGAGCATCTGCTAGGAGGATGTAGTGAATTATCCACGATTTGAATGCCTGAAGCAAATCACTGACAGGCTTACTGATGTTCCCAGGAACATAGAGAACACATTTTATACCACTGAACTTGCACAGGGGTGGGACAGATTCTTCTGTGATAGACGCACAAAATAATCCTTTGCTCAGCAGTTCTCTCTTAGGCAAAAATGCAGAAAGGAAAACACAGTTGCACTGGGTTACATCCAAACTGGAAATTTACTCCAAGTCCCTTTGTTAGTGCCTGCCTATCGAGGTTGCTGTCCCTTACTATTTGCTTCTGAAGACAAAAGTATGACTTACACTTCTGGCAAATCTGCAGGGCTTCAAATCCTGGAGTCCAGTCTGGCAGTATGACCTCTATGCAGCTACCCAGGCTGCTGATGGCTGGAGAAGGAGTACTTCTTCATGCCATGCAGTCACAGTTTTGGAGACATTTTCATTTACAAGTTAGAATAGGCAGTCAACACAGACTTGTGACTATGTAAAGACCCAGCTTCAATGTCCAGCTTAATAATTAGGTAGGGGGGCTGCTTCCAGAAACAATGAGCATAGGAAAAAGTGCTGGCTGATTCCAACAAAATATGCCTGGATTTTGAGATACCTGTTTCATGGCTAAACAACTGTTCAGACTGTGCTGAGATTTGAATCTACCCAGATACCTGTAGTAAAAATTTGTACAGCAAAAAGCAGTGCAACTCTCGTATGTATTGAAGAATGATGTGTCCCAATTTTTACATGAGAGAAACACTAAGCTTCTCTTCTACGTTTCTAAGTGCACAAATAGGCTGAAGCTGACATTTTAGTCTGAGGAGTAAGAAAGAGAATGCAGCACAGCACTGCATTGCAAATTCATTAATTTCCAAAGCCACAGCGGGAGATAGGGAGATGGGAATTAACCACAGCAGATGGAAACATAAAGCTTAAGGCTCCTTCACCCCCAACAGGCTCCCTTTCTCTTCCTCTCCTTCTTGGTACACCCTGTAACAAAGCCTTTAACCATCATCAAAAAAAAGAGAAATTCCTGAGCTTGTTGCTTAACCAGGCAGTAAGATGCAACAGAACCTAAACAAAGCAAAGATTGGGAATCAGTTTCATAGCGGGGCTCTTTTTCAGGCTGCTTAGGGAAAAAAGCAAACAAAAAACAACGAACCAACTTTTATTTACTACTAAGACTGCAGTAGCAATCAGAAATTGAAGAAATATGTTCCAGCACAGAAGGGAGCAGAGCAGCATGAAAATAGGGTTTGTATTTACTGTGCTCGTACACTGCCTGGATTCAAAATTCTGCTTAGATAACTTAGTGTACCACTGTACACACTGCTGCTGAATTAATGGGAATGACTGATAATGAATCATGACAATTTGCCTGAAATTAGTTATGAAGAAAAACAAAATAAACTTAACTAAAGCAATAAATTAAGATCTATCTTTGAGGCAGAGAGCATCACTGAACAGATTCCCCATCTGCTGAAGCGGTGTCTGGGTTCATTCCAACAATTTGGAAATGCTGTAGTAATTTAGATATATTACCAGTGGTGGACTTGTATTAGACAGTGGCCGTATTTCAGAAAACAGCTGAAATGGAGTAGAAAGCAAATTTGTGAATGCTATACATGACACTCACCATCATTCTGACCTTCTCATTTGGAACCACTGCAGAGAAAAAGTTAGCAGCTCCCCGTATGCTGGGAAGGGTCAACCATAGGCCTTCTGAGAACCAGCTGTGCTACCAAGAACAAGACTAAAAACCTTTTTCCTTCTTTCATTTGTTGGCCACTACGTACAGACTGGGAAAATGACTCAAGATCACAGAAATTATGTGAAAAACAAGTGCTTGGCTCCCCACTATCTTCTACCTTTTGAAGTCACAGCATTTACAGCCATACTGCACAGTTCACAGAGTGCAAGGCAGCCGAGAATCGAACTCATCTCTTGGTAAAAGAATGTGAAATCAAAGTCTGGAAAGTCCAACAAAACCAAAGGCTCGTTAGTACCTCCTACAAGGTGGGCTTTTTCATGCCTCTCCGGAGGTGGTGCTTTTTACTCCTTGTCTGTGGGGTTTGGAGTTGCAACAGTTTACTTTGCAAACCAGTGCCTGCCAGTGGTGGTACAAAGTAGTGAGAAGAAAAGGCTGTGCAGGCAGAAGTCACGGCTGCAGGAGCAGTGAAAGAAGAAAGGAGAACAGGACCAAGATGAAAGGCGAAGGAATGAAAGCTCCCCTTTCCAAATGAGAAACTATCTATTTTGGAACCACACCCTTGCCGTTACCTGAAAACCATGTTGTCAGAACGTATGGGAGCATAAATATGTTCTCCCATATTTATGTGTCTTGGTAAGATCTGTATCTCCATCCTGGAGCTCTTTCTCTTCTTCAAAATGATTACTTGTATGCATCGAAGTAATATTTAGAAACAACTGGCTGATTGTACATGATTTTCTGCTCTGAACTGTTTCGCTTCTCAACTGATGAGATCATGAACTGATGAAAGAAGTAATGTGATATTCTGATTTTAAGAATGAAAAAGGTCTCAAATCTTCCTGCTGATCCCAAAGGACCTTGTGGCTTATGGAGAGTTTGAATGGCTGGTTCACGTCAGTCAGCAAGACCATGCATGGAGGACTACCAGAGTCCCAGCTCAAAGCCAACATGGAAAGGATCCCTTCAGTCTGTGGAGGCAGCAAGATCCATAACCATGGTAGGAAAGTGGTAAACAGCGGAGACTTCTTAAACTTCATTCCTCAACTTTTTTTTTGGTCTTGATTGTTAAAAAACAATAAAAAAATAAAAATAAAAAAATAATTAAAGTATATAATATTTATTTTGGAATCAAACTATCTCCAGTTTTCTTAAAGATGGCTCTTACTAACAAATCATGTAGCAGCACAACTCCTGTGTTTCAAGGGGATAGTTTTCCCAGGTACAGTGCTGAAATGCTGACAACAGAAAGCAACCTGGCCAAGCCACATCATACTTTTATGTTTCTTCTGTATTGTGTTGCCCAGCATGGCTGACCATTAGGATATTTATGCACAAAGGATAAGAGCTTTTTGTACCCAGCCTCCTGAGTCTGAACAATCCATTCAGACCTTACACTACTCAGTGCCCGTCCCATTTCAGTCATTATGGATGTGTTTCTGAAAAGAACACTACTTCAATTCACGTCTTGGGTCACCACCAGCTCCTTAATGTGAGGACCTTTGTCTCACTCCTTAAGTACAGTTATTGGCATTCAGGGCAGAAAATGCGAAGATATTGCTTCAGTTATCAGATGGCATCAGATCTGGCAGTCTAGAGATTATTGACAAATATAGATTGTGCCCAAATCAATTTACTGTCACTTTTTCCTAAATCAAAACTGTAAGCAATTAAGAAATGACAAGAATATCCCCCTTTGGATAATATGCATAAACTGAGGCCTAGTTATATGTACATGTATATATATATAAAAGAAAAATCTTTGAGTCTATATTTAAAAATACGACATAGGTTATATCCCCATATACATCCTTCATTATGGGAGAGGCTTCTTCAGTAAGTTCACTGAAGGGCCTCCTTCCTTCCTGCATGACAGGTACTGTCCTTCTCCCTAAATATCTGTGGACAAATGTCATAAAGGTTATTGTTTCCTCCCTAGAACACTTTTCCAGGCTCTTTGGATGCCAGGGGCTTGCGCTTGTTTTCAATCCTACCTCAACTGTAAATTTATTATTTTTTTTTTTGGACTACTTAAACATTCAGATATTCAGATACAAAACATGAGCTGTAAATGTTTTCAGATCTTCCAGCCCAATAAACTATTCTGAAGTTTCTTTGCATTGTTTTATAATTAATTAACAGGACCCAAAGTATCATTCAGTCAAAACTTTTTTCCCCAAAACGATCTTGTAACTGTAGGCGACACTGCACGTACACACAGCGGGTTGCTGCCAGATGAGGGATATTGCTGCCATCTGGTGAGGAAGAGAGAAATCAGAACAGTGATGCCCTAGAGCTGAGGGGGCTGGGGTTCCTGTCGAGGAGCTGCCAGGGAGCCCAGGGACCCCTGACCCACATGGTGGAAATCATAAATCCTCATCTTTTTCTTCAACACCTCCTGAAAGAAAAATTGAACACAAGCAACAGGGCCCAGTGGTTTGTTAGTCTTCATGCATCCGGGCTTGGTTCATCTATGGGAAGGGTGTGAACACTTCCCAGTGTAATGCTTCCATCTCATGACCACGGTAACACCCAAGCTCCTTGTTGTGTGGAAACACAACGTACAATCACTGCATAATTGAATGGTTAAAGTGTTGGGATCAAGCTGGCAGATCCCAGACTAAATATTTTTCACCAAAGCCGTCCCGGCTTCCCAGCTGGAATACCAAACACCAACACCCCTTCATGCAAAAACATATCTCGGAGAGGGCCTGGGCCCGCAAGAGCAGGGCCAGCCCTCCCACCTCCCCCCGCCCCACACAGCCCACGCTGCCTCTGGAGGGCTCCTGCCGGGGAAGCCCCGCGCCGCCCGCAGCCGCAAGGGGGCAGCCATGCCCCAAGCCCTCACAGGCTCTACGCGGCACCGCCTCCCGAGAGAGCCCTGGCGGTGAGTGGAGCAATCTTCTGACTGGCGTTCGGAATAACCAATCAGAGCGCGTCACGCCCGCCAGGGCCGTGAGCCAAGAGGAGAGAGGAAGAAGGGCTGCGTGGCGGAAGTGAGGTAGTGGCGGCGTCTGTGGGAGCGCGGCGGGCAGGTGAGCGGCTCCCCGCGGCCCTGCTCCCCATGCGTGGGGCCGGCTCCTTGGCTGCTGGGCTCCTGCGGAGAGCGGCCTCCGCCTCCTTTCCCTTCAACGCTGGCCTCGCGAGCCCCGCGGCGCAGCTTGGGCCTTCCCGGAGCCCGGCGTTGGCGGTGGGCTGGGGCCGCGCGCCTACCTTGAGAGCTGCCTCTCCCCGCCACCAGGCCGCGCCCTGTCCCCTCCCGTGGGACGTGGTCTTACCGGCCGGGGAACGGCCTCCCCTTTCTTCCTGTGGCTGCTTGCAGGCAGGCCTGGTTTGAGAAGGGAGTGCGCAGTGTGGTCCCAGTGGAGTTAATCGTGGCACAAGTATGTCTTTATGGAAAGCTAACATGGATTTATTGGGGAGTTTTGCCTACTGTGCATGTTAAGGTAGTTTCTACCTGTTGCATTTTCTCACAGCTAGCTCATGGAGTGCTCTTTTTTGTTACCAGGCTGTCACATAGGTTACTTAATGTATATTTCTTTGGCATCCCCTAGGCATTTTCATCTGGCAAAAATGGGTGAACCTCAGCAAGTGAGTGCCCTTCCTCCTCCGCCAATGCAATATATCAAAGAATACACTGATGAAAATATTCGTAAAGGCCTGGCACCGAAGCCACCTCCACCAGTGAAAGACAGTTACATGATGTTTGGCAATCAGTTCCAGTGTGATGATTTAATTATCCGACCCTTGGAAAGCCAGGGTATCGAACGGCTGCATCCTATGCAGTTTGATCACAAGAAGGAATTGAGAAAACTGAATATGTCTATCTTGGTCAACTTCTTGGATCTTTTAGATATCTTGATAAGAAGTCCAGGGAGTATAAAGCGGGAAGAGAAACTGGAGGACTTGAAACTGCTCTTTGTTCATGTCCATCATCTCATAAACGAGTATCGTCCTCACCAAGCTAGGGAGACCCTGCGAGTCATGATGGAAGTGCAGAAACGTCAGCGTTTGGAAACTGCAGAGCGGTTTCAGAAGCACTTAGAGCGAGTTGTAGAGATGATTCAGAACTGCCTGGCGTCTTTGCCTGATGATCTGCCTCATTCAGAGGGAGGACTGGGAGTGAAAACAGAACCAGTGGACATGGATGATGGCAACAACTGCATTGGACAGAGTGAAAAGCAGAGAGAGCGCTCTGGTTGCAAGAGAGATCAGGTTTTGGACAAAGATGCAGCTATGTGTAGCATTATTGATGAAATGACATGAAGGAAACAATTCCTGTTAGCTTGCAATAGGGAGAGGCAGAATGGATTTTGGTTTCCTGTTGTACAAGCAGTCAGAACATCCCCGCTTAGTGGGGAGAGGCTGTAAAAATGTTCAGTATTTCATGTGAGTTGTGTATGTATCCATAAAAACAAAACTGTATACTTTGTGTACTGTGGGTGTCACAAATTAAAGATAGCTTTTTCTGTAGAATGTCCGTTTGTCATGTGCTGCTTTTTGGGACGTGCTCCATTTTCCTGTAAATTTATTATTGTGGAAGCAAGGGAACCTGACTGACAGAAATCAAAGCTGACAACTCCTCCGTTTCAAGTAGCTGTTAGTTGTTTACACTTCTGTTGCATCTTTGCAGAAACGCATAATCAAAGGTGAAATCAGTGTCAGTCTGAGAAATCCATTCCTTTCTGGCTTCGTAGTAATGTAATAGTGTTAAAGAGAACTTAAGAATTCCTTTATTACATCTGTAATGTGTTGTTGTTTGTCTTGGAGAGATGCATGATGTCACAGATCTGAATAAGCTGATGAAAATTAAATGAATAAGTAGCCTTTATACTGAGAACTTGTAAATTTGAAAGACCGTTGAAGTATTCTGTTGAAGTCATACTAGCTGTGTTTAAAGGAAACTAGAGTTAGGTCAAACCCATGGCAAGAGGAAAAGAGTGATCTGATAATGAAGTGGCTTCTTTACCCAGCTCCTCCTGTTGGGGAAATCCTACTTCCACCTTTTTGCCATCGTGCACTGTAGTGTGTATGTTTTCCGGGCTATGTACAGCACCTGAAAAAAATGGGTAAACTTTGTGGATGAAGGAACTTGCTGAAACTCAGTTTTTAACAGTCATTTTGCAAGCTATTTTCTTAGGTAATTCAGTTGTTTTCAGACATGCATATTTATTTAAATGGACAGGCAGTACAACTGAGCTGCTGGCTGACGGGGGTTGAGGTCACTGATAGTAAAGATGAAATTAAGCAAACGAGTGACTCACTGCAGGAGCTGTTTTAAGTACATGTGATGTAAGTAACAATATAAAGTGGAAGTGTGTTTTTTCAGAAATGTTCAAGCAACTTTAAAGTTAAAACTCCCGACCTCTATGCAATCATCACTCTTTCCTTTTGGACTAGATCTAAACTGTTGTTTTGGGTAACTAAAACAATTGCAAGTTGGAATCAATTGGGAATCTACTTTGCAAGTGTCTTCAAGTAGAAGATAGGACAAAAGAGATTTTGTGTATTCCGGGTAAGAGAGATCACATGCTGTGGGACTGCTTTGCCACAGATGTTATAGCTGCCATTCACAAAATTGCTGTAGATGCTCAGTTTTTTTTTTTTTTTGGCATTTTTGTGCCTTTATTGAAGTTGTAGGCCCAGGTGCATTAGTTTCAAAGTACTTCACAAGCTGGGTCCTAGCAGTAGATAACAATGGCAATTAACTTTTTCTGTGAAAACATCAAGGTAAATGAGGGTCAAGTCAATTACAATATACTCGAGTGCTTTTGCTTTCCAAGAAGTTTCAGAATTCATTTGTTTGCTCTAGATGTTTGAGTGTCTGTCTCTAGGGCAAACCCTTAGATATCTGCAGGAGATCATGTTACTTCCTGAGCTTTTTTTCCAGCCAAAATGGTAACTTGCTCCTCTGTCAAATCAATGCAATGATGTTTTTCCTTTTTTTCTGTTATAATTTTGCTTTTGGGGGAAAACAAACATACTGTAGCTGCAGGGGAGGCAGTGGGTGATGTATGCCATTTAGGGAAGCATTTCAGATTTTGTAGAAAGATATGACTCATTGACTGAAAAAATGAGACTATAAATGTTTTCTCTAATGTGTTAATTAACCTACTCACGATGATGAGGTCTTTCTTAATCTCAGATCATCTCAAATCCAAATATTGCTTTTGGATCTAATGATAACATTGAAGTATTCTACCCCTGTGAAATGCTAATGTATGCAATGGGTTGGATTATATATACTTTATGGAACTCAGTAAGATAAAGTTGATATCAGATGTTAAGTAACCTTCCAACAAAATGCTCCTTAAAAACAAAAGGAAACAGTTCTTTTATTACATTGTTTGAGTAAGCACTGGGATAACGTAAGTACAATTGCTTGAAAAATTTCGAATCTCTTAATACAGAGAAGCCAAGTGTGTCATCAGTGGGCAAAAGGAGACGGTAATAAATATATTAAAATAATGCAAGGAAGAAATGTTTTTGATATTGTAGCAAAAAAGAGTTTTGGCAAATAGGCACATAGGGACTTGGAAGTGATACCATGGGGTGTGGTGTGGTGTGGTGTCATGTGGTGTGATTTTTGTGTGAGATAAAATGCAAAGCACATGGATTAACTATTACCCTTGAGGTCTCACATCCTACTGTGTGTCCAGAGCAGCTCTCCTGAACTGCTCCAGCAGGCAGTGCCTGGAATGCTGCAACTGTTCCATGAATGAAACAGCCTGGGTGAAATGAGCGGAATGGGCCTGGGCAGAGCTTTGGGATATGTTTCCTGATTTTCTACTGCCATTTACTTATTTTAGAGCACAGAAATGACAGCTGCAGAGGAGGAATCCTCGTGTCAGGTAGTCATTCCCTGCTGGCTCTCGCTTCTGATCCTAGCCTAGCCTTGTGAGGGTATGGCTTTGGAAGATTTTCTGCTGCTTTGCAACTTAATCTTGTCTGTACAAAAGAGAGAGAGGTAGATATCTGCTTCAGTAAAGAGCATGCATTGGCTGCAGATCAGATACATTTGATCACAGCTGCATTTCTAGTCCCAACAATATTAAAATACCTAACTCATCTTGAGGAAATGTAACCCTGAGGCAGGCAAGGTGGCCAGGAAACACCATTTTTTGAAATCCATTTCAGCACATTTCATTGAAGTGAGCATTGAGCTGGGCATGACATGGTTCCCACTCTGCTTCTCAAGTGACTTCTGTGCTGTGTGTTGCTTCATGTTGTAAAAGCCTGGATGTACGCAGAACGTTGAAGAGTCAGATGATGAGAGACTGCAGCTCTGCTCAGGCTACACCTGTAAAAGAGAAGGGAAGCTTCCAACATTACAGTCTGCAAAGAAAATCACGTTTGCTTGAAGTAGCTCTGAGCTGCTTCTGTGTATTAGAACCAGAATCTTGTGATTAAATGCTAGTTTAATAGTTCCTGAGAATCTGTTACATTGCGACGTGCTTCTTTACCAGAGTCCGTTACGTGCCCTGTGTAATCTCTTCCCCCTAATTCTATTTTCTATGGCAAGAAGAATGTGTTTGGGGCAATGGAATATTGATAACTCAGTTTGGTGGTGCTGGCAACAGCTTCATCTACTGTAAACAAGCAGATCTGGGGGGGAAAAAAACAGAAGTAGATTTCTGAAGTACTGCAAAGTATTTTAGCCTTTTAGTCAAACCACAGTCAGCAAGCGTTCAGCTGTGAGTGCCAGCAGCAGCAGCAGCTTTAGAGACTAACAGACTAACCACAGGAAAGGCAATCCTGATCAGACTAAAGGGCATCATCCTGTTTGATGCTGACGTACTAGTACTGAGAAGTAAAACCAGCAGTTTGCAAAAAAGGTAGTTTATTTTGAATGTGGGTGCACAAAAGCTGAATGAGAGAGCGTTCCTCATCTTCAGCCACAATGCCTTCTCATTTCTTCCTGAACTGGCTCCTTCTGATCTTGCTGACAGGTAAGTAAGTGGGCATAAAAAATACAGCTGGAAGTGGATGGAAGGGAGGTGATGTGCATTGGTGCTTCTGAGGGTTGCAAAGAGACTTTGTGTTACGAAGGTAAGAGTGGTCCCATGGCACAGAAATGGCTGCTTTGCATATTAAGTAGAGCTTTATCACAGTGGCTCAATAGCCTTCTGATGATCTTATCTCCCTTATGAAACAAAGCCACGTTGTGGCTATGATAGTTTTCATGACACTCCCTCTTGGGCAGTCTGCTAGCCTTACTGTGAACTTTTGGTTTTTTAGATAATGATGTTCTGAGACTAGCAGAGATCTTTCAGTGGTTTTAGAAAAGATATAAAACAGGGATATTTCATTTCAACAGGCTTTGTGAAAGTGGATATTTAGGAAGACAAGGGAAAGGTCAGCTGTAACTTCTGGTGTTTTTTTAGCCAGTATGAAACTGTATCAAGACATGTCTGTAAGTTCTCTTGTTTTTTCTTCTGAGAAGCAACCTTCTTACTAGGGAAGTATTGTTAAATGCAATAGCGGTGAAAACAGATTGCAAAGAGGCATTAAAACAGGCAGATGGACATTAAAAATTTGGTAGGATATGTTCAACAGATGGAAAAGGGCTATTACAGATATCGTTTCTTCTAGTTCTTTCTAAAGACTTACAATGAGATTCATTCAGAGCTTACTTTTTTATATTAAATAAAATGCATTATTTCCAGAGACTGGTTTCTAGTATATTATTATGGCAAAGCCTTTGCGTAAGACTTAATATAGCATAGTTCATGAAAAATGACTGAGATGGATTAGGCAAGACAGCTTTTTCACAAGGAACAATGGCAATCCAGCCATGCAGTGCCTGGGATCCTGGCACGTGTTGGCTGACCTGCCTAGGGGAGTGCCCTCGCCAGTGATACACAGGGCTGGACTTTTAGCAGAGACCATTAGTTTCCAAACTATTTCCTGCTTCTGTACTTGCTGCAGTGAGTTCTATTCCTGAAACGTTAATGTGAGTAGATCAACGTATTTACACAATTTGATCCTATGCAGTTGAACTCAATAAGGGATGTGTAGTAGTAAGCATATGGCAAACAGTTTTCTCTATGCTGCAAGCAGACAGGATGCACTCCTCAGGAGCCCTGCTGTGTAACCTGGTAGAAAAAAGCAGTTGCAGGATGGCTGCGACAATCTGGATCACCAGAGCACAAGTGATTTTAGCTGGCACTTAACACAGCTTTTATTAAAACCCTTCTAAAGGGAATATTGGCCAAGGTGGTCTGTACATGTCAGAAGATGTGATCTTGCCATGATGAGTGGGCTGCTGCTTGCTCCATCTCTGTGTTTTGATGTGAATAGTATGAAACAGCCTTCTGGAAACGTGAAAAAAAATGACCCGTAATGGGAGCCAAACAAGCTAGAAACTTGGTAAGAGAGGGGGGAAAATGAGCTAGTGAAAAAAGAAGGTTTGAAATTTTTCAGGAAAGCTCTGGAAGACCTCTTCTGATAGGCACTGGCCAAATCCTTTATTAGGAAAAGAAAAAGGAAACACAGCTGTGATTCTGATGAAAACTGCCTTTCAGTGGCTTTTCATTGAAAAGGAGAAAGGGTTTCCCCTTATGATGTTAATGAAAGTCGATGCCTTTCTGTTCCCCCATGCCTGGCTTGGATTAAATCTATGCTAAGGGAAAAATAAAGGCCTATCGAACTGGACATGGCTAAAGGGAAGCCACAGAGCTGAGCAGAACCAGACTTCATTCTCTCTTCATGTTTTTGCCTGCTTGCAGAGGCTGCAGGAAAGCATTCCTCTGGCCAGAACATTATCCCTTGCAGTTCTGCTGGGCTTCACATCTTTTTGTGAAAAACCTGACCCAGCAGTGCCTGGTAGTGTTCACAGGATGGGTCCATTTACCACACAAAATGCTTTAGAAGGTTCCTCTTGCACGCACTCTGTTTAACATTTGTGTTTCTGTCTGCAGGCCCCACTGTATCAGGATTGCAGGTGAAAGGAGAGGTTGGTCAGAACATCACTGTGCCCTGCTTCTACACGGTTAGGACGGAGCGCGATATCACATCCATGTGCTGGGGCCGTGGCAGCTGCCCCACTTCCAAATGTTCAAACACGGTTATCTGGACAGACGGGTGGAAGGTGACACACCAGCACCACAGGAGGTACGTGCTGAAAGGGGACCTGCTGAAGGGCAACGTGTCCCTCACGATCCTGAAAGCCGAGGAAGCAGACAGTGGGACGTTCTGCTGCCGCGTGGAGATCCCAGGCTTGTTCAACGATAAGACAACCAGCTTCCAGGTGGTGGTTGAGAAAGGTGAGGGCAGATGTGCTCCTGTGTGTGTGCTGCTATGGTGAATCTGCTCCTGAGTATGGATTTTGAAGCTTGTGCTGGAAATGATCTCTGTAATCATCTGTAGGATTTTAGGATCTGGCAGATCTGCCATTAGTAGTGTTAAAACCAGGCTGTCTCTGAAGATTTTGTAATCCTCGTACAGACAGCAATTAAAAAGAAAAAAACACACAGACAGTGGTGCTTTGTTTCATGGTGTACGGTGCTACTGAGTTTTCTTAGAAGCACTATTTGCAGAATTCAGGAGTAGGGTATTTAATTCATCCAAAGTGCTACACTTGCACCTTTTCCTCAGAAGGCAGTGCTTCATCTTTTTCTGCTGGATTCTAGAGTAAAGCCCAGGGACACACAATTAGCATAGACAACTCTTTTAAAGTAAACTCTTCTTTCGATTTTAGTTCTTCTCTACTTGTAAAAAGCATGATAATATATGGAACAATTGGCTCACAGATGTACCTTGTGTACTCACGACTTTTTACAGAAACATTTTCTCTTTTTCACTACATGAATGCACATTAAGGTTAATTATAATGCATGTTGTTTGTTTTTTTTTAACATCAGCTAGGGTCTCTACTGCAAGTCCTCTCACTTTCACCTCTCCACAGACCTCAGGTAACTTTTTTCCAAGTATTAATCTCAATAGCATATATAAGCTGTATTGAAAATTGAGATCTTAAGAAAGAAACAAAATGATCGACGATAGAGGTGTCTTGACTAAAATTTACTGAACATTTTTCTTGACTAGAATTTACACAGAACTTGGGTTCTGAACTTGGCTTTTAAATTCTGCCTGCCATTATATGGAGGGCCCAGCAGAAGGAATGTGTACATTGCTCCCAGGTGTCAGGCTTAAGTAGGTGTTTCGTTGGTGTTACATGCCTTCTTTTCCTTGTGGCTGTTGTTTCAGGATGTGTTTTCTCTGTGGTATAAAGTCTCACCTTGTCATCTGAAAATGCATCCCATGAACAATGAAACACAAGGTTTTAGGATGTGTGTGTGTGCTCACTATTTAATCAATTTATTTGTTGCTGAAAGTAATATAACTTAAAACTGTGTTTTTGGGTTAACTCAAACGCGCATTGAGTTCAGGATCCCACCTCTGTTAGCTGTCAACTGCAGATAATTGAGGAATGTAGAAACAGAGCAGGAATTTTATAATACAACACCAAACTATTCTTTTGCCCTACTGTAACCTGTATCTCAGAGACTGCCTATATTCGCTTTGTATATGCATTGTCTCAGGTGAGGCTCTTCATTGTGTTGGAGTGAATATTCCTTACTCAGCTTCTTTGTTCCACTTGTGAGTTTATAGGCTTATGTCATATATCCACTCAGCTTTATCCTTTTTTTTTGTCAGAAAAAGCCAACTTTAATTTTCAGTACATAGTCTAATTATAGATTATTCTCAGGATTTTGAAAGAGAATTCAGGGATGCTATTTGTATATATCTCTCAATCTCAAATGTCACTAGTTGAGCAACACTAAAATGTTACAACACTTGCATTTCCTTTTTGGAAGAAGAAGTGAAAACTTTCTCAAACCATTTTCTATTCTAGTTGCAAATGATATGGCTTCCAGTCTTAGCACTCACGGGGTTTCTTTACCATGTGACATCTTCCTTAGCTGCTGGGGAACAATTTTTTGTGCTTTGAGAATGCAAGTTAATTTGTCCACAGGTAGACTTGGGAAGGCAGGTGGCTGTGTTCCTCTGATGTAGGACTGTTCCAGCATGAGACAGTGAGGCAGATGATCCTGCGCTCTTCAAAATAAAGCTTATGGGATTAAGGTTAACCATTTAAAACATCAATGGAACCACCTGGGATTGTTATAACATGAATAGAAGATTTTGTTTTCAGGAGGGTTTTATATCATCTGACAACACGTTGAGAAACTGAGACAGATGATGTGGAAAACATTGCAGTTTGTAGCTCTGTTTTAAACATTGAAAACTGCTCTTGGAAATAACCTCAAAATCTGCTGCATGTCCTATGCAAACGTGTCACACTTTAGTCAGGCTGTTACTGTATAGCTGTAATCTGGGACTTCAAAAGTATCACTTGCTGTCTGCAACTCCTCACCACTTACTCTGCCAAGGCCCTCAGCTGGTGTTTATCAATTTTCATCAGATAATCGAAGTGTGCATCCACTGCCTCATCTGATCTGTGACAACCAGAGCCCAACTTCGTAACTCCATCTTTCTAGGCTCTGTGTTGAGATGGAAGTGTCTCCTGGAAGAAATTCAAAGCTCTGGAAAGGGCACTGGAGGCTCCAGTGTATGAGGAGTTTTGTGGTTCCTTCTGAGGGCACCAACCTCTTTATGATGTGCAGATCCAGGGCTCCAGACAGAGGTGCTTAGGTTCAGTGGTCTCAGATCAGCAGCGTACATTTCTCTGTCTAGGCAGAATGGTTTTCCGTGCAAGTGATATGTTGGTTTGTCTTGCTTTTGCTCAGCTCCTGGGAGTGCCAGTGAAACATCCTTTACTGTCCAAACGTGGCCATCAATTTCTTCAGAAGATCCTGAAACTGTAAGCATTTCTGTTGTGGTATACTGAGATTGTGGTTAGACATCGGAAGTTACTGGGTCACTCTGACAGTTAACTTGTAGCACTTTATTTTGATTGCAAAATAGTATTATTTTGTAGTCTGCACATTCAGTGCTTAGAAAAGAATGCTTATGGGGTCGTCATGAAAGGGAGAAAACAAAGTGCTTTGCTTGCAGGAAGTGTTTCCTTCCAACTACGGTAGGAAGACCTTTAGCAACATCTATATTGCCTTTCAGGCCTCTGGTTCCTACTCAGGCGCCTCAGACTACTCAGAAGTAACCTCAAGCCTTCAGGTATGGCAGGACATGGTGAAGAGTTAAAACTGGACCACCTGATAGCACAGGGATCCACCCGCACTGCCAATGTGGTAGGATTAAGCAGACAGCCCTGTTGGCCCTGCTGAGTCCTCCAGCCCATGCTGCAGGTTAATGGGCAGTGGCATCACCCTGATTTTGTCAGGAAGACACAGCCAAGCTACCCTTTGGGAAGGCTCCATGTTATGTACTACAGAGTAGTATGTACTGTGGGCATTTATACTACTGTATGTGCAGAAACGGACCATGCTGCATTTCAACATCTTAGCAGCTCCGAAAGAGAGGTTGGATACCTAATGGCTGGCTTCAGGAAGGTTTGCCTAAACAAAGAACAACACAAGGTGAAGACATTCTCCTCCCAGCATAAAGCCTTGAATAACTACTGAATAAGCAGACAAAAAAGGGAGGTGGGTGGGAAGCACGAGGAGATATTTAATCCTAAGATTAAATAAAAATAGTTACCAAATAGTATTAAATGTGAGCAAATGGGATTGATCATAACAGGTCCTTTGACAATCTTGAACCCTGCTGTTAAATATGTTGTGTTGTGATTTCTTGGAACTAGTATCCCAAGTCAGGCTCTGGCTCTCAAGTGCGTTTCCACTGCAGGGTTGCAAAATGCATAAATGGCCTCTGGGTCCTGTATGGGGTTTATGCTCTTAGAATTGTAGAATCATTAAGGTTGGAAAAGACCTCTAAGTTAATCTAGGCCAACCATCCATCTACCACTAAGATTACCCCCTAAACCACTAAACCATGTCCGTCCCTCAGTTCCACATCCAGCTGTATCTTGAACACCTCCAGGGATGGTGACTCTACCACTCCCTGGGCAGTCTGTGCCAGTACCTGACCACTCTCTTGGAGAAGAAGTTTTTCCTAATATCTAACCTGAACCTCCCCTGGCACAACTTGAGGCCATTCCCTCTAGTTCTATTGCTAGCTACCTGGGAGAAGAGGCTGACTCCCACCTCACCACAACCACCTTTCAGGGAGTTGTAGAGAGCAGTGAGGTCTCCCCTGAGCTTACTCATCTCCACACTGAACAATCCCAGTTCCTTCAGCCGCTCCTTGTAAGACTGTGCTCCAGACCCTTCACAGCTTCATTGCTCTCCTCCAGACACGCTCCAGGGCCTTGATATCTTTCTTGTAGTGGGGGGCCCAAAACTGAGCACAGTACTTGAGGTGCAGCCTTGCCAGAGCTGAGTACGGGGGGACGATCACCTCCCTGCTCCTGCTGGCCACACTATTGCTGATGCAGGCCAGGATGCCATTGGCCTTCTTGGCCACCTGGGCACACTGCCAGCTGATGTTCAGTCGAGTATCAGCCAACACCTCCAGGTCCGTTTCCTTGGCACAGTCTTACAGCCACTCTGTCCCAAGTCTATAGCATTGCATGGGGTTATTGTGACCAAAGTTCTTGAGTTCCACTGACACTAATCTGTTTTGTGTTTGACAGAATGCGTCCGTATCAATTCACAGTCTGCAGCATTCGGGAAAGGGAGTTTACCTCAAAACTGGATTGTGTGTGGCATTTCTAGTCATCCTTGTTTTGGGGCTGTTCCTCGGTAGACGTAAGTACTTTTCAGAGGTGGTTATTCGGGGACGGGTTGGGTACATCAAATCACAGCTGTGGCAAATGCCACACGTGTCTCCTGTGTCATGAAAGTGAGCTTACGTCCAGCCTACCTGGGGTCTGGTGAAGAGATAGGTGGTACAAGCCCACATCCCCTGCCCTGCTCCTTTCCTCGCGGATACTGCCCATCCCTCAGCTGCCATGTTGCCCCCATCCTTTCCAATGACGAGGGAAGAGACACTGTATGGGGATTTCCTATACTGAAAACCTCTACTTGAAGTTCCCTAATTAGTTCCCAAATTTAGTTTCTTTCACTCTTTTTTTTTTTTTTCTTTGATGCTGAACCTGCTACTTTACTTGCTTTGAATAGTTTAAATAACTGTTTTTCTTTCTTCTCATTCTGGATGGTCCTTAGGATATTTATGCAGTATGAAGAAACTGAGTAAATTTGCAAGGTAAGTATTCTATTTCTGCTTCAGCTAATAGGACAAACTAGGTCCCAGAAGGAGTTGTGATTCCTCCTAGATGCATGCTGACTGTACATACTTTAATTTGATTTTCTTTTTTTAATCTCAAATTAATAAGAAACATTGCGAAAGAAATTAATAAATCCTGCTACTCGTCCTTAGTTAATAAACAAAAAATGAGTATAACTGCCAACTCATTGCATTAGGGAGTAGGCAAACTTCAAGTGTGGGTTGTTTCATAAATGGAAAAATGATTCATTATCAGTTGTGTTTAAATAAGTGTTTTTGCATATTTTACAAATTTTCCAGTGGGCTGGTTCATTTAACTCTCTGCTCTTTTGTGTTTCTATTGTCTGCTGTTTAACAGCATTGTTTTTACTCTTGTGTACAGCTCTGTCACATTTTGGAGACCAAAACGTGCAGGGAACCAAAGTGCCCTGGAAGTTGAGATCCATGCAGAGGAAAACATTTACACAATACACTAAGGACTGTATACATGCTTGCCTTTGTCATCTCTGGGACATTAAATATTTTCCAAAATGTTAGCTGCTCCCTCTGCTCTGCAGCTAAATGTGACTGGACTACTGAAGCATCATTCGCATCATTCTAATAAAGCAAATAAAAACTACAATTCTAATTAGAAACTTTTATCAGCTTGTTCCAGAAACAGAAACCCTACTGGCTTGAATGGAAATTTCCAGACTCCATTTGTCAAATCATAAACAAAGTTACCATATACTGTCTGAATCAAATTCTCCCTTACTTTCTGGAAAAAAAGAAGTGGCAGGATGGCTATTCAATCATGAAAGGAAAACCACCCACGTTTAAAAAAATTGTCTCTATTATGTATTGTATCTGCTAGCTACAAAACAAACTGCCATCTGAGGGGAGGAGCAACCTCACAGCTGCCTTGACAAAGATGACAGGTGGAGAAACTTGGTAGCATTAGTATGTCATAATACATTTCATTATATTTTTGTTAAAGCTGGATATGCCCATTCCTGATAACAGCTCAGTTATGCAATGCACTAATTCCTACCCACCCATGGCTAAAGCTGGAGGAGCTGTTGATGCTCATCCTCTCGTGAGAAGTCCTTGGAGCCTACAGAATATTCACAGCTTGTTTTCAGAAAACTGCAACCAAGTGCATTTTCCTCTACAGAGTGTGTGAGTTTGTTGCTGTGGCTTTGCTTGAGCCTGTATATGCCCTGAGAAATTCTCAAGGTGGAAAGTTTCATTTCCAGGTCTCTAAAACAATTAGATGAAGCATAGCTGCTGTGTAGTTTTCTGCTGTTTCAGGCAGGAGAGAAACCAGCTCTTACCAAATATTAGTGAGTGCAAATTTCACCCTGTGGCTCAGCCACGAAGCGAAGTGCAACACCTAAAGCACACGTTGCTGCCACGGGGGAGGACAGCAGACTTACAGCTGGCTTTGTCATAGGATCATTTTCAAGGGAGCGTGCAAAGAACAAAGCTGCGTTAACCATTGGGGCATAAAGGAGCAATAAAAGAATCAGTAGTTATTTATGTTAACAGCTGAGACACTTGGCTATGGTCTGGTTGTGCTCTTATGGGGAACAGAGGTCCGTGAAGTAGCTGCCCCTCCTTCCCCCAGCTGCTATTACCAATCCCTGTGTTGGAAAGGTGATGGAGAAAACCAGCTCTGCCATTTGCTTTCTTCATGTCACTTGTTGCCTTGTATAAGAAGGTACTGAAACTAGGATTGGTCTGTTAGTTTTATATTGTATTTTTTTTTGACTGTTAGCCACAACTGAACTAGTAGTGACCCCACTGCAGACATTGCTTTCTGTCTGTCTTGCTGAGTGCATAAATGCTGTGGGCTCTCGCCCATGACCAGCGCTGGAGACAGTCTGACCTGCTCTCTGAACCAGATCTCCAGAAACATCTTCAGTGATTTCTGCTTCCTGCAAGTTTTACCAAATAAATACTCTTTACTGGGGTTATAGTCAGACAAGCAGTGGGGGGTTTCCAAAATCATCTGATTCCAACCACTCATGCTTTTGAGGAGTCTGAGGACTGCTGATCATGAAAACTGCTTGCCTGTAAGGGCTTTTTTCCTTAGTATTACAGACAAAGTCAGGCTGATTTCAGACTGGTATCAGAGTTTTTATGCAAAATAATGTTCTAGACTATTTGATAACATTTGATTTTCACCTGCTTTCTGCTGTGCAGTTATTTGGTAAGCAGACTGCAAAGGTTGTGCACACCAAGAACTTTACTGTGGAGATGCAGTGTAGTACACAAATACATGCAGGCAGAAGCTCCTTCTGCTTTTTCATTGTTACCACTCATGTCAGTGGATCTTGGTATAGGTATTTCAAAACCAGCCCCAGAGACGTACAGATGGCACTTGAGCCTGTTCACCCATTAAGAGATTTTCCAGCTGCACATACCTGGCAGCTGGATAAGTAACAAGCTGCAGAGAGTGCTCTGCCTTTCCTTTTTGGTCTGCAACAAACCACTAGATAGCAGTATAGATGCAGAAAACAAGGCAAATCTTTCTGTCATTCCCAGCACACTTGGATCTGTTGGATTTTGGGTGGCCTTTTTCAATGCCCAGTCTCAGTACAGAAAGAAACAAAGCTGAATAACACCATGCTTGCTCTCTTCCTTCCCCAGTCATCGTGAACAGTCTGGCCAATTCTGTTTTAAGAAACTTCATGGAAATTGGTAGCAGGATAAAGACCCAAATCAGTGCCCCAGGTGGGATTCAGCTGCTCCTTGCGTTAGCATCAGCTGAGCATCAGCTCATGGCCACTGCGTGATGGTGAGTGACAGGAGAGGAAGGAGGAACTGGGATCCCTTGTAGGGGAAAATTATCTGGGATATTGGACACATTAGGTTTCATCAGATCTTTTATCCACAGAACAGCTGGGGCTGTGTGTACTTGGCATTGTGTGAGCTATACCTGGTAGAATATTGTAAATTAGGTATTTTACTGATTGCTGGTTAAGGTGCCTTCTATTGTCAATAGGATGCTGCTGTATTGTTGTGTCTGTCCCTCCTGCTTGCTGTTTATGCTGCACTGAAGCATGTGAAGGTACAGAGCATTGGTGCAGCATCCCTTCAGAATAAACTCAGAAGAGTGCTTTGAGCTTCTTGAATCTGCCACTGAGTTGTCTAGAGCAGCATTGGATGGCTACATACTGGTAAAAGAAGTGAGGCATTCTGGCTTTGCTGCAGTCTGGTCTATTGGGGATCTGCTTCTTGCCACGGTAACGTAGTGGTGGTGTGATGGATGAGGATGCCAATAGATCTGAAAGCATGGGAATCATTCTCTGTTGCTGTGTGGGTATGGTATCAAAAAGTTAATCCCTCTCCAACCTTCCTGTGCTACTCAAGAATTTGTAGAGGGAACTAGAACTACACACAGGATTCAAAGTAGAATTGTGCAGTGGGGTAATATTGTCTTCTGATTTATTCTCTTTTCAAGGAAGAGAGAACTTATTAATAGAGAATGTGGAATGTAATAATAATTGCTAAAAGTTGCCTTTTACCCAATGCTACCAAGCATAGAAGTGATATTTTCATGGTACTATACTATGCATGATAAGCTCTAAATCCCATTCCTGAGGAGGCAGAGTCTGTTTAAAGCCCATCATTTTATTGTTTGAACTTAGAATCGCTTCCCCCGTTTGCACCACGTTACATTTACTTATGCAGGATTTTGTCTATCTGCAATTCACATTTACAGGGAGGAGACAAGAAAAGTCAAAGCTGAGCTTGAGTCGACACTGGACGGTAGGGTGTCAGTCACTAAAAATGGCTTTTTAAGTATGTCAACAGCAAGAGGAGGTCTAAGGACCTCCTGGTACGTGGACTGATATGTGATGCAGATGGTCACCTAACAGATAAGGATGAGGAAAATACGAAGCTGGGAAAAGAAATAGAGGAGTCTTAAAGGAGAAGGCAGAATTGAGGGCAATGAAGGGATTAAGAAAATTTAAGAGAAGACAGAGGTGGAGATTAAGCCACATGTTTAGGAATGTAAGAGCACAGAGCTTGTTCTTGCTGCTCAGTACCACAGAACAGTAATCAATCTTAAGAGACTCATGGAAGGTTAAAAAAAGAAACAAAAACAAAAAAAACAACTATTTTGAACTGTCTGATGGTAGTACCACACTCAGTGTCTTGGAACGGGAGAGAGGAAGAAGGCACCTATCCGGAAGCCAGAAAGAAGCAATTGTGGTACATAAAATTTGGAAATGGAGAAATGATACTTCAATGGGGCTTACTCAGCATCTCTGAGAGCTATAAGATCTAGTTTTCTTTCCTTCCACTAATTGATGTGGAGTCTCTGTCTACCAAAATGTCCCATTTTGTGTTGTTTCACTGGATCATGATACAGATCTTTATAGGTGAGTCTTCGCCTGTTGGCTTTTGTGCTTAGAAAACAAATTTTAAAAGCAGCACTTGTTTTGCCTATGTGTGTATGCATCGCAGTGAAAAATGTTGTATGCAGAATTTCAAAAGTGTTTTTTAACTCATTAATACTGATTAAGAATTTTTTTCTTTTTTTTTCTTTTTTTTTTTTAAATGCATGTGGTTTTCTGTGTCTATAAGCTTAGTTAGTTTCCTCTGTCCCCCCAATTATCTAATTTATTTACTGCTGCTAAATATGTATTGCTGGTTTTGCTTCTCCATCTGTCTCTCCACTATGACCCAAGGCAGGGAATTGAATGAATAATGAATGAATATATGGTAAAGAAAGGATTTGCTGAAACTCTGAGGGCTGTCTGCTGCTTTGAGCTGCGTACTGTCTCAGGAAAGCATGGCTGGAGATTACTCTTTTCTAAACCATTTGTTCAGTGCTCACTCATCTAAAATCTGAATCTTCAAAGAAATAGTAGTAATTTTGGAGACTGGATCTTGCAAGTGTGGTTGTTATCAGCCATGTTTCTGCATGCACATCAGTGATGCAGTTTCCAAATTGCTGAATGTGACTCATGAAAATGACTTCACCCACTTCCATGGACGTGAGATCCTAGCGAGAGTTGTGCTTGTAAATCACTCCGGCATTTCAGGAAATGCTGTCTTAGATGACTAAATATTAATCAACCAACCTCTGCCAGGATGAAATATCCAATATAATATTGACAGCAACTGCAGTGTTCTTAAATCACTCTGAAAAGTAGTGGAAAGGTTTGGTACATGGTGGAATGTTCTATGTCTGTGTAAGCAGCACTGTGATGTAGCCCAGGGAATTCCGTAATATTTTTGGTCTTTTGCCAGACTTGACAGAAGAAATAGGAGGCCTCTTTCCTTGCCATATCTTCATCCTCAACATTAATTGGAGATACTGGCCTCCATTTGCTCTTATTTCCAAAAACTTTCTTTTATGTGGAGCTGCTGAGGGATGAGAATGGCTTTTTGTTACCTTCCTCTCTTTAACCCAGCTCTGTACTGAGAAAGGATAATCTTGAGACTCAAGAAAATAAGATTGGCAGTTAAATGTTTCTGGTTTATCAGATACTTTCTTTGCAATTTCATTACTGCAAAAGCTTTAAGGAGAAATACAAAAATATGGTTGATAGGGAAAAGATGTCAGGTGTCTTCTGCAAAAAATGGAAAAAACTATTCCTGAAATAGATCAAGAAAAAGATTATTTTTAACCAGCTGTCTTGGCTGGGGGATGCATATCTTTGTCTGCCCAAGGACCAGTCTACAGGAGAGAAAACCATAATGACAGCGATTATTGGAGTTACTGCTTAATACTATCTGTAGTTGAGGGTTGTTTCAAGACAAACTGTATATAAATATGTATAGATATATATACAATCTGAACAATTATGAGTATCTTCCTGTTTTGGAATCTATAATAAACATTTGGAGTCCATTTCTCTCTCACTTGGATTAATGATTCTGAGTGGCAAACCTCACTGACTCCAGTGGGGCTGCCCAGGCACAGCTGATGCTCAGGGTGCCTTGGGTCAAGACTGGATGCCTAGGCAGGTCGTTGCCATGGACAAGTCTAGGGTTTCACAGTATAACAATCTTGGCAACTTCTTTCTTATTTTTAAAGGCATTTAAATTCAATCTTGTTTACTATTTCTTCTGGAAAATGTGTCTGTGGAACAGGCTGCAGCTGAGAAGGAAATTACTTAGTCCTTGCAGAGGTTCATACTGTTGAAGCAAGACTGTTGTGGTGTCGAAGCTTTTACTCCTAACCTGCAGTGCAGGCAGATGTTAGGAACATTAACTTCACATAAATTAAAAGAGGACTTGAAACTGTAAAAACTATAACTTCCTAGCACCAGCACTGATGGGAAACTGCCCTGGAGACACTCTGGTGCCTTGTGTCTTCCCTCTTCTTCTTTTTTTTTTTCTTTTTTTTTTGAATAAGCTCAGGTCTCTGCTTTTAAAGAGATGAGGCAGATTTTCATTTGTCAAAGGGTTGCTTAATGAAGCTACTTTTGCATTGTGCAAGATGGGAATGAAATGAGAGCAGAAGTCCATTCATCCTCAAATGGCAGTGACATTACAGGAACAGTTCAAACTGGTCTTGGCTTTACACATATCTTCCATGGGGTGACTTAAAAAGATGTGTTAACCTGCTCCAGTGACTAGCCCCACGCTTCTCTATGGATGCTTTCAAGATCAACTGAATTAATTATTTTGTTCTCTTGTCACAAAAAGAGGCTAATTTATTTGTTTTGCTGTAACACGGCAAATGAATCACCTACCCTTTCCAAGGAGTAAAATGAGCAGCCATCTTGCAAAGCCTTATGCTTTGCTCAGAATTTTTTTTTTTTTCCTGGCAAATCCTACATTCATTTCACTGCAAAAGCTTCTGCCCTTCACACCATATTGCATGTTATTTTGTCTGCTCCTACTCTTTTAGCATTTGGAGCAGTGGAAACCTGAAGCAGTTGACTTTTCTTGCCAATGGGGTAAGCAATAATGAAGTTGAAATGTCATCCCAATAACAAGTCATGAGGCAGCCTGCCACAGACTAAAACCTCACCTGGGGAATAGTCCATTAAAGAAAAAACAAGAGAGACATGGACACATTTGGAAGCATCTCTGTTTGCTATCTGGGAGTCACGCCAAAAAGAAAAGACATTTAAACAGCTGGCAAAATAGAAATGTTTGGCAAACCAGTGCCAAAGCTGGTGATAACAGCAACAACTGCTGTAAGTCCTCTTTGGGTTAAGGAAACTGACTGTGAGATATCTCATCTGTGGGGTGATCCTCTTGCTGAGGACCAGATCTGGATGCTTTTCAAGTCCCTCAGTTCCTGCTCTACCATAAATGATAGCATGGGAGAAAAGTCAGCAAGGCAGGAGGACCAACACAGGATGAGTATAAACCAGAAAAGATTTATCCCCATATGTAAACTTTCTTTGTGTAGTGTCTCTCATGAGGAAGAAATCCCTTTTAGGGCAATCTGGGAATTGCATGGAAAGTTAAGGGGGAATGATAGGTTGCAAAGATTCAAACCAGATGCTAAGGTGGGTATTGGCTGTAAACACAAATTAGACCTGGTCATCAGAAGTAAAAACAATTAAAATTTGCACCTGTTGTTTTTAACTCTGGTTTAACAGTAGCTGTTGAAGCTCCTGTGTGCACAGGTCTGCAGGGTAACTGAGGCAGTTGGCAGGGCTTGCTCAGGGACTGAGAGCAGTGCACTTTATGAGAATAGGTTCCCATAGACAGATCCCACTGCTCTGCCAACTTAATTAGGCCCTAATTTCACACAAGAATGGGTATTTTGGACTCTACTACTGGGTCTGTCAGAGAAAGGCAACCATGGTGGCATTTTTTGTCTGAATGAGGTGATGGTGGACTGAGAACAGCAGATGCGTTTCACACCAGGTTTCTGAACAACTGTCAATGAGTCTCTTGGAATGGGGGGTGGGATGGGAGCCAAATTCCATTTGCACAGGTCTAGTCTGTGTTTAGGCCATCAGCAGCAGAGCTGAGCTTTGGTCACTACAGGTTTGACGTGGGAGATGTGCTTTGTGAGCAGCCCTGCAGGCTCCAGGGATAGTCCCTGAAGGCTGCCAAAATTCATCACTCGTCTTTCTTTCTTCTTCCTCGACAGTGCACACCGCTTCTGAAACTGTTGTTCGAGGAGTGATAGGACAGCCCGTCAAATTGCCTTGCTCCTACCCAGTGGCACGGGAGAAGGACGTCTCTGATATGTGCTGGGGCAAAGGCCCCTGCCCAAACTCCAAGTGCAATAACAAAATTTTGCACACCACTGGCAGCAGGGTGACGTTCCGAACATCTCAGCGGTACAGCCTGCAGGGCTACATTTCCTACGGAGATGTGTCTCTGACAATTCAGGAAGTGACGGAACAAGATGTGGGCATATACTGCTGCCGCATAGAGATCCCGGGCTGGTTCAATGACATCAAGAAGCATATACGGCTGGCGGTGTTCAGACGTGAGTTTTGGGGCCTTCTGACAATTTTTGGGCTCTGCCACACAAGATTCTGGCTCTTCTGTTTCTGTGAGAGTGTCAGGGACTAAGTGCTTGCAACCTACAAATAAAGCAAACTCACAAATCTGGGAATTTCTCTGGCTAATGCTTTGTTTCTGTTAATTAGACAATAATTTAAAACAGTAACTCTCCTAACTTAATTCACAATATTTTAGTAAGAAGATCATTTTCAGTAAATTATCATTTGATTTTCCTCGAGGAATACTCTGATCTAGCATTTCTCTCGGTTACAATCTTTTTATACAGCAATTCCTGTTAAGAAAAAACCAACAAAAAAGGGTCCCAAAACCCCAAAACATTTCAGAAAAACAACATTTGCTCCCCAAGCAACCTCTGGCATTCAAGCAACAACACGAGCTGCTGTTGTCCTGACAACCACTGTCCCCCCAGCAGCACCTGGAACCACCGAGTCGCCAACAGTAACGACAATGGGGGCTGTTGCTCCCCCAACATTTGATGTGACAGCAAGTGGCACTTTTCCAGGAAGAATGGTGGCAACCAATGTTCTCCCAGATTTTTCAACTGATGCGAGGACTGAAGGTGATAGTGTGTTCTGATATAAGTAGTTCTCAATGGAGACCTGAAACCAGTTGCCAGTTTGAATCAAATTCAATGAGAACTTTTGATGAGAAAATTGTAACTTTAACCTTTTTCTTTTCTTTTCAAATGAAACATTCCATTTCTCATTTTGTAGCTATATTTGAGGATTTAAAAGACCGTAGAATCATTGGAAGAGCCCTTAGAATGAAAGCCAGTTTTCCATTTGGTGTTCATGTAACAGTAAAAATGGTTTGATTTTGCCAATTTTATAAAGAAGCCATGCTTAGAAATTTTGTCTTAGAGTTTCAAAGGGCTTTTCCCCTTTCTCTTATTTAGCCAAGCTGCAGGATAAAGTAAGGGTCTTGCAAAGCCAAGGAAAGGCTGAAAAGCATTTCAAAACACAGAAAAAAGATGGTACCCACCTGCCCCAGTGCAGAAAGAGCAACTACTTTTCTGACTCTACGGGAGGTTGTTCTGGGGTGCAATTGATGCTGGTGTACACAGGGCTCATGGTATGCCAGTTATAAGCAATATATCGTGAGAGTGGGTTGAAAATGCTGCCAGGACATTGCTATCTCCAAGTCTGAGGGCAATAGGTCCTAAAAAAGGACAGGTTGAAAAAATTAACAAGCTTGTGGCTGAAAATCAAGGTGTTTTATCTGGAACGACTGTGGGACTTGATGCCTTCTTAAATTTTAGGAGAGCATTGAAGAACAAAGAAAAAAAAAGTCTGCACATTTAGGAGATTTACCATGCAAGGTTCTAGTCCTTCCATTCCTGTGAGAGGGTCAGGGAGTATTTGAAACCTGCAAAAAATCCCAAAGAACCCAGAAAAAATGGAGATTTCTCTGGCGGGGGCTTGGTTTCTGCTAATTAGACACCATTTTAAAGAGCAATTCTCCCAACTTCAGTCACAAAGATTTAGCAAATAGATCATTTTCATTAATTCCTCATTTGGCTTTTCTCGAGGTCAGTTGTGAAAGATCTGATCCAGCTTTTCTTTTGGTTACAATTTTTCCATGCAGCACCTCCAGTGAAGACAACAACCACGAGAGAAACTCCCACTTCCACTACAGATTTCAGAAAAACGACTTTGACTCCCCAAGCAACCTGTGATCTTCAAGCAACGACATGGGCTGCGGACCTCCTGACTACCACTGTCCCCCCAGCAGCACCTGCAACCACTGAGTCTCCGTCAACATTTGGTGTGGCAACAAGTGGCACCTTTCCAGAAGGAGTGGTGACAACCAGTGCTCTTCCAGATTTTTCAACCAGTTTCCAAGCAGCTGATGTGTGGACTGAAGGCTCAACAGAGTCCATTCCTTTTCCTGAAGGTACAGAAATGACCAGCACCAATGCTTTATTTTGCCTGTGTAACAGAGATGGTCTGTGTTAGCCTGACTTGTGCATCATAGAGACTCTCCAGGAACAGATAATTAACTGTAGCTTGGAAGGTTTCTTTGAGACATTTATAGGTGTGCTTGTAGGTTTAAGGATATGGAGGTCAGGTGTTATGGCTGATGCCAAACCATTGAGAATGGCCAAGAGAACAAGTGATTGGGCTTGCCTTCAGAGGAGTTTTAAGAGGCTGGAGAAATAAGGTGACAGAAGCCTCATCAAGTACAATAGAAATACATGCAAATTCCTACACCTGGGGTGGAGGATTCACTCATGCCTGCACTGTTGTTTTTCTTGATCTGGGGAAGAGAACTGACATGCTCCATTGAAAAGGTTATTTGGGTAGGATTAGCTGCAGACATGAGAACTGTGGTTCAGAGTTGTAGATGCAGAATTAGTTGTAGATGCAGAATTAGTTGCTTCTCTTAGTGTAGATGCAGAATTGTGTGAGCAATTCTGAATACCGTATGAGGTACCCCCTAAGCAGTAATCTTTACGAACAGTAGCTTTTACTTTGTTTCAGTGACTACTGAATTCCCAAGTACGCTTTTGACTGTAGACAGAACTGAAGAGGCCAATACTTCTCTCTTGATGGAAGGTGTGCCAACTGTAGGTGAGTACAATAACACTGGAAGGTCAGAAGTTGCATGTTGAGAGAAATGAAGAAGTTGTCATAAACAGAAGTATTGACTATTCTTAAGAGTGTACCAAATATTTACTGATAGCTATTTGTTGCATCTGTCAGTGAGAGGTACTTGGGGTCCACAAAGCACTTGTCTGAAATCACGATGAAGCAATAGAGGAGAAAAACATGTTTTCAAGGCCTCCAAAGGAAGCAGGCTTTGAGTCACTTGCTACCGTTGGTACCTCAGGTCTGAATTAAAAACAGCTCTTTGTCACCATCCAGGCTGAGTTGTCAGATATCTGATCTGTCACCACTGTGAATCCACTGACCTTTCTGTTTCAAACGTTCCCTGACTGTCGCCAACTTTGAGCCTCACTGAATATATTTGGCCAGATGCGGCCTGCAGGCTGAGCTCTCCAGTGCCCAGCGTGTGTCCCTGGTCATGATGGAAAGCAGCAGGCAATTACCACAACTATCAGTCATTCCTTCAAGAGAAAAGGAACTGAGTTAAAAAATCATGCCATTCTTGAGAAATGAACAAACTCACATGAAGTTTGCACTTCATGGTTCTCAGTCAAGTACAAATGAAGACCAGATCATGTTATTCAGGTGTCACGGCCTGTCCACCAGACACCTGCAAGTGATGATTTTAAAAAAGGGAAGCTAAAATTCAAGGATTACGTCATCTCTGGCTTAAGAGATGCCTTTTGGTTTCAATTAGTGCCAAAAGTCTGCACACTTAGGAACACAGTATTTGGGTTTTTGCAGGTCTTCTTTTGTTAGATCTAGAGGCTTGCAGCAGAAACAGTTTAGGAAACCATTCCTGAATGCCACTGGAGAGGGTTCGTGAAAGAGACTTAACTGATCCCTCGAGCATTTCTCAGCACTATTCTACTTCTCATCTTTTTGATGTAATTCTGGATAATGCCTATATTCTGCTGTTGTGAATTGGGAGCCTTGCCTCTGGGATCCAGAAGGCAACTTAAATTGTGACTGTGGGCTAGAAAGAGCCACCACTAAGTGAGTAACAGTGGGCAATGTACCACGCTTGTGTGAATCATGCTTGGTCTCACCCATGCATAAACTGGTCATGCTGTTTCCAAAAGCCAAACTGCCACATGTGTGAAAATGCTACAGCATAGTTTATCACTATTTATTAATTAAAAAAAAAGCATATTCCTGCATGGGAATCATATTGTCGCAGTGTTTCAAAGGTATTGAAAAGCTACAGGAGAGTTAGAAAAGATGGATGGCACCCAGACTGTGTGTGGTGGAGGTGCACTGTAAGTCAAGGCCAGACAGAATCTCGTCTGTTTTTGTTAGCTATCTTCTCATGAGCGTTTACCAGACAGATTGGGATGGCTGGGCGTTTGGTTCCTGCTGACCAGGCTCTCATCTAGTTTCTCTTCTGTCTTCTCCTGCTTTCCCCCAGCAACAGCCCACACCAGCACCAACCACACTTCAGACGCTGAAGTTAACCCTTGATCCCTCAGGTGGAGGAAGCACCAATGGTTGCTCCATCAACCAGGCAGCAGCACACTGCCAGAAAGTTTAAATTAGACTTGTGGGAGGTGTGTGTCAGTGGGAGATACACACTGTGTGTACTTCTCGTGTATTTGGGGGTATTCCTGCTAAGGGAATTTCTGTTATATTGACAATGTGAGGGGGATGGGGGTGTCATAAAATAAGCATAAAGCAAAGTGCAATGTTCACATCTCCCTGGGCTTTTCAGCACTTGCTAGATTTTTATTAGATGTGTTTGTTGCTAGACAGAATCTATTTTCTAGTCCAATAGAAATTTCTGTTGCTACAATCGTGTGTGTACAAGCTACCTGTACTCTGTCCATGTCTTTGATAACAGTCAAACACATTGTTTGGTACATGGAAACAAATCAGCTCAGCTGTCATAGGGAAGCTGATCAGAACTGAGATATCTGGGGGAGATTCACCAAAAGAGTCATACGCTGGAGGAGAAAAAAAAAAAAGGCAAATTTCTTCTAACAGGATTGCTTGTGACTGTCTGATCACCCCTGCTGCAATGTCATGTTTTGCATACGGTGTTTCCTCTGGCTGCGGTTTTGAACACCATATGAGTGTTACATGTACGTGCTCTGGCAAATGACTCATCTGGTCCCCAGGTCCCCAGTACATCTTGCTTATACAGAGGCTCCATGGCTGTTCCCTTGTCAAGCCCTTGAAAGCACTACTCATCACAGTCTTTCTATACATTAGGGTATGACCTGATGCGCAGAAACTTTCCCGTCATGAGATGAGCTGTGGTTTCAATTCTCTAAGCTGAGTCGCTCTTCAGCCTTTAAGATGCTGCTAAGCGTTGGGTACTTCCTGTGAGAGATCAAGGTCTTCAAATACTTAAATACTTCAGTATGTCATAGCATGAGGTCACAATGAGCCAAGGCCCAAGCCCAGATTAATTTTTTATGACTTTAAAATTCTCTAGAAGAAATTAGGGTGGTAGGTCAGAAGCCTAAAAGTTTGCTGCAACATTTCTTGAGTATTCATTTAATTTACTCCTATACCTGAAGCTTAGAAAACTAGAACTGAATTATTCTTACTACCCAAAGATTAAAAAAAAAAGAAAAAGAAAGAAAGGGAAACCAACAAAGTACCATCTCAATAGAGCTATCTTAAACCTGTGATGAGTTATCTGAACAGAATGTGAAGAAATTTCCTGCGGTTTCCAGCTGTTGAAAGCAATCACATGTATCTCTGAGTTACACATCACAGTTAAACAGGGGCACTTCCTCCAGTTACACTTGTACTGTTTACTACTGCTGCATCTTGTCACGCTTACAGAAGTTAAAACTCTCTCACAAGAGACAAGTTTCTTCTGTCTTGCTTCATGGGTTGTCCCTGGGAAGGACTCTTGAAGAGTGACATTTCCTGATGATTACCTGATACACACTTCATGGCTGAAACAGACTGTTCACGTCTGATTGCAAGGTGCTTTATTTCTCCTGCGCGGGGTCTGATTTTGCCCTCCTCATTCTCTGAGAGTGCATTACTCCTCGATTAAAGCAGTGACAGTCACAGTGGCCCTCCCTCCTTTAGATGACCGTGCCAGTTATAATTTCCTTCTCTTTTGTTTTCAGAGACTTCATCAAGTTCAGACATCAATGCTGAGAAAGTTGGGGTAAAACTTCCTGTAAGTTTCAAGAGTGTTTGTCTAACTAGAAGCCAGAAGGACAGCAGGACGTTTTAGTGATTTTTCAATGCACTGATGCCAAAAGGACAGTGTTTGCAAAACAGTATCCTGAGCTTTTGTGTAGGAGCTTGGGAACCACCTCTTCACCTTTTGCTTGTCCAGTGGATAGTGCCAAAACCTGCATCCATCCCATCTGGTTTGGACACTTCCAAAAATCCTCATCCCCCTGACGTCTCTGTGTGAGAGGCAGAGGCAGTGCCCTCAGGCTGTGACCAGGCAAGAGGCCCCTTTGGAAAGCTGTTGTTTCCCTGTCTCTAGCTAAGGGAAAGAGTGACTAAGCTCCTAGTTTAGATTTATTAAGTTCATGTTTAGTGAGATGAATTTAGGCTCAGATGCTTCAGGGACAGGTTTATTAAATATTTAACAGGCAATTCATGCTGTTTATCATGATCATCCTGATGTGTCTTCTCCGTAATTTGTACAGGCAAGCTCAGAAAAGTGTTGCAAACTCCAGTCCAATGCAGATATTTCAGAGCTTTCAGCCTGCAGCTCACTTCCGCATGAATAGGTCTGAAATAGAAACGCTTTCAAAGACTTTTCAGTTTGTCTCTTCTCTTTTTCAGTTTTCCATCTCCACCATTCTCAGCATATCTCTCATAGGGATGTCCGTTCTTTTAATATTGATGCTCTTGTCACTGGTTTGGAAACGTAAGTACTCCTAAGCACTTAATTTTGTCATGTTTCTAATGCTGGGCTGATGCAGATGTCCTGTATCTCTGATTAATGCTCTGGTAGATCTGCCATGGACCCCGTGACAACATTCAGTTTATTTTATGGCACCTGTTGTCCATAGTGCAGGACTGTGTCACCATGGGGATGGTGGGGATGCACAGGAGGAAACCTGTGCAAAGAATCCATTCACCTGTCACAGTTCTGACATTGTGGGCTCTTCCTTTTCGTAATACGGTCCCATAGTTTCCTGGAATTGTTCCTGGTGAACATTGGTGTAAATTAAAGCAGAATGAGATCTTTTCTTTCCTGCTTTGCTCACAGAAATTTTGCAGCTTGCTGCCTTTGCCTCTGAACTCATTTGACTGATTCAATAGAATTGTAGATTTCTTTTTGTCATTGTGACAATATTATTTTGCTTTTAGGTAAACACACAAGGAAGGTTATATTAAAAAGGTAATCCATTTTATAATTTTCTATTAAAAGTTCCAACGTATTTTTTCTTAGAGGCAGAAAGCCTTTGCCATGAATTGTAACAGGTGCAGTACTGGTTTGTGGTGCTGATTATGGAAGTTGTGGTACAAGCAAACTTCAGACAACTTCACCCCAGAAAATCAAATTGTGGTTCCTGGAAATTGCTTGTATGTAGCAATGAACAGACACCCAGAGCACTGGGGAACTTTAGCAACTGCAAAGCAGTGATCCCAGGTTAAGGAAATTCCTAACCTGCATTATTCTTTGATCAAGTACCAGAGCATGAGCCTGGTAGGGTTGTTACAAAGCAATGAAGCAGTAAATGGTTATGATGAACAAAAAGCAATTTTTTCTCATCTGCTCGTCATGGCTTGGAAAGGGACCAGAGATTTACAGAGAGTCCTCCATGGAGTGGGAGTTCATTCCATTACACAAAAAAAAGGGCCCCGGGAAGGGTACACTGAAGCAGTGTGGCAAACCAAACCTTCTACCAATAGGTAAATCTTGCAGCCTCATGGGGCCACTGCTCTCTGTCACATCCTCCTTGGGCCACATGGAAGTATACGAGGTGACCATCGAGGTGATAATTTTGAGGCAGATATAGAATATTTAAGTACGATGAATCACCCGGTGCATGCATTCCTAATAAGCTCGTGTATTCTGGCTTATCTTGAAAACAGGGTTTTCTCTAGACTGACACAGGGTAGTCCAGTGAAATATCACCCCTTTGCCAATGACCAGTACTTTCTTACCAGTAAATGCCTCCTGCGTATCCCACCTAGGAGATAAGGACTGGGGGCCAAGGAGGGGCTCCTTTCTGAACCCCATAGTGGTTATCTAACAGCTGTCACTGTAAGATCTGAACAGACCTTCCCTATCTCTTGTAATAATGCACACAAGGTAAATACTTCACTGATGTAAATAGGTAGGCATTGTGCTATTGAAGTCAGTGGACTCAGAAGTTTCTGGTCTCTGTCTCAAATGCCAGTGTTATGAATGAGTGCTCTGAAGCATCAAAGTGCTTTTGCCCCATCCGTACTGATCTGTGCTTATTACTACAGACTTCGACCAGCTGAAGACCTTGAAAAAGTTTTCAGTGGTGCTGAAGGAGAAAACAGCCTTCTTGTCCTGTGAAGAGCTCCTGCATCCTCGGTAGATGCCCTGGAAACGAAGCACGGCTGCACTGCAAATAAAAAGGACGTGTTTCAAGCTGCCTTGAGAGGCATTTATGAGCCCTCAAAATATCAATGGGTGTAAACCAAAGGCCAAAGCTTCAACTATGAAAATTTAAAATCTTTGTGCAAATTTTGCCATGTCACCTTTAAAACTCACTGTATAAAGAAGCTTCTTTTAGAGGTGCTTCATGCATTATTCAGTAGTGTTTCTGGGATCTGTGTTGTTTTTAATACCATGTTACGGAATTAAATTTGTTTTTCTCCGTGTTTTACTAATGCTCTTCTTTGAATACAGCTTATACTGTGAGGAACAGAAGAGAGAAGAAATAGCAACGAATGCTGCTTAATTTTGAAGCGCAAAGAAATGTAAAAATCAGCGAATACAAAGCTTATTGCTTTTATATAATCAGGAGAAAAATTAAGCTGCAAGAATGCTGTAAGTACAAATAAAAACGCAGATCACTTAAGGGGTTCTGATGCTGCCTGTGATTCAGCATGTTCGAATGACCCTTGGAGACAATGCTAATAAACTTTGTAATTTACCTCTAGAAATTGCATTTTTTATGCCGCATCCTAGAGCGTTTTAACAGGAGTTAGTTATTCCCTAGGCACTGAAAGAACTGGTGTGCTATCTCAGCTCTCTGAAGAAGTGCTGCAGCATTTCCAGAGGTGGAAAATGGCCCAGAAATCCAAACCCATAAGCCCCCCGCACCACTCGTTTGTAAAACCCCATCTCCTCCAGCAGTGTGCATAGGGGATCTCCAGGCATTTGTTTGTATTTGCATTTTTGTCCTCATCACAACAAGCTGCAAAATTGTGTTTTAGCTGGGCTGAAATTTAGGCTCGAAAGCACAGCCTGTGCTGAGGGGCAGCATGGTGGGACTGGGAGGAGCCGTCTATGGGATGCATCTGTGTCATTGGGGTCCCCACCAGCTCTATGGGAACAGCACAGGAGAGGGTTCAAACCCATGACACCGCTTGTTACCTCCATTGCCTGGACTTCAGAAATCCCCGTGACAACAACTCCAGGCAAGGACAGCTTGAGCTGAGACTGTGCTGTGGAAGCAGCATCTGAGCAGAATGGGGCAGGCCTGGATTTCCTCATCCGTCGTGCTTAGGGCTGTGGTGAGATTTTTGTCTCCTTCAGCGTCTTCTCTCAGCCATGCAGTGGCTGGCACAAGGAGTTTTGGGGAGGTTCCTCTTTGGGGTCCTGCTCAGTCTTGCCCTGCTGAGCACCATGCAGGTGCAGTGGTGCTGGAGGAGGCAGAAAAGACTCCCTGAACAAATCTCATATAAACATGTATGGATTGGAATGAAAGGGGGAAAAATCCACAGTTTTGATGCGCTCCTTTAAGAGGACACACACCAAAAAAAAAAAAAAAAAAAGCTCTCTCTTTTAAATTAAGCCAGCAAGATCTTCACCTCCAATTAGCAGGACCGGGCTAATCCTTTTGCAGGCATTAATTAGCTCTGCACCGAAGAATTCTGCAGAGCAGGGTTGGCTCTTGCTGGGGAAGGCTCCAGCACATCGGCTTCTGGAGTGAAAGCTTTGGGGAGCTGCACAAGGGCAGAAGAAACAGGAGCCAACAAAGTGAGTGTGATCTGATATCTGTGTGGAAATGCAGCCCAGAACTGCTGCAGGGAGCTGGGCTGTAAGTGTAACTTATGTTGCTGAGCACTTTTATTTATCTTTGTTCCCATCCCAATTACTGAGGCTGAAATTTGAGTTTAGAATGGCAATTTCAAGCAGAGAATCTTGGGAGGGCTGTATTTAAATGAAAATACATTGAAGTGATTTCTAACGAACTGACCCTGGCTGTCAGTATGCTCAGTGAAAGGTTAAAAGGAATCTTTTTCAAAATGTAGCTGCAGGAGAAAAAAAACCAAACACTGTGTTCCAAAAGCAACAGATGTTCCAGAATGCAGTTTCTGTGTCTAGTGAAGAAAAACTGCATGAAAGCAGCATTTTTTTTAGAAAGAGAAGACTGTCAGAGAGTATGTCATTGGCATCTGGAAATGTTAGTCTTTATTTTTAAAACTTTCACCTCTGAAGGCAAAGTGCACTTGTGCAAACATAAAGCACTGCAGCCAAGAAAAGCCTCCAGTAAACAGCTGGAAACAAGACCTGGAGGATGAGCTGCAAAGCTCTATGGTGGCTGGTGCTTCAGGCTGGGAAAGCTTTGAGAAAAGCAACCCAGCAGCTGCTGCAAGGCTTGTGCTGTGTTTGCCAACACCAGCCTCCCTGCCAGGCCGTGCCCCTACCTTCCCTTTGGCCTCCCAGAGTGCCATCAAGAAGCAAAGCCATTTGCTTTAAAACCTCGATGTTTCCTCAAAACTCCATTTCTCCTAGACCTTGCCTTCTCTTGCACCACAAAACACCAGGATCTGAACTCATCCAGGTTTAACACTTCCCTGCTGTTGTTATTGCAGTGAGAATGGGCTTGCATAAGCACTGTGGCTGGACAAGAATGGGCTTTAATTTGTTCAGAGTCAGTGTGAAGCCTGAATGGTGTTGCATCTGGGGAGGCTGGCTCTGCTCCATGGAGCAAGGTGGTGAATTAATGAAGGATTTAGCTTTTGATCTGAGTAATAATTTTTACTGCCCCCCGGTACTTTGTGGACAATTGCCTGTATCAAAATGACCAATTAAATTGGGTGGAGGGGGTCTGATATGAAGAAATAATTACTGAATGCTCGATTGATATGGAGAAGAAACAGGAAAGCAGTTAAAAAGGAGAGATCTGAATATTTTGAGACATGGGATTGGCTAATGAAAAAATAAACAACAGGAAGAAGTACTGAAAAAACAGGCAGACAGTGAGTTAGGAATACAAACCCTCTAAAGAGAAACCCAAGGAATGAATTAAGTATCATTGTGAGATTAATGAGACCTCTCTTAATAGACTTTACTGGAGCTGACTGCTCTGATGGTCCCTTTCCATCTCAGAAGCACATTCCATTATGTCTCAGGGTTTGTTTCTTAGCCTTAATGTGCTTTTCTGGCATTTTTTAAGGTTAATATAAATAAATCTCTGGGTTCCAAAGGTGGAATCTAATCGGAGCTTAAGAAGGAGCAAGCAGAAGGGAAGAATGTGGCTGAGCACATAGGAAATTAGAAATAAGAATAAATAGTATCATGGGACTTAGGGAAGGAACAGAGATAACCATGCAGTGTGAGATGAATGCATGAAAAAGTGGAAAATTTTAGCCTGGTAGAAAGAGGATTTGGGACGTGCTGCCACAGACGTGACAGCAGATGGCAAAGTTGAGCTGCAGTGAAACAGCTGAAGCGATGCGAAGAGGCTGTAGGGGTGATGCACTGGCTGCCAACAGCCGCTGCCAGCCCAGGGGAGGCCCTGGCCCAGAGCTCACATCTTCTAGCGAAAGTTTCCATCAAGTCCCAGTCCTGGTTTACTTGTGCTCCTGGGGACATGGTGGCCATGCACTTCTTGGTTTCTTTCCACTGATGCTCTCAACTAGGGTTAGCCAGTGCAGCTTTGGTTTCTCTTTCTAATTGAAGACACAAAACTCATGAGTTAGCTTTTCTTGCAATCACACCATGGTAGCAGTGACCCAGGAAAAGGAATGTCAGCCTTGAGCCATCTTGTAGCTCATCTCAGCATCCATTCACTCCTGCCCTGAAGCTTGTGAGAAAGGGCAGTGAGCTTTGCAAGGGTCTCTCCAAATGATCAGGTTTGGGAGTGCTCATAGCTGAGAGAAATACTGAGTTGAAAGGAAGGCCTCCTACAGAGAATGCTGTGGTGGAAAGGCTCTTGTCCTTGACCTTTGACAACCTCCGATTAAGAGTTCTCACTGATTTGAAGCTGAGGTAGGAGGCTAGAAGGACTTTAGGGGAAGGATGCAAAAAGCATTGGAGGGACTAGGGGGGGAAATATTGGGAAATAACCTCTGGTATCAGCTCATTGGCTTACTTTGGTCTTTGAAATGCTGACCTTCCCCAAAGGGAAGGGAAATCCACCACTTCCCCAAATGGTATTTTTTTCTTCTAAGTAAGAAAGAAGCTGCACGCTCTACTGCAATTTCAAAAACTGCACAACACTTTTTATATCTAGAAACAAATGTTTTCCTATGTAGGAAAAGGGTGTTTTATTTATTTACGATTTATTTTTACATTTTAAACATCTAGAAAAAGGGGAGTAAGGTGAGTAATCCAAACCAGGGAATAAGTCCTACCTATAGTTATGTTTTCTAAAACAAAAGGTACAAAGGCCTGGCTCTCCTCTCTCATTTACTGGTGTGTAATAAGTGAGTTTCTACTGATGCTAGTGCATCTTGAATACTTGAGTCTTGAATACTCAGATTTACATATACTGAAGATTCATGGCTCCAAATTTACTCTCAACCACCAGAGCTAGTGTCATTCTTAACTAAGCCATCCAGTAATTAATACACACCACAAAATCGTCTGCATTTTTAATACAGAGCAGAGAATTTCTATGGAGAAATCTATAGCTTTTAATCCAGTGATGAATCATTTATGGGATTTTGGATTATTCACTTTGCACTGAATTAAGTTGTCTCTCTTTCACAAAGCGAGAACCCCCTGACATGGTCTGCGTCACAGACCAAGCCTCATGGTGATGTATGTTGCTGGCATGAATTATTTATTGGACGTTTTAGATCACTTGCCCAGTGGTGAATGAAGCCAGTTAATTTTAAATCTGTTCATATCCATTCCTAAGTACACAAAAAGGATTTTATGTACATGATATTCATCTATCCTTCTTCCTCCCTGTCTCTCCAGTACAATAGTGAATTATCCATGAAGTTCAGGTTTGAGCTAGTTTTGTACGTAGTCAAACTTTCCCTCAGGGGAGGCAGTGGCAGTGACCTGGCCTGGGGGTTTGTCCCAGCCGTTTTTGGACCTGGAGTGCAGTAGGTGTTTGTATGAGCCCTTTAGCTCTTATCGTGTCCTATTTTAAAAGCTGGAACTTAAATGATTATTATTTTTTAGCTTGTAATGCACACAGTACAGTTCTCTTAAGCCCCTGGAAGCTCTGAAGTGGACTTCTCAATCGACGTTAGTATTGGGAGTAGGGAAAACCCTATACATCGTCATGATCAAGCACTGATTTTATTTTTTCTCTCAATCTGCAAGTCTCAACTGGCACGGGGGACAGCTCTTTTTCAGGGCTTTTCTGTGAGCTCTGCTTCAAGGACAGGGGGAAATCAATCTCAACAGAATGGTGAGTTGATGCTGCTTTTGAATTTTACTTGGTGTTTTATGCCCTTGGTCCATTATCTAATGAAGAATATGATGAGGTAATTATGGAAATACACAAATTGCAACCTCATGAATACCAAAGAAATTAATGATGATCCATGCTAAAAGAATGCATAAAAATGCAAATCATTTGTAAATGGGTAGCAGTAAATCTTGTTAATATTAATAACTTAGAGCTTTTAATTGCATCAAGTCTGGATGAATACTAACCAAACCCCTCTGAAGAGCGTTTTTTAAGACTCTGTCCTGTAGACTGTGTACTGTGAGGTCAAAAGGAGCTCTTACTTGGCTCTCTTGGTGTGTGGTTACCCTTGGCTCCTTCTATCGTTGAGAGATGGAGGATGGCACTGGTCCAGAAGGTGACACAGTCCACCCAAGGGGAGGTGAGGCATGCCCTTTGGTGGCAGAACTACAGAACTCAGTTGGACATTGCTAACTGTGTGCAAGACCCTGGACTCATGCCATATGGACTCATTGATCTGAGCATCTCTACGGGCTCTGTGGCAGCTGTGCCACAGCACAGAGGAGATGGGAATGCATTCACCATGCCCTTGCCTGGGATGCAGCTGTGGTGTTGGTAAAGCACTTGGGAAGGATGAACACAAAGGCCACAGCTGAGTGAGCTGGAGATGTGGGCAGGGGATGACTCAGTGCCTCTGGTTTCCCCTGGAGCCTTCACTGCTGTGGTTGCTTCCTTCAGACAGGCTTTGTGGGGGTTGAACCCCCTCCAGTGCTGAGAAGAAATGTAGCTGGATTGCTAAGCTTGTTGAGAGATGCCCAACATGAATGTATGGATTACAAAGCCCAGAGAGGTCCTGTGACACCACTGTCACAGTTTAAACAAATTGATACTGAAGGCAAGATGCTGGGAAGATACAGGGCATCCCTTTCTGCAGCACACTGATCAGCTGGTTCTTCTGTGGGCTTATGACAGGGCTAGGATTTGTCTTCAGGCTTCTCCCTGGGATTATTCACATACCGTTGCATCCTATTGCATTTGCTAAGCTGTGTGAGAAGCTTTTCCCAAGCGGGAAAGGGAGAAGAAGTTCCAGCTGTGTTCAGATTTTTGGCTTTTTGTGCTGTTATCGTGATACCTCTGCCCTAGGTGAGGGGGCCTTCTGTTAGGAGTCTACTGGGATGAGGCCGCCCCTCAGTATCGCTGAAACTTTCCTAAACCCTTAACTAACTCTGTTTCTCCTCTTTTTTTTTTTTTTTTTTTTTCTTCCTTCAAATGTTGATAGGCTTGCTGTTGGCTGGGTGTTTGGCAGAGTTCACATTCATCAGCTCGTTCTTCTCTAGTTCATTCATTTCCTATCTTTAGCTAGTAATTCCACAAAATAAATGAATTTTATAATGCAAAGATACTAGATGGTGCTTTCAGACATGATGCCTGCAACTTCAGATATCCTGATGGAGGAGAGAAGAATATTCCAAGAGAAAATGAGAAAAGGTCATGATTTATTGCTTATAAACAGCTCCCTGGATCTTATTATCTTTTCTGCGTAGAAGCCTGGAGATCTAGATTGGGCTTTATAATTCACATCAAAATTCATTGTATCACATGCCTCCCGTAAAGCCACATTTTTGAATAATACAGCAAACCCTATTAAATAGGTACTCATTAAACTACAACACCTTATAAATTCTTCCTGAGTTTTGTTGACAGTACACATCAAATACAAACCATTAAGTGCTTTTCATTTTCCTGGTAGTGTGCAATCATAATGCATTACATGACAAAATAATGTGTTTACATGACAGATTTAGTGCTAGATCTGCTGCATGAAATGCTTCTGAGTACCAGAAGATAAGAGAAAAATGTAACATTATACTTCCAAGTGTCTATTAATTCTTAACTAATAATAAATTACACTGGGATGCTGATAGAAATGGATGAGAGAGGCACATGCACATGGGAGGAATTCGTGAGGATCAGTGACATGGCAATGAATACTAAATGCAGATATCATAACTAGAGCTAAAATGAAACATTTCTACATTGACAAGAGAGCTCCTAGAGCCTGTGGACTTGCTGTTGCTCTGCATGTTTCTTCTTTTGCATATTGAAAGCCCACGCTGGCATGAAGCAAAATTCATATTAATCTTACCATCACTTTTCCATCTCACCCAAAATGGTGACCTTCCCACCAGCCTGCCAGCCCCTTTGCATTACTGGGGCTGAAAGAGGCTTCTCTGGCGTAGTCTGCTTGTTGCTTTTGAGCCTTGCAGATGGCTTCATCAAGTGCTAGTCTGTGCGTGGCTCTGGGCTTCTCGCAGCTCTGTTGCAAGCCTCTGCATGGCTGTTGTGCAGTGACAGCAGGTGCCCCAAGGAACCAGGGCACTTACCAAGACCCCTGCATGGGGAGAGCCCCCAGCAACCTTCAACTAAAAGTCAAGCCTTGCTTGCAAGGGTCTGCTTATGAACTGTCTCACACCAGCAGAAGAAAGCAAATGAATTTCTTTTTTTTCTCAGCCAAAATCCCATTTTTTCCACCTCATTGTCTCTTTGATCTGGATACTGGCCCATCCCTGCACCTCCTGTGCTAATCCACGCATAGCACTGAGCATGCAGCTTCTCACCTTCTCAGGGCATTTGGTGCCAAAGTTCATTTTTCCTTTTGAAAATTCTAAGGAAATTATCTTAGTTTTTTTTTTGTAATGTTTTCTTCCGATTTTTCATCAAAATTCAGCCACTGTGCTACTGGTCCACTGCCAGCCCTTTCCCTTCACAAAACTGTACTGTAATCCACAATTTAGCAGACACCCAGCCCAGCAGATAACTGTCAGGGCCTTGAATTTGGAATTTCAAGAGTGATATTCAGCCACTTTACGAGTTTGGAGTGTGAGGGTAGCTGTGTCTATTAATCCTTAAAAAGAACCCAAATCTGTGTGTTTTATTGCCAGTGGGAGCTAAGAAGGAATTGGTATGTGGGAAAACAATGCTATAATAATGACATACAATCAAAGGGAGGATAATAAACCTGCTAGTTCTCTGTATTTGCTGGGGGAGTTTGCTGGGGAGCAGGAGCTGAGGCTTGTTTTAACTACAGGCAGCTTTCTCCTTTCCATTTTTATGGCTTTCTCAATCACTTCGCTCATCTGTTGCTGGAGGCTTTTATTTGCTGATCAGGGCTGTTAACCAGTTGGAAAGTCAGACCAATAAAGTTATGTAAAATGCAGCCAATGGTTTTGGCAGGAAACAGCCATGGTGAGGGAGGAGATGGGAGGGCACCTACCCCTCCTGTTGTAAGGGGAAACATCCTGAGGAGGGGACAAGCTGCAGAAAAACAGTGACAGGTATGTGTGTATGTGTATGTATACACACACTACTATGTCTGTTCTGTCCCTGCTCCTTGGCCTCTGCTGGTGCTGCTGGAACAATGAGTTTCTTTTCCTCATTCTGTTCCTTCTCACCAGATAAATTTGTACAGGCTCCTTTCATGGGGAAAGGAATAACAGGTGCTGATTTGCAATGGGAGGGGGCTCAGACTGCCTTGGCCCAGTGCAATGGTGTGAGCAGCAGCTCTTAGTGAGGCAACGACCAGCTGAACTCCAGGAAGCCTTGGAGATAAAATAAATGCTACTTTCAAAGTGACTTTATATTTCCTTTCCTTATCCAGGAGGAACAATAATTAAAATGGAAAAAATACCTGATTTTTAATATTGCATTTTTCCTTTGAGTAGTCTTCAGAGTTGTGTCCTTGCAAGCTTGGGTGTGGGGAGTTGTGCTATGGCTGTAGCATTTACTTTATCAAAAACTTTCTAGAAGCAGAGCGTCAAATGTGTGTAGGCTTCCCAGTGTTTCCGTAGGTGCTGAAAAACATCCCAGGCCTTACTGAGAATTCAGATTTTGTTGTTTATAAGCTGTGTCTGGCAGTGTGATCTTGTTTCATGGCATTTTGCCTCTGAGGCACTATTTCTAACCTCTGGAGCTGTGTGTATGATGCTAATGAAAAATTCAAGAGGAGAGTGCTATGAGTTTGAGTTCTTAAAGGAATGTTGAGTATGGAAAGCTGGAGTGTAGGGCTGAATGTGCCTTTTTGTTTTGGGATTAGAAGATTGTTCTATAGCTTAGTTTTTTAACTTTAATTTTTTTTTCCAGAGGCAACAGTGATTCTGGATGTTCTTTGTTTTGCTTCTTCAGGCATTGTTTATTCTTTTTTGATCCTTTCTGAGAGAACTAAAAAATAATCTAGAATGGCATGTTTGGAAGGTCATGTGCAATGACTGTATATACACATGTATCAGTTTTTCCCCATGTCTAGCTACTATCTTTCACGTCCTTGCAAATTGCGAATGGATTTCACTCTCCAGGAGTGTGCTTTAACAGTTCTCCAATTTTACAATTTCTGGAAGGTTTCTGATTTGCCTTAGCTCTTGTCCCCAGAGCTGTGGATTCTCCTCAAACCCCGTGTTTCTCACCAACTGTTTGGAGGTCTCAGTTACTGGAGTATGGCAGCCTCTAGAATTCAAACGCTTTGCTGGAAAAACAAACATCGGTTTCAAATCTCACCTCCATTTGGTTATCACTTGAGAAATGATCGGCATTGAATTTTACAAAAGCATTTTGGTTTTCCTTCTCTCTTTCAGAATCTTTTTGTCCTGGAACAAATCTGAGAAATTTTGTAGTATCTTCTTGTAAAGCCTCACCTCTTTCAGACTGTATATGACAGAAAGCTACCTACCTACCTACTGAGCTGCTTTTGCTCTAGAGAAAATTTCACTTACCCAGAAAGAAATATAAAGTCAAAACTGATGACTTGATTTGGAAATTGTCCACTGTGATGTGACAGCTCCACTTCCTCGGAGCAGAACAGCAAAACCTGGGAGAAATACTGCTGACTGCAACCACTGATTCACTTGGTTTTCCTTTTCTTCACTCCACCAACAGTCTGTTCAAAGCCCTTTGCAGGCAGGAAGCCTCAGAGCCGGGTCTTGAAAGGTGTAGGAAAGGATTTGCTCCTTGCATTAATTGACAGACTGCAATTGTTGGGGCAGAGCAGTTAAAATCCAGGAAAAGAAAAGTTGTTAGAAGGTGAAGATCGTGTAATCAAGGCAGTAAATTTCAGCTTTCAAGATTGTTTCTTCCCCACTTCTTTCCTGAAGGCGATGTGAGGTTCAGCAGTGGTTGCTGCATTTGCACACTATCAGGTTTGCTCGGTTCTTTCATAATTTGGAAGATCACTTTACAGACTGTGGTCTTTTAACTGTGTACAAGATTGGTGTTGAAACCAATGACTAATAACAGCAAAAGTGAATCTCATTTCTATGCTGCTAAGAACCCTTTCAGAAAGCCTACACCCAGAGAGTCTGCCCGTATGTACACTGGTGCGTGCAGTGGGCTCCTTTGTCTGGCCTCTGCAGGAAGGATTTGAGATCTCTTTGGCTGATGTTACATTTTCTGATGGAGATTCATTAAAAATTGATTACTTTATTTTTTAGCAGGCTCCACTACTTTCCTGCTGGGGCTATTTATGTAGAACTAGATTTAAACATCTCTTATTTACTCATAAATTGTATTGACCTGGTAAAATCCATGCCATTTTCAGCAGTCTGTTCTGTTTGGAAGTAAAACATAAATCTCCTGACTTCAGAAAGCTTTTTCTAAAATGTCCTCACCTGAGGCATAAATGTAGCCAGTGCAAGCTAGAAACTGAGATCTGTAGTTTCTTGTGTCTCCTCCTCACCCTAGCTACCACCAAGCTACCAAACTTTGCTAGTGTTGTTTTTCCATATTAAATTCCCCAACCACTAGAAATTTGTACTTCTCGTCTGTTCTACTTGTGGGTTAATGAAATCCACAGCCTTTATAGCCTCAGCTGCTTCCTCCGGCTGCACCGTCTTTGAACCTCTCCAACATCCAGAAATGAGGCTCTAAGGAGAGACTCTTTCCTCCATCTGCATGGAACTGGGATACTGCAAAAAAATAAAATAAAATGAAATAAATTTTGGATTCCACTGATGGCATGGAGAGAGGAAGCACAGGCAGAAAGGAGCACAATTCAAAGAAAAGGAGAGCCAGGCTCTGGACCCTACCCCACCTGGTTTTGCATTTTCCATTCAACAACCATTTGACCAAATATATAAACTTTAGGACCACAAAAAAGTCCTTTTCCCTCTCTGTGAATGATTTAGCAAGTAGCTTATATTCGTGTAAACTTTGTGCTCATTTTGCGTGTTAAGAAAACTGCAGGTGGATCATCCCTCAGTCTGGTTCATCTTTGGCTGGATCATTTCCAAAACAGCAACTAACCCCTCTGCAGTGCCCCTTGCCCACGCTCTTCACTCCAGGATCTGGATCTGTGCCCGTAGCTGGGCACGTTTACTCAACTCCTGAAATTAGCACGCCTAAATTTCAGATGCAGAAGATACTTTCATCCAGCCCTGAGCATATGCACACTGGATTAAGCGAGTGACTTGATGAACTGATTAAAGTTTTATAGTTCTTACAGCACATAGCAGTCTTTTGGGAAGAATCTTGGATAAGAAATCCACCTCTGTCCTCACTAATCCGTGTATTATTCTCTCTCGTTACTTTGTATTGATTCATTTCCATTTCATGCTGGTCACCAGTGTGTGTCTGATATTGCAATACATTATTTAGCTGTCTCCCGACTCTCTTTGGTATTAGGTGGCATCTGTTAGCACGGTTGACCCCTCTCTGTCAGGCTCCATCTAATGATGGTTTCTTTATTTTTCCATTAATAACACTGATACTGGACACTAGTCCATTAGCTGGTTGTGTTCTGCCTGAATCCAAAGTTAACTCTTTTGTGCCTTCTCTTTTCTTTCCATTCTGCTGTCTGTAAAATGTCATCAGAAGCTGTTGCTGCCTCCTCTGACTTTCCACGTGGTATGATCTCCATTTGTGCTGGTGTCCCACACAGATTCGCATACACATAGACCCACTGCACCAGGATCAGGCTCCTGTCTATTCGGTGGGTTAATCTATATATTTTTGACTAAACCTTTCAATTCAGGGACTCCTCTGTCCCTAAACAAGTGCCCTGCATTAGGCCTGATTACCTATTTGTGTCTCCTTGCCACTATTTTGATATAAATGAAAATCCTTGTCTCTTCCCAAAGCCCCCCAAACCACAGATACTTGTCTCTAGGAATGCAGGATCCAACCAGCAAGTGATCCACTTCTCTCTGGGCATGACCCACTTGCTGCCTCTCATTAGTTTTGATGGCTTTTTAATATTTTAAAATGCCAGAGAACATGTATCAGCCCCAACAGTGATGAAGCCTTACCTCAATGTTCCTAGGCTGGTGAAAGCAGCACTGCAAGGAACTGCAGAGAGCTTCTGTTTAGCTTCAAATGAACTCATAACAGCTGGGCTGGATCATCCTCCAGGCAAAGCAGTGCAGCACCACTGCCCCTCTCCTCAGGCTTCTTTCTCAGTCTCAGCTGCATCCCTTCAGGGTGTCTCTCATCCACATAGGCCCTCCCGAAACACATGGCAGATGCAAAGTAACTGTCTGCTTTTGAGGTTTCTCTTTGTTTTCCTTCACTGGACTGCCTGAACAGCAGCACCAATACCTCTGGCATAGCTCTCCATCAATAGAAAGTCCTGTGAATTCTCTTTTATTGTAGATATTTCTCTCATTTCCCCCAGTTTCACAATAACAGTAATGAAAGTCAACTGGACTGTTTCTTATGTTTTGAGGACATGGCAATATCTTAACTGCAGGACTTCAGGAGCCTGCTGATGCCAACAACTGTCCCACTCCACAGCCAGATAGAAAATAATCAACTGTTGGAGTGACATCAGAGACAGTTCAGGAGATATTTGGCTGCTGGAAGTAACTGTTGCTCAGAAACACTTCCCTACGACTGATGATTTGTATGCAGAGGTCTTGCAGATAATCCACTATGGTCTTTTAGGAGTACTAAGAAGCCTAAAATTTTTAATTCCTTTTTTGTTTTCCAGCTCATCAAGCATTTGAGCCTCAGCTTTACGGGATCCCTAACCAGAATGGAAATAAGGTCACATTGTCCAGAATGGCAATTTCTGCCTCCCCTGTTCAGAACTTGGCTTCTTTTCATCTTCAAAGGGTTGCACCCCATGGGAACAAAGCAGGCAGTCATGCACCAGGTCAGGCCTCCCAGTAAGTGTCATTTGTGCTTTCTGGGTTGCGGGTGACATCTGGTGAAGGCCTGTCCCTGCTGTGGTGAGATGAGCTTTGACTCAGTTCTCCCATGCAAAGACTGAGATCTTGTCTGAGCGGTCAAGATGCAGTGTGTTGTGCTCTGGAGATAAAGAGGGATATGAGAACTTCACCAGGGTTAGTCTGAGGTCTCTCACTGCTTTGTTTCTGGTTTGATTGCATCCAGATCACTGCCTTAGTTTCTTACTGTGCCTTTCTCCACCCAGCGTCAATCTTTCTTCGCTGTGAAACAGTTATCTGAAATACTGTCTGGCTTTCATTTTCTGATAAACAAAGTTGTCCTTCAAAATGTCCCATGACCTCTTGCTTTTCTAAATCTTAAATTTGTGCTTCTTTTTTTCCAGCCAGTTCAATTTTTTAATATGCTTTTAAAATACAACATTGGCACCAGAGCTGAGCTAGCATCCTGGGTTTGTCTCGCCAGTGGCACAGTCAAGGGGCAAAAAACTTGCCTTCTTCCTCTTGCTTGCTCCTGTGTGGTCAAGCTGGATACATCCCCAGTCATTAATTCAAATATTGTCTGTGATAGAAAATCTATCAAGCTAATGGAAGATGTTCCCATGGTTAATTACTTTCCTTGGTTTGAAAAAAAAAAATTAAAAATGACTCCCCATAGCTCAAATTGATCCAGTTTCAGCTTCCCGCCATTGGGTCTTATCCTGCTCCTATCTGCTAGATTAAAGAGCTCTTCCTCAATAGAAAACCCTGTGGATACTTCAGTGACCTCTTGGCCTTCTCTCGGTGAAATGAAATGAGCAGGAGCTCTTTGGACTCTTGCTGCAAGGCAAGCTTTCCTGACGAGGGTCAGGGCAGTCTAGCAGGGTCCAGGTCAGAGATCACTAAGAAGAAAATATTTATGTTCTTGGCCCACTTTCTGGAAACCCAAAATAGATGAATTGTGAGAAGGGATAGGGAGCATTCAGGAATTGGTTTTCCATTCAGATTGGGCACTTAAATACATTTCCTCTCTTCCCTCTTCATGGTGCAAATTAAGAAAGAACTCATGGAAAAATTAATCTGATGCTATTTCATCCATCTTCATGGAAAAGCAGGTGAACATTGAACTACATTAAATATTACTTTCTTATGAGTAAATTGAGATTCCGTACAAACAGTTAATTAAAGAAGGAGGCCATCCAATTATGTGAATATATACAAGAAGGCTGATTTGAATATGGATGCTACAAGATTGGAGGAGGGAAGAAGGAAACTTGTCTGTGCCACTAAAAACCCATTTAAAGAGATTAGCGCTACATTTCATATTTAACTTAATAAAGGCATTTGCTGTTAATGAAATGATAAATGTGCTGGAAAATGGGACTAAGTGATTAAAATGAGAAGTTCTTGAGGTGTAGCATTTGGCAAGAGTGGAGGGGTACTGGGAGCAACTCACAGGAAGGGCTGTGCTGGGACCTAGAGAGGTGTCTTGTAGTCCCTTCTTGGCCTCTTTGGCTTCCTGCCCTTCACTCCTTCTTTCAGCTCATCTTCATATTGCTGACTTTGTTGCTAATGAGCCCTGAAGATGCTGTTGGCCTGTAGGTCTAAAAATGTGCATAAATGAAAAGACAATCCTTGCCCACTGAGTTTTCCAAACTAAGTGCGTTTCCTTGTCCAGAAAGTCAGTACCAGGGGCTAGATTAATAAAAAGTTGTTCACATGATCAGAGTCCTGTTGAGTAAAGGTAGTGTAGTTTAGACCTTGAATCCTATGAGGTTTGGGAGATTCTTGCATTATGTTAGCATGGCTGAGTGAATTTCATGGTTATGGTGACCTCCAAGCAAGGACAAAATGTGCTCATTTCTGTCTAAAGCTGCTTTCTGCAAAAATAAGATAAAGTTTCTGGACATAGAGTGAAGCAATGTAGTTTCAGAAACTGTTTATGGTACGTACAGTTGGAAGTTTTTCATTTGTTATAAAATAATGATAGTATGAATTCAGTGTCTCCATTTCACTCTGGAACCAACCTTCTCCTGGGAATGGGCTGCTGAAGCATTTAATGTTTAGATTGCTGAAAAAACTACCTGCAACACAAACTGTGCCAAGAAAATGGAATTTTGTCATTTGGGCTTTGTCGCAGTGTTACCTTTGTTGCCCTTTCACATCAGGTGAAGGAATACCAGGCAACCGACCCGCTCAGATCTCAGTTGCAGAGCTGGCAGTTCGATCTGGGTTGATGGGGTAGGGAAGGTTTGGCTCTGCCTTTTCTTTCACACAAGAAAGATGAAGTCTTGCCTTTGTGGGCATAACTCATTTTTAGTAAGGGGGGGTAGGAGGAACCCTCCCTGGATCCAGGCTATCCAGCAGTTGACTGCTGAGGAGGTTTTGTACCTTTCTTCGAAGCAGCTGGCAAAGCTGAGCTTGGTGTTATGCACGTGTGACCATGTCACAGACAGGACAGAGGAGAATATATGATAATGTCTGTTTCCATTTGAAATGTGTAGGCACCATCTCTGCCAGGGAAGAAGAAACTTCTGTGAAAGCAGAGACTGGATCTTTTGTTTGTTACCCCACAGAACAGAAGAGGGGACCAGAGCAGTAACATGCAAATGCTCTGAGTGATGACAAAAAAGGAGGCAGAATAGAGCGGTGCATTGACAGTGTGGTGTGTGTCTGGCCATTAGGTGACACTCTTTTGCTATGTTTCCACCAGTCAGGGCTGCAGGTGCCTGATACCTTCTGCTATTCCTTCCTGGCCCAGGATGAGCACAGGGATTTGCAGCTGGGCAGGTCTGGGAGCTGTATGGAAGGCAGTGAGATGTACGTGTGAATTCACACCTTTGGTCATCTTTGATGGAGAGAAAGGCATTTGATAAAGTTGTGTGGTATACTGTGGTCCGACGCTCTTATTTTGGGGAAGCCAAGTATAATTGTTTCCCCATCTTCAAGTTTAATTCACATGGGGATATTTTTTCTGATCAAGCACCTAACACTTTATCCAATTCCTGATTAATGTGATTCTTCATTTCAATGCACTTGAAAATTCAGGAACTCAATACCTTGCATTCAGAATAATAACTACCAATATCTTTTGCTTGGTTTAAATCTCTTTAGGTTGGTATTATGAAATTCAATCTTCAGCTTCAGGCTGTAACTATGTAATTTGTGTAGATGGTGTCATTTCAGCGCTATGGAAGGTAAAGGAGTCTAAGAAAGAAGCAAGAATAACAAGGAGAGGGACAATCCGATATTTCTGGCTGCATCACTAACCTGTCTAATGACTTTGGTCAAAATAAAGCCTCTGAAAACAGCACAGAGTAACCACAAAGTAGGAGAGACTGGTTTGCCATTTTCTGACAGCAGGATCTGAGTACGTGCATCTGTCTCACCTATTATCCACTCTCTTCTACATCTATAACAAAAGATGAATGCATGCTTGGCCGTCCCTCAAAAGAGCAGCAGTGATTTCTCAGATCACATCCACATTGTAACAACTCAATTGAGAAGATGGCTTGCATGGAAAAAACAATAGCGCTAATTTTTTTCAGGACCATTTGAAAGATTTGTAGCAAACTTACATCTTCGTTGCAGGGAACTAACCAGGTTCATAATAATCTGTATTTTAAACTACATATATATATAGTCACTTATGGGTTGCAGACTAGGATTTGATTGTTACTGCAGGCTGCAAATGGAAAGCCCCTGTGTTCTATACTGCACTTTGCTAGGAGGAGAACTGTCAACATAAGAAGTGAAGGAGACTGGTGGGAAAGCCATTATACATTCCTTCTTAATCTTTTAATTTCAATGTATAAAGGACACAGGGTCTGCAGCGGTGTCTCCAGGTGACAGAGTGCCTCTGCTCGAGGTCACTTATTTATGCGTCTGTTAGTTTGCTCCGGAGCCCACCTATCTTCTTGAATAATTCACGAGCACGCTTGGGCCCAGGAACGATCCTTAATGAGTCTGGGAGGCAGCCAGGGCTCAGTGCTGCAGTCACCATCAGACTGCTGAAGGGCCAGTCTCGAGGCACTGTGTGCCAGCCTGGAGCTCCCATGTACCTGAATGATACTGGTCTCGCAGCAATTTACACTCAATGAGGACAGGATATGGAACAGGCTCCAAAATAATCTTGGGCTTTTTTTTTTTTTTTTTAATGCCAGGTTTATATTTGCTTGGCAAAGGCACTGGGGTCTCTCACAGGCCCCCATAGCAGTATATCTGTGCTGTGACTCAGGAACAAGAAACACGACAAGAGCAGGGAATGCCCTCACTGCAGTACCACCAACCCTCATCCTCCTGCTCTGAGTGCCCCCTCTCCAGGAGGAACCAGCACAGAACAGAATTCACACACTGGCTCCAGCCTAGCTGCCATTCATAAGCTTGCTTACAAGTTTTTAGAGAAAAATCAGTGTTGCAGATACGCTCCACTAATCTGTGAAGTAGGCAAGGCAATTTTCTGTTTGAATTGCTTCTGGGGAAGGCACATTTAAAGCCATGCACGTGCTTGAAAGGCATGTTAAGGACTTAAAGGGTCATCTTAGGGACCCAGATACATACCCTGAGGCCCTCAGTAAGTAGAACTGTGCCATAATCTGGCACTTCTGACTCCTTCTGATCTGGGTTCTTCTGACCCTTGCAGGAAAGCAAAGAAAAAAAAAATCTTACTTGAAGCAAGTTTTTTGTTTGGAATGCTATTGTGGAAATCTTTCTGTCTACAAGTTGATTGAAACAAGCTGAAGGAGGCTACTGGCAGCAGGTTAGGTCATTACCTGTCAAAAGTTGGTTGATCCTGAAATTAAAAAAAGGGATTTGGTGTCCTCTTGGATTCACTTCCCACTCTGTGATTCTCACCTGATCTCACATGTATGAGGAAGTAAACATTGCTTTATTGACTTCAAGGAGTCTGTAAGGACTTGTGGCCGTTGGGCTTTGAGTTTGTAAAGCTGAACTAATCTGGTGGTTACATAAGATCTGTGTCCTGCCTCATTGTGATCCTTGTTGGTAGTCTGTCAGCAAGACAGTTTGCTCCCCTTACAGGTAACCTGGGCTAAGGTGGGACTGTCGCATCTGGGAAGCTTTATGTTTTTGGAATTGTTGCAAAATGAAATTTAAAAAGCAAGGTTAATGTCTCACAAAGCTACATTTTTTAATTAAGGTTTTTTTTTCCTTGTCCATTGAAATATTTGATAATTTTCATAATGTAAAATAAATACTGAAATGAAAAGTTTTAACACATGGCTGCTGAAGTGGTTGAAGTGCTTCATCTTGACATTTTCAGAATAGAAAACAGATGTTGCCTAGATGTTTCTGGGATGATTAGTGTTTTTCTATAATGAAAAATCATTACTGAGCAAATGTCCACAGAAGGTCTGATCTTTAATGAAGTGGGATTTTTCTGATAGAAGATGCCTAGTAGCAAACTCAGAGATCAGCTGGCTGCAGCCTCAGGACAAGGGGACAGTGGCCCCGAGGAAGTTTGTGACCAGATGCTGGAGCTGGGGTGAACCCCACGGACTATTTCCTGGTGGAAATCTTGTGTATTAGCATCTGTGGGTCCCAGCTTCACTCTCTGTGATCGTGTCTTGCAAAGCCTGGGTTAGAAATGGGCTGGTTGAGGCACGTTGGGCAGATGGGAAGTGCTGTTATATATCAGAATAAAACCACCCTGCTGTATTTGTATCTATGAGAAAACTGCTCTATCTGGAGTCTTTTCTCAGCGTGGCTGCTTTGTGCCTGTTCTTTGCTGTCCTACTTGTGACTGTGGAGTATGATGCTGATTGTCCATTAATTGGCTGCTGATTGATTGAAAGCATACCTAAGGTGTTACTGTGTAAGTCTGTTTTCTCTAAAATGGGAAGATTAACACTGGCAAATTGATATCAAAGAGAGATTCAAGGCAGTGGCAGCTCCAAGTGCAATCACTGCTTGTTCTTCTGGAAATACGAGGCAGAAGTTACGGTCCTACAGGCCAGTAAGGGTGGAGCTGCACTGGGTCTCACTCTTCTCTTGGCCTTTCTTTGGTTGGGTGTTGGAAAGAGCTTGATGGAAAAAGCCCCAAGACCTAAGGGGACAATGTGAAAAACAGATGAGGTCAGTGCCCGTCCCCAGGAAGCTGGAGGCTGCCAGTGGAAAGTACTGGGGGAAGGTCTGCTTGCTGTTGCTTGTTTTCGCTCCAATGTTAACTTATTCAGAAGTGATGGTCTTTGCAGTACCGCTGAGAGACCACCGCTTCCCTGTAACTGTTGGGAGAGGTGATTCTGCTGCGGGTCCAAAGTCTCCCTGCACACGTCTGCCTGGCACTTATTTTGAACTTGCTGCAAGCATCCAAGTCTGCCTTCATCCAAACAGTGTGTTAGCAAAACAGCAGTGCAGATTCTCACATTTAAAAAGCACTGATCTTGCTATCTTTGCACAGGGTGGAAAATCAGACCTGAATATGGACCAAATAAGAATGCCTGCTTGATACTCAGCCCGCAGCCCCAGACCCCTGAGCCTTCTGAGACCTACAGTCTCTCTGCTGCAGGTGGCACTATGGTTCCTTTTGCTTTAACGATCCCAAATCTGAAGTGATGAGTTATTTGCCATGGTCCAAAGGGCAGCAGAAAAGCCTGACCAAATTTAACTAAACCAGAAGGGCACAAAAAGGATTTTGAACTAAATGTGAGTGACTTGCTTGCCCTGCCCATCCCTTCTCAATTACAGAGAGCAAATAACTTTCATGTAATGGCCATGGGGGAAGAGGCATGGAGGGGAATCAGAAAATTCTTTCAGGTAAAAACTGTGATCTTCAGGTAGAATTCCACAGTGTTTGCACAAACACAGTGTGTGCTCGGCTGCCTTGAGACTTTGCAACTGCCCTGACAGCTGGCACTGAGCAGTTTGCTGCTCGGTGCTCTGTGCTGGGGACCCTTCTTTGCACCCTGGCTTGGAAAAGCAGCTCTCCACTGCACTAATTCCCCATAATATGTGCCAGCAGGTTTGTCCTAATTTCCCTAAGGACATAATGAAAGTTAGGCATCCTAGCACCCACTGTGGCAGTGCTCCTCCTCCTCCAGCCTGATGTGCTGGAGGCAAGATGCTGGCCCTCAGCGCCCATCATGTGGGTGATGTCTGTAGGATGGTCAGGGTCAGATTTTCCTGGCAAAGCCAAGGCAGCCAGTTTGCAAAATGCTTAATTTCATTTCTTAAAATCCAGATAAAGCTTTGTTTTGCATTGTGAACTGTGTTGGGGTGGTGGGACGGAGGACATCGTCAGCAGATAGCAGAGAAAATGCAATCAGCAGGCAGCGTTCAGGCAGGGGAGAGGTGGTGGGAGCTCTTCCCACCATCCCAAATAAGTCAGCAAGGAAACACTGCGTTTTGGGCTGATTCCATCAAATCACAAAGCATTCAAAAAAGAACAATAAAACATAGAGGCTTAAATGTGAGGGGCTGTAGAAGCTAAGATACTTTGTTGGGTTTTTTTGTTTGTTTTTTTGTCCAAGAGAATTTTAGGTGACCCAGTCACAGCCTGTAAGTAACAACAGCAAGCAGAAGAGTTTTTTAACCTGAGGGAGACAGTATAAGTAAATTTCAAAGGCTGTAAATAGAAATCAGATAAATCCAAACGGGACCCTGAGCAGGTGACAGGAGGGTACAAGCGAGATGTGCTTCTCACGTGTGCGCAGCGCTGTGTGCACTAATCCAAAAAGCCCACAGAAATCTTCCTGCAGCTTAGCTTGGTTCCATGCAGCACAGGAAGAGTAAACAGAGAGGAAAAGTATATGGATTGAGTTGATGGAAATTTACTTTTGACTGATTGAAACGGAGGTGACATAAAGCAGATGGAATTTTTTCTCACCACTGCTAGCTTAAGAAAATGAAGTCTTTCATGATGATCCAATTTTTCTATTAATTTTCATATAAAGAACACAAAATATTGTGGCTGTGAAAGAGCTGAATATGAAGCAGAAATAAAATATGTACATAAAATGGGATAACTGACAGGCTTAATACATTTTCAATTTATATGTGAATATAGACACAATTCCCCCTTGCATAAACCAAACATCTACCCACGGGTTGTATCACGGGAAGCAGGAAATCAAAGCGATGTGCAGCACTTGAGTGAGAGAACCATTGCGGGAGTGGTGGCAGAGGGCAGGGAGCTCCTGATGGCCTGATGGGGCCAGCACCTCCCTCCTTCCACCGTGCAGCAGGCATCACACTTGCTCAGGAGCTGACAAGCGCAGATCTTTGGTCTTTTTGTGCAATCTCTAGCACTTTGTTCATCAGCCTCTTGGATGCTCTGCTAGCAGCAGAGAACTCATCAAGGTTACGGAGCTGATTGTAATGGCCAGATGCCACCCCTGTGACAGAAGGCAATTGGAAGGCAGAGCCGGTGCGACCGGAGCGTGGCTGTTTCCTAACAGCTCCCAGCTGCTCAGCTGACCCTTAGAGGCTGTTTCAAGATTGTTCTAAATTGCACCATGCTCAGATCAGATCCTGTGTGACTTCAGGCACATGGGTTCCACAAAGCCGCCATGACCACCCTGCCATGCATGCACCTCACCCAAAGGCTTTGACATGCTTAAAAAGGATAAAGGAAAGAAAAAGAAAATTTAAAAAAAAAAAAAAAAGAGGAAGAATAGAGAGACACAAACAGAGAGGAAGGAGGGAAGAGATTAAAATTTCCTACACCTGACTCCCAGGATGCCTGGCTGTGCCCAGTGCTGCCTTTTTAATTATTGGCATAATCAGGTCGCGCAGCCAGCCGGCACCCCGGCGTGGAGCTCATGCTCATGCTGGGCTGCCTCTCTGCCAAGGCTTATTTGGAATCTGTTAAGCTGCACGGCACAGTGAAACCTCATTAGGAACAAGACCAGCTCTCCATAAAGGATAAGTTCTGATGAGTGGGTCTTTTCTCTTCTGCTGGAGCTGCAGTAAGGGCTTCTTGAATTAATTTAATACAAGCAGCAACAAAAGCCTCTCAGACAGCTCTGCACTCTCCTTCCCCAAATAGTTGTTTATAAGGATTCCACTGTCCTACCCTGTGTTTTTCAACACAAAATTTGCAAATATTTAGTAGCTACCACCAGGGCCTGCTGGAGCTGCTCTTTGCTCTGCCGAGGTGACAGTCATTGTGCAGCAGTTGGTGCTGTGCCACGGGGAGCCAGCCTGCTCTGCTGGGACTGCGTGGCTGTTACATACCCAGGGGATAAGGTCTAAAGAAAAATGTCCAAGGGAAATGGAGTAGGAATTACCTCGGCTTTTGAGGAGTGCCCTCATCTAGAGCCTTTCTCAGATTCCCACGTTTCTAGCAACGCCTCCATCAAAATCTTTTCTAGGAATTTTGCACAGCTCTGCAGGAATCCCTCCATCCATAACCTCCCGAGGAACAGCCCACGGCTTCCTAAGAATGTAACAGTTGTTGTCCAGGAGCTAGCAGGTTTTGGGGGATTTTCCTGGTTTTCCAGGTAATTTCCTGTTACATTTTAGAAATTTTTACAGTTTCTTTTCAGGTTTTCTTTTTGTGACTTTGTAGGCAATTTTCTGTCAGCGTTTCAACTTGCGCTTTCTAGGACTATTTCTGTTGCTCTTTGTAACTTCTCCCCATGCTCTCTAAAAACTGTTCTGCTTTTTTCTAGGAACTTTTCTGTTCTATTTTAGGAATTTTCCCACTGCTTTCTAGGAGTGTACTTGATGTTTTACAACTACTTTTTTGTTTTTAGAATTCATCTTTTGTTTTCCAGAAACTTTACTGGCGAGTTCTAGAAACATTTTCAGTGCTTTCTAAAAATTCACATGGTGCTCTCCAGGCATTTTTCCTTGGATTTCCAGGATTTCATACCAAGCCTTCTAGCAATTCCTCATTGCTTTCTGGGAATTTTCCTACTGTATTCAAGGACTTTATCAGTTGCTCCCTAGGAATTCAGGTGGTGCTTCCTAGAGATTTCCCCATTCCTTCTTAGGTGTTTTCCCACAATCAATAATTTCACTGACTGCTTTTGAGAATGTCATCCACTGCTTTCTAGACATTTTCCTGCTACTTTCTAAGAATTTGCTCCTCTGCCTCAATTCACTTTTGTGGTGAAAAATTTGTGAGCTGCATTCTGCCCTGTGAGCATGTCCTCGCTGTGCTAATGGTGTTCAAGATTGTCAGCACATAACACACATGAACAGCTAAAACAGACCAAAGAGAGAGGGCAATGATGTGGAGAGAAAAATGTGGCAACTCTTACATGTTAAGGAAGCAATGATTATAACTTCAATCTGCTATAGCAGTTTCTTCCTGTATTAAGTCAAAGCTGAGATTTGAGGAGGGATATGAGTGAAGCTGTGGTGACTTTCTTGGTGTATACTGTACTCAAACGGCGTGCAGCTTGCGATCCTTTCCTCTCTTTGAACAATATGAGCAATATGCAGCCACTGCTCTTCCCACATGCTTTTCCAAAGTCTCCTCCATTTGACAGGAACTCCCATAGCATGCATGCTGCTTGCTGAAGTGGCAAAACAGCACGAACAGTTCGAACAGTAAATGGTGGTATATGTTTTTTCTCAAGAGACGAAATCCCATTTCTTTTCCTTGCAATGCTCTACTTGGATGCTGACTTTAAAGTGTTATCATAACTGTTTGTAAAGAATGAACCTTTCACCAGCTGTATGCCAACAGCTGGGTTGCATCTGGAGAATGAAAATAAGAGCATTTGCCTAGTTCTATGTTTTTAAAAGTTGATTTTTCCAGTAGAGTAACACTTAAAGGAGTTCTGCAATTAGCATTGCTAATGTTCCGGTGTGGTAACAGCCATGCACGATGCAGCCTCTCTGGCACCGTGCTGATGAATTGTTAAGAAGAAGAACTGATTCACTTTGCTAAATTAGAACTGATGCCACAGGCACTATGAATGTTAGCATCCATGTAATTATGCAAAATGTTTGTACTTTTATCTACGTTGAGCATGGTACAAGTGTACAAGATACAGAGCCTGTCAGAAAAACACCCACAACTCACCCAAAAGAAAAGTTTCTGATCTCCTTGGTTCCTAGCATAAAAGAAAGGTGCAGTGACAGATTCCACACTCTGTAAATCTACTTTCCATAGCCTATCATCAGGCATAAAGTAGAGCAGGGCCCAGGGTTTTCTGCTTATTAATGGGCAGAGCTGGGAGCAGTGCTCCTTTGGTTGCAGCGTGACAAAGTGCAGCCGAAGGAAGCAGGATCTCCTTGCATAGGACATGAAGGTAACCATGAACAAGGAGATGGAAAAAATAAAACATGACCAACATAAATGGTATGAGATGACAAGCACAATTAACTTCTAACAGCTACCTTTTTTTTTTTTTTTTTTTTTTTTCCCATTCCCAGGTAGTTATCACTCTATCCTGCAGTACCAGAGGACAACTCACCCACCTGAAGTTGCTCTTAAGCCCTCAGAGTGGGGTAAGCAATAGATAACATCATGGTGGCCATTGTTTAACTGTTTCTGCTTTCCAGTGTGACCTCGTCTTCATGGTTGGATCCAACACAGGACAAGGCAGGCAGCAGACTGTGAGGGAAACCAGCATGTCTCACCCTGCCAGACTTAGGCGGAACTAATTGGATGGATAAGCATGTTTAGAAGTGATGGTGTACTTGTTCCTCTTGTAGTCACATACCGGTGGTGGCACTGAACGGTCTGTAAGTCTGCAGTGCCATTAGATTGAAAATTCTCCCCATCCAGGGAAAAAGTTAAATCTTAATAGTTTAAATACTAAATCATCCCACATATTCAGAGCTGCCAGAGGAATTGTAGAAACAAGGCAAAACATATGATTTCATTTTCAGCTGTTTAAAGCTTTAATCAGAATTTAATTACATTTGGGGTGTGGAGGTGGTGGTGGGGGTGTTACTACAGAACACTCAAGCTTCAGCACTTTCCAATTTGAAAGTGCCTTCTCAAAGAAGAGTTTCTTAGGAAGGGTTTCAAGGTCAGTCATACTTATTTTTAACCAAAAAGAAGGGTGTTGAAAAAGACTTTGATCAACAAAACCCTTGTGCCTTCACTTTGGTTTCACAGATTTATTTTAAAAGACTTTTTTTTTTTTTTTTTTTTTCACCTTTTTGTGCTCGTTGTTTGTCTGAGAATCTTCATTCCTGTCCTCAAATAGATACGTGACCTTTGTATTTTAGAAGTTGTTTGGGTAGCAACTCCATTAATAGAATGAGCACCTTCCTTCAGTAAGCTGAACCTTGATCCATCCAATATGAACAGTAAAACCCCACAGTCCTGGGAAAGATGCTATTTGTTCATTAGGCTTGAGAATTCAAGGATATTTTATTAATATTTATGTTCTGGAAGTCAGTGCCAATGTTCAGGCAAGGTGTTCCTGTTGGCTGAATTGGGATTGAAGCCCATGGTTTAAGGAGCTCTGCTCTGTAGCATGCTCCTTCAAGTGATTTAGCAATTTCACTTTTTTTAATATAGCCAAGATTGCTGTGATTGCTTGACACTGAGCTTTAGCTCCTTTAAATCTTGCCTTCACAGTCAGGTTCTTTTAAGATGTCTTCAAAGTTGTTTATAATTCTTTTTTATGCTATGATAAGGTGAAATGTTTTGTTAGTCATGAAGTCGGTTCTAAATCCCAGAGAATTACTGAGAAAGAAGCAATTTGTAGGTGATCACAAAACAACAGCTTCTTCAGACTCTCTGTATTCTTACAGCTTTTCCCATCAGGAGTTTGTTAGGAGTCAGGGTATGTAGGAAAAAGGCTTTCTGTGTCTCCCACATAGATTTGGGTCAGCAGAGGAGAAGCAGTGAAAGTCAGCTGAGCAGTAGCTAATGTACATGGGAGGTATTTGATTTGTATTGACTGTCATGAGTAGCTTGAGCTCCAATGTGTGATTCAGATGGGAAGCTGCCAAACTTCTGTGTCAACATCTCAGTGGCAACAATAAAAAAGAAAAGAGGAGAGACTACTGCAGAGAGCAAGCTCTGGAAATAATCCTTCACAGTGTGACTTTCTAAATTGTTAGACAAAGAGGGAGCAACTAATTGAAGCATTGTTTTCCTAACAGAAACTCACATTTTGCTCTCAGCTACATGTCAGCAACTACACCAAAGTAATTGGAATAACACCTACAGAAGTTCAGGTACCATGGTGATGAGTACTAACAGAGAGACTGGTTAGATAAAGCAAGATGCATAGATGACAGATTGGTTCTGATAAATGTATTTTAAAAGTCAAAAGGATGTTCACCTGTGGTTTTCTTTGGAACCAGACACTAAAAATGTTAGCTTTATAAGGTTTTCTTCTGAACCAGACACTAAAAACGTTAGCTTTATAAAGTTTTCTTCTGAACTCGACACTAAAAATGTTAGCTCTATAAGTCTTCTGCCCAGAGAGATGCTCTTTTGCAGGAATATTGTTTTCTGTACTAATTCTTCAAAGATCCAAATTCTGTTTTCTTTGACATCAGCAGAACTTTTACAAGTATAAATTGTGATCTTGGTTAGAAAAGCTCATTTATAACAGGAAATGTAGTCAACATACATTTTTACCACAGCTACTATGTCATTAGAAATAATTTTCTAGAGAAATAATTTTCTTTAAAGATGTACAGGTTGTAAGTTTTCAGATCAGACTAATGACACCTGGATGCTAGTTCTAGTGAATAGCTAGAAAATCTGTAGGCAAACCTAACCAGCATGTCTATAAATGTTTCATCGCTATGAATATTTACTGAGGATTTGTTCCCCAGGCACTAACTTCAGATATAAATCAATTTTTAAAATTCCCTTTTATTTTTTTCCTAACTAATATTCAAATAAGATTAACAAAACGGATCTTAACTTCTGCTTTTTCTTTTCTCAAAATATCTAGAAGCTGCTATTAGCAAGATTAAATGACTAAACTTGTGATTATTTCATGACAGGCTGAAGTTGATACAAACTTGATTGTCTGAACTTTATTTCAGATATCTGCAGAGTTAAATTAATCTGTCTTGAAGGGAGTTGGGCTGATGTGCTCAGAGCAAAAATCTAACAGGTTTGTATGCAGTAAAGGCAGCCGCTGTGTGCTTGCCAAAATCCAGATAATCCACTCAGAGAGGGCCTTACACAGTATCCACAAAGAATCTGCGGGAATCTCTCTAGGCAGTTTAGAGAGACTTCATTTGGACCTCAAATGTTGAGATTTCTTCTCTGGTGTCCACTGAAAAAAGGTAGCTCAGTCACCTAAAACAAGTGTCTCCACCTTCTCCCCTCCTTCCTGCCCTCAGGCCTGGTGCCTTCCATTTACTCAGTGAGTTGTGCACTGGCTTATGCCTCTCTTGATTTAATGAAGCTTTGCATCTTTCACTAACAGGTTACAGATTAAAGTCTACAAAACTGATGATGGCAAGAGCATTTCTTACAATTGCTTCCAAGTCCTGATTGAGTTGTTCAGCCATTAACCAAACCCAGTGCTAACCTAGTGCTGAAACACAACTGTGTGTTGAGTTGTGATGAGCTTCAACCACTTTCATTTAGAAACCTCCAGAGAAAATAATGAAATGATTTGGTTTCATACAGCTGAGAGTGTATCAAAGCTTCATTCAGTGCAAAAGTACCGATGTTCACCCAGAAAATGGAAGCGTTGACCTATACATAAAAGATACATGCTTGAATTTTGGAAATGAAAGTTCAATCCTATGGGAGCAATTATCCGTTTCTCTCTCTCTCTCTCTCTCTTTTTTTTTTTTTGTAGTGTATAGGCTTAAAGTCACTGCTTGATGATTTCAGCTGACAACTAAAATTATGTGGTCTGACAGCCCTCCTGCTTACAGCTGAAGGTCAACATTCACATTATTGGGATTCATGCCTTTTATAATTGTTCGAGGTAAATGTAGGACTCTTTTATCCTGGTCACTTAGCACATTTCAGAACAAGTTTCAACAGGACATTTCATTCAGGAGACCAATATAAAAGCCTTTAAATTAGGCATGGTAGGAAGGAGATTGTCTCTTCATAAACATCTCAAAGCTCATTCAATACAAGGCTTCAGCAAAAGATAACTGCTGCAGGCTACTTTGAGTATGTCACAGGGGCATTGTTTCATTTATTCTCCTCAACTTCTATGGTTTTGTCCGAAACTTTTAGGCAAACAGCCTCTGCATGTCATGATGCTCAGGTATGTTGCAAGCTGAAGGGTGCTGTGTGCACTCCTACAAATGTCTGCAAGCATGCATTTCTCCTGACATGGTGTAAACTTGAGTAGAACTAGGAAGGAATTCTGCGTTCAGGTTATCTGACGCTTCTTTGTGCTATTTTGATACGTGTTAGAGAGTATCTCCTGAGAAATCCCAGAAGATAGCTGCAGAAAGAGTACTAAATGGCTTATGTGTAATTGTTCTAAGTACCCTGGCCTTGTGCATTAGTCTCCAAGTCAATCTTCCTCAAACAGTTTGCACTGTGTAATTTTATCATAGAACTGAAAATTCACAGAGTTGGCCTGAGTTCCACTTTGCAGCTAAAAGCCAGAAATAATAGCACTTGGCTGAATACTAATGCTTCCCCCTGCAAGAAAGCTCCTCCAAGCCGGTGGATAAAGGATGTTCTGATAAACGGAGCAATAGCATAGCCAGGTTAGAACTTTCATGGTCCTGAACAGAGATGCTCAACTCTTTTGTCCTGTTAACTATGTGTCAAGTGTTAATTCCACTTTTGAATTAACTCTAAATATCTCTAAATTCTTGGACTGGGTCTAGGTGAACTCACTCAGGCCAGGCTCAGGTTAGTGACTGTACAACCAGGCACTCTATGAAACTTTTTGTGCTTGCTTCATGTCTTTCCAGAAGGCAGGAGAATGCTATTCCCACATTAAATTCACATCACTTGCTTTCCTTCCCTGTTTGGTGGCTAGCTTCTTGCATCTCAGAGGAATTTGACCCGATGTCTCCAGAATTTAATATATGGATTTTTCAAACTGACACTTCCAAAATTTCCAGCCAGACTCCCAGCCTGGGATTTGACCGATAGCTGGGCTTCCTTGCATGAAGAGGAAATGTCCCTGGTCCCCAGGAGCCTTGGTCCCTTCCAGGGGAGAGCAGAGTCCTCCAGCCTCCCACCCTCTGCGGCAGCAGCTGCTGAAGTGGCTGCGAGTCCGTCGGCTTAGGCTGCATACAGTTGGCTCTGCATGGAGCATCTGCACATAAGGGATGTTTCAATCTCTCTCCTTGCACTTAATCAGCCTTCTCATCTTGAGGGAAATCATCGTGAAGAGGTGTCACCGTGTCAGGATCTTTCTGTGCCAGCTCCCCCTCCCAGAAGACTGGGACGTCATCCATCCCATTTTCCACAATGACTGTAATCCTAGCAGTGTTTATTCAAGCATGGCCACACTACAATTAGAGCCAAGGGCTTTAAGCATCCAAATGATGCCATTGGCAGAGCCTGTGCTCCAATGAGTGAACTGCCAGCACCTCCTTTATGATTTGTGCAGCCTTTTCCCAACCAATAATTGAAGTGCCTTAGTGCGGTCCTGTACCTAAGTGGAAGAAAAGGCTTTTTCCAGCCTCACCTCTGACTTTCATTGGCTTCCACCACTCCTTCAGCATACCTCCTCTCGGGGTTTTTAAATAACTTCATGATTGAACAGACCTTTTTCTTTTGAAGCTTTTAAGCCCTCACTCCAGGCACAACAATCTCCTATCTGAATGCTGGGTGAAGTCCTGAATGCCAGCTCCAGAGCCAGAACAGAAAAAGCTTTAATTCCCTTGGAAAGTCCTCCCTGTGCAGCGTGTCAAAAACCCCTTCCAAATCTATCTCCTGCTGAGGAACACAAAACCCATCCTGTTCCTGTGGCCACTCCGAGCGGGAGCAGCTCTCGGCCTCAGGTGGCTGCTTCAGAAGGAAACGCCTGGCTTTAAGGCCTGACTGCTCCCAGCACAACCTTGCTCTGGCACTTCTGGGTCAGGAAACACGATTTCATCACTAATTCTTTCAGCTATCTTTCTGTTTGCCCTTCCTTTTTGAAGGGATTTTTGCTCAGGTCGCCAGCATCCTAAGGCTTAAACTGAAATAATATTCCCTAGAAAATATGTGTTAAAGCAAGCTGTTAGCAATCTAATGCAGACAGGCCTTTTTCTTGTCCCAACAAGCCTTCAATGCCTGTTAGTTGCCTGTTGTTATACTCACTGGAGCTCCCAGTTCTCATTAATCAGTGGCGAGGAGCAGGCAGGGGTGCCAGCAGGCACTGCTGGGTGTGGGGTGGTGCTGGGGAGGCACAGCTGCCAGAGTGCTTTGTGCTGAGTGAGACCTTTGCTGCTGTGTTGGTGGAGGATGGCTGCATTTCCTGTGCCATGTTTCCGGGTTCCTTTGTGTTTAGTGTAAGCAAAGAACTGAGTTTTGTGTTTAACTTCATCCAAAGTGAATTTCTTTTTTTTCATTGAAAACTGTCAGCTAAGATTTTTATTTACTTATTTGTTTATTTCCTGTAAGTAAACTACTCCACTTGGCTCCTTGTATTGAAGAAAGCCAGGGAAATTAACACCAGGGCAGTGCAGCCATGCTGAATTTCTTGTGGATGTGATGAATTCCAACAGTGAGAAATCTTGAGGAGAGCAGAAAAATCCAAGATGAGAAATCACCCACTGATGAATTTTGCATTTTAGCAAGGATCATTTAGGATTGGCTATATATCCAATTGCTAACAAATGCATATTTCAAAAGACCATTACATATGACACCCTCAGTGCAGAACAATCCCAAATAAGCTGGGACAGTTCGAGGGTCACACTATGGAGAAGTCCCCCAGGGAGCACATTCCATTCTAGATTTGGCCAAAAGCAGGCAGGCAAGGGGCAATTCCATCTAGATTTTCTAGAGTGTTTCTGGATTGGCACCCTATGCATTGCCATGTTGGCTTTTGTCGGTTTGGTTCAGGTCAGGTGCGCTGTGTGGATGGCTGGAGGTGTACTGAAGGATGTTTGGGTGACATTGATTGCTGATGATCCATTTCTTTGGGATGGTAGGAGGTAAATTCGACATTTCTGGTCTCTCTTTATTCTTTCCTACGGCAAGGCAGGCATGTGCAATGGAGCTTGTTCTTTCCATTCTGCCAAAGGTAAAGTAACAATATCCCCAGGTCCCAACTGCTCTCACAAACTGAATAACTGGGCAGGTCAGAGACAGTTATTTTCTGGAGTTTGTGTAAGGTTGCAGCTGCCTGGCAGGGACTTGGGCAGCACATGGCACCAAGGCCAGACCAGGACCAGATCAGCCCAGCAGCTCACAGATGAAGCTGGTGCCTTGATCCCATGCATGCATTCCTGGTGCACCCAGACTTTAGCCAGAGCACGATGCAGGCTGTCAACCTGCTGCATGACAGGCTGGTGTGGGCAATGTGCTTCTCACCTAATTATTTTTGATATGGTGAGATGAAAACATATAAAGACAGGTCCTTTTTAATATGCAATTAGGGGTCACTTTTTATGAGCCATGCAATGTTAATGGAATTTAGCAGCTTATAAGTGTTTCCTAATTGCAAATAATTCATTGTAGCTCACTGAATGCCTTGCTTATGCCTGCCATCTGCCTTCCTGCACCTTCTTCGGCTTATCTCCAAGTCCTCCTTGCAGTCCTCATGTTAAGGAGGGATGACAATACTCTTCTGAGGGCAGTGACAGAGGGTCTCAGGGCTGCTTAAACTGTCCTTGGATCAACTCTGCCCTCTGCCCCAGCAAAGCTCTTTGGATTCTCCAGAAGCAGAAGCCTCGAGAGCACAGAGGACTGCAGCACTCTCGTAGCAGCTCAGTTTAGTGCAATACAGGCAAAATGGGGCTTAACAAAAGGGGGGCTGTAATCTCAGCCACCCCACTGAAACCAGGAAGGACTCTGGTGCTGCTCCTGGAGTAATTTAAAAATTATAATCCAAAAGCGTTTATAAATTATTCACTGTAGTTTCTAGGGGGGAGCCAAGAGCTGTACAGGGAAAGGCCTCGCTGCTCTGTTTGCATAAAGTAAATGTGCATGGCTCGTGGCTGTGATGTGCAGGAACTGCAGCAAGCCCAGAACAGCCACCCTGCCTGCTGAGGAGGAGGGGGAAAATGTCACAAAAGCATTGGTTTAATGTGTGCTAAAGCCCCTTCTACAGGCGTTGAGTGATGATATGCAACAGTGTAGAGGGGCGAGAGGGTACTAGTACATCAGGATGGAGTTTTCTAGGAATCGGGTTTTTGTCCTAAACTCAGCGTGCACCCCACCACCCACACTGTGAGGTGTCTGAGCACAGCATCCCCATCCCCACCCTTGCCCTGGGCAGGGCTGCGCTGCCACTCTGTGCTTCCTTCGCCTGCTAAACTGCTCGTTGCGAATTAATTCATAAATAATTCATTGCATGCTGCATTCTGTGCTTAAAAGTTCGTTGTGTAGGTGGTGGGTTGTGGGTTTTCTTGGAAGTGACAATGCTTTTCTCCGTTCTTTTTTCTTTGTTTGCCGTGTGTGTAGGGCTCTCATAGCATTCAGAGCCTGAAGGTTTCACTACAGCTGTTTTTCTATTAGCCTCTTCAGAGCAGATTATAGTTATTTTCAAATTTGGTTATTATGGTTCAAAACAGTTGTGTTGGAAAAAAATTCTCCTTGAAGACTGGGGTTTACTGAAATGACCAAATGCTTGTGGAAGGTGCTAGAATGACACGAAAATATCATTCTGAAATGGGATTCCCCAACCCCATGTGTGCACACACCCTTCCTAAGCAGGCACTTACCATTCTAAGCCTGCTGGTACGGGAAAGCAATGCAAAGGCTCTCACCCTGCATTCAGCAGTCGGCTGCTGCTGAGATGGTTCACAAGGGCAAGCTGTGTTTGGGAAGGGGCACATTAAAATTAAAGCAGCCCTTTCAAGGCCCAGGATCAGCTCTAACACTGCTTATTACAGCCCTGGGGCCTCATTTTTTTCCCGTCTGAGCACTGTAGCCCATGTACATGTATCATACGGGACACCATGGGGTCACAGCCTTACCTCACTCCTCCTGGGGGACTTCTTGCTGTAGGCATCCTGCTCTGGGGCACCCCATGCTTGCTTGGCTGCATCCCAAATACAGGATCATTTTTTGATATGTGCACGTATAGTCTCTTGCCTCTTTTTAAAAATTTTGCTAGATCTCCCCAGTCTGGCAAAGCGGATTGTAGGAGCCACATCCAACATGGAGGAGCCCATCTCCACTAAGCAGGGCATCCTACAGCTGGCGTGCAGCACTCAGCTGCTAAGCTCACATTGTAGGAAGAGTCTAGGGCAGGCAATGCAGACTTATTTTGTGTGAAAAGGTGCTGAAAGCAGCATCAAGTTTACCTGTCTACCTTGGGGTTATGATGTTATTTACAATACTTGTGGTTAAATCCAGGTGTGGGCACTGGGCTGTGGAGGAAGGTGAGAAGGGAACAGCAGCCCCAGGAGGGATCCAGGCCCAGCAGCAGCACAAAACGGAGCCAAATGACGTTATCTGAGAGATTTAAAAACTGTTTTGTGCTTTTCCCTCCCTACACGCACCCACTGAATGGGGCCAAGCAGATGGTACATGCATTCCTCAACGAGGAGGCAGTGGTGTGTTTGCTGCCTGTGTTATGATGTTTCCTTTGAGACTGCAAGCAAAGCCTAGAAGTAGGGGTAAAAATGTCCCTGTAGGTGTGAAGGGGAAAATACCACAGCTGGTGGTACACAGGCTCGGTTGTATGATGGCCTGGAGCATGTGAGGGGCTATTCACAACCCCCAACGCTAAAAAGTGCAGATGGTATCAGTGATGTTTATCACAATTGCCTGATAGTGTGAATCAAATATTTAAAGACTGCCTACACTCTGCTTTTTATTCTGGATTGACTGCAGAAGACAGCCAAGTTTGAGCTGCTGGCCAGACTTCTTGCTTCTTCTCTAATAAATGAGGCCATATAATTTTCCTGTGGGACGCATTTGGCACTGGAGCTATTTATGTCTGAACCTTCATCACTAAATTCAAGAGGATTTCTCTGTTCAGTTTAAGGACAGAAGAATCAAGGTCACAGCTCTGGAGAAAACCTGTTAAAAACAAGTACTTCTCATCACCGAGTTTTTGGACACTGTTCATAAAAATAAAAATAATCACCCTGATTTAACAACTGAACTTCAGCAGCAACTACTTTTGCTCCAGACTTAGATGAAAAAATACAAACACTCAGCTGCACATAAAATTTTAAAATGTTGAAGTTGTTATCATTTTACAGAGTATGAAATAGATTCATTTAGCCTCAGTGATTCTTTGCTGCTTTTGTAAATTTTTTTTTTTGGTTCATCTTTTCTGCTTTTGAGGGAAAAAAAAAATGAAACAATGAAACAATGAAAAGGAAGAATGGGGGAGCACTTCTTAAAAACTGAATGGCAAAAAATCCGGGGAAAAAAAATTGCATTTTGATAATTTTCCAGGAGGTAGATTTTGCAGAACAAAACCTGTTTTTAACCAGAGCTGCTCAGTCTTTCAAAAACGCTTAAAATGCCATCGCTACTGAGCACCACGCTTTGCACTGCTAGCAGAGGGGCACAGCAAATGCTGCTGTTAAGGTTGAATTTCATAACTCGTCCCTGTTTAAATCACAACACATGTACAGACAGCTGATGAGTGTTGCTGGTCCTGGCGAAGGATGCAGCCACTGCCTGCGGGGCAGTGCTGCTGCTGTGAGGGCCCTGCTTATACAGGGTTAACTTCTGAATTACTTCACTGTCGGTTTGCTAGAAATTGCAAACTCAGGCCAAGAATGGCAGCTGAAATTCAGCTGAAAGATGGTTATGTTTTTGTTGTTTGTTTTTTAAACTGTAAACAGTCCAAAACCCAGAGAGCAAGAAGACTGTACGTCCACCAAACAGTCCTGAGTGAACTTATTTGAAACCTGGCAAAACAAAGCCCCTACAGACTGGTAAAAACAGCCTGGACCTTGGCGATGTCTCAGCTGCGATCACTGGGCACACACTCTCTGTGCACTTGGAAGGCATGCACATCTTTTCAGCTGGACTGACTTCTTGTTATTTGTTCAGATAATGAGCCTCAATCAATGCTCTCATTTAGTGACAAAATCCAGGGTGAGCAACTTCCTATTTAAAACCCAACTCCTGCAAAATGCCCCCATGGGTGATTGCCTGGCACGTGCAGAGTCACTCGTGAGCATCTGATTAGTTCGCCAATTAAAATAAAACTGATGGATCGTTAAAGCAGCCAGTTGGTCCATGATGCTGTGTTGTTTTTTAAAAAGATTATTTATTTATTTATTTATTTATTTATTTCAGGCAGACTTGAGCTCATGCTCCCCACGCTGTGTGCAGGAAGGTGCACGTTACGGATGTTATGCACTCAGCTCTGGTCCCTTTGGCTTGTGGAAGCCTCCGAGTCCTGCGGATATCCCAGGTAACAGCGATAGGACGAGAGGGAATGGCCTCAAGTTGTGCCAGGGGAGGGTCAGGTTGAGTGCGAGGAAAAACTTTTTCTCTTAAAGAGTGGCACAGCTGCCCAGAGAGTGGTGGAGTCACCATGCCTGGAGGTGTTCAAGAAATGTGGAGATATGGCACTTAGAGGCATGGATTAGTGGGCAGTGTTGGTGGTACTTGGTTGGACTTGATGATCTTAGAGGTCTTTTCCAACCTTAACAGTTCTATGTTTGGTATGATGCATTGTGGCACATCCTGTGGGTATACAGATATACACAGACATACAGATACACACAGACATACATACAGACATCTCCTACAGACACATCTTGTCCAGACCCTAGAGCCATACAAATGCCTGAGGTCTACATCACATTTGTCACGCTCAAACAAACAAAAAAAACTCAACAGCTCTTTCCTTCTTAACAATCATTATTTTATTAATATATTTTACAAGATTGCAGTTGAAATCATTTAAATACAAATTTTTTTTTTATACAGAAAGTGTAATAAAGTTAAAATAGTTCCTTGTGTAATTCATAGCATTATTGCAATGCTTACAAAATTTTGCATAGAGTGTGCAAGGATTGATGTTATTTGATACAAAAAAGCTTTTTATTTTCCCACACAACCACACACATACATAAATTAAAAAGAAAAAAGCCAAACAAATCTGAATTTCTTAATGAGAACTGTGATAAGACTTTAAATTCATTTCTCCTGTTTACAATATCGAGATCATTGGTGGTTATCAGAGTAGAGGTCAGACAAGGTATTTTAACCATCGCAGATGAAAACTGCCATTATCACACGGGTCATGCCTTTATGCTGCTGCTGCAGATGAATGGGGTTTTGCTTCAGCTCACGCTGAAGGTTGTTTTGCTGTTTGGTCAAATTACGTGGAGCAATTGTTGGGTTAATATCAGCAACTCTACTGGCATTTGTGCACAAGGAAACTAATTCAAATAAGGGGTGGGCAAAAAGCAACAACAACAAAAATAATCAAATGGATCTGAGTCAGATCCAGCAGGTCAATCCCTTCCCTGCACCCAAAGTACTGCACAGTGCAGATCCAGACTGAGGTCTGGCTCACGGCTCAGGAAAAGCTCTGATCCAGGGGGAAGTCTGGGTGTGAATGCAGTCACCGAGCCCTTCTCCAATAAACATCATGTGGTGATTGCTCAGATCTGCTCTTTACGAGGCCCTAGCATGCTCTCGCTCTACTGAGCAAGGGCAGGATTTGTTACTCCCAACTGCTGTGCTCTGATAGCCCCTAGAAAGCAAATCCCTTCCACAGCGCCTGCCCCATGGATGCCCCTGCAAACAGTGCAGCCCCGACCCAATACTGGGGGCAGCAGAGCCCCAGTGCCCGCCCAGCACCACTGCAGTGCTGCCTTAGGGGCAGCCAAAGGCTGCTAAAGCAGCAACCAACCACCACCACCATTTGTACCACTTATGCATACACACATCATCTGTAAAATCATCAGCACTGCCAAAGTGTTTCGTTATCTGTTACATCAAGAACAGCGCTGGCAGCGAGTGCACAGACCCAGAGGAGCACCCAGATGAGGCCCAGATCAGCAAGCTCTTGCTTGCTCAGCTCCCTCCTAGCAGGCAGCTGCCCTGGGAGGAACCCAGCCCCGTGCTGGGGGTGTGGTGTTTGTAGTTCAGTAAGTGTGGGAGAAATTACTACAGCAACGTTTTTTCAACTATAATCCAGCCTTCAATAAAAATAGAACCACCCACAAGTAATTATTCTTCTGCTCTCCTCCCCGCGAGCCTGCCTGGAGATGGTTCAAGGACTCAGTTATGTGGAAATCTTTAGAAGAAGAAGCTGCATTGCTTGAGAAAGTGATAATGGGTTCAGCTGTAACAGGCTTCAGAAGGCTTCGTCTCCTATCAGCAGCTAAGCCTTTCTAATGGGGCAAAAATGTGAGAGGACAACACAGCTTTAAATTCTCGCTATGTGCAAAGATGCACTCTGCAATGGCCCTGTTCCTGACATGGCAGATGTGTGGAGACTTTCCATTTGGGATGGACCTGATGAAAGGTTCCAAAATGTACTTTTTAATCTTAGGAAACAACAACAACAAAAAGACCTTTTTACTAAGGCTGCATGTTTTTGTCTAAAGCACTGGGAGCAGGGCACAATATGAATGCAAGACTTTTGCACAAACTTCTCTTTCTGACACTTTCTCTTACTGGCAGAAGGATTAGGCAACTAAATGAGAGAGAAACATGCAAATACATATTGCTCCACAGTGAATACATCCCTCCTACTTTTTAATACTGGTTAAAATCTGACAAAATCTCACCCTGTCCATGGAGATGAGTGGCCTCAAAGGAAATGTGGCTTCCCCTGGACAGGGAGCCCACTGCTGCTGACCTAGGGGAGAAAACCCCAGCCGCTGCGTGGCTTTGAGCTGAATTAAGGTGAGACATTTCCTGGAAGTGACACCAGGGCAAACTTTCCTGCAGGAATTACACTCGTAGCAAATTAATTTTTAAGGGACTCACATCTCTGGTTTAAAGCGACTGGATGAGAAATCTCGGTGATGCACTATGATTGTGTTTTCTTCTTTGCTTGGGCTAAAAATCCTGCAGCTTTAAACATCCATCTTTTCATGTATAAAGAAAGTGTGTCACTTTTCACAAGGGCACAATGCAATTCAAGTGGCAGGACAAGAGAGTTTTAAATGATAAAGCCTCCGGGCTGTATGTGCATAACTGTGTGCTTCTCAACCACAGTAAATTTAAAAGCTTTCTAAATACAAGCTATTCACTATAATTTCCATCCAAGCCCCAAGCCATTGTGGTTATTGTGGATGGAAACAACACCCCAGCCATCTTAAACAGCCTAGGCTGTAAGTGCTTTCAGTGACAGTAATTCCACTGTGCACCAGGAAAGATCAAACATAATTGCTACCATATCTAGTAAAATGGATGTTATTAATTTAAAGTATAACAGCGTAAACAGACAAAGAAGTTTGCTGCATTACCGTGATTAAGGTGATGTCTCTCGCCATTCCTTCCCTCTCCCTCCTTCTGTAATTCACTCCACTCCTGCTTGAATAATCTTATCAGAGCCACATCAGTGTGAGCCCTGCTCCAATCACAGCTGTAAACTTGGCTACATCAGCTGTGAAAACGCTGCGGCTGCTGTGCAGAATTTACCTTAAAGGCCTGAATTTCACCATAGTGCCACTGCTTCATGCTTGCTGCTCGCTGATTTTGGTCTTTGGAGGTGTGAGAGGCTGAGATGGCACTGGGGGCTGTGGGCCACGCAAATGCAGAATATGGGCTACCAAAATATTACACAGCAATTTCAGAACTGATGAAAGAGCTTAAAATGGGGAAAACAGAAATGTTACTGTGATTGCACTCCTCAACAACAACGGCAATGAGAATAAAGAAGCTGCTGTGTTCATCCGAAAAGCACCAGTCCCCTGATTGCCAGAGCTTGACAGAAACGCTCCCTGCATTTGCTCAGGTGAGTTCTGGATGGCGACATTTCCAAATTTAAAATGTCAGCCATAAAAAATAATAATAAAAAAACCCCATAAAACAAACAGAGTAGCCTCAAACTTTCTTGTTCGTACTGCGTGCACTTTAAAATGAAATTATTTCAGCACAGTTACTCTTCTTCACTGAGCAGGGAGATTGTGAATTCCTAGGGCTGAAGACTCAGCTTCATGGGAGCCTGCTCCTGTCCTTCCTGAAACAGAGCCCCAGAGCCCCAGGCCTGCCTCCAGAAATCCACGAAGCCACCAAAAGCCACCACCGTCCTTCCTCTACTGATGTTCGAATGCAGGGAGGTGCACAGCCAGCCACATTTCCTTGGTTTATTTATACCTTCAACCTGGGAAGATGTCTCTTAACTTTTGGTTATTTCTTCATGTTTCGATTTCCAGGTAACCTTACTCTCTGTACACCTTTAAAGAATTTCCTGTTCTCCCCATTAAAGAAGTTAACTCTTCCTGCCTCTGCATTCTCTTAAATGCAGCTATGTGGTAAACCTGTATTTTTCCTGCCCCGTTCCAAAAAGCACCATTAAAGTTAATGCATTTCAGGTATGAAGACAACCAGAGAAGGGATTAATTTCTGTAAGTCTTTGGTCTTTGTCCCACTGTCTTTTGCAATGTGAAACTTAAAGCCATAATAGCAAGTATAAAGAAAGATGTCTTTTGTTGTAAACAAGTGTATGTGACTACGTATATATACGTGTGTGTGCATGTGTTTCATGACAACGAAAGTTAATTTCCTTTAAGATCATCTGTCAGTGCAAATGAGGTACGATGCAAACTGACTGGACATCTTCACAAGTTCCACAGGATTCTCTCCTTAACCTTGGAGCAATTTCTAGGGAGGGTTTTCTTGATTTAGACATCATTTTGCTGTACTGCAGATGGTATTGCTAGGTGAATGCCTTAAACTTTTTTTGTTTGCGCATTGTGATACTTGTGATTGAATGAGGAAAAAAACCCACATTCTTAAAATACAAATGTTTAACAGCACGTGACCGAGAGAAACAAACAAAAATTACTCCTGCATATGTGTAATTTTCTAAAAATGTATATCTAGCAGAGGTTTTATACCTATTTTAGCAGTTACTGGCTTCCTCTTTCAATGACTTCCATTAGAATTAACATTTCTTTGTACTCTAAAGCCACCAATTTCACCTACTACGTGGTAATATACTTCAAAAAAGTTTAAGAAACAAACAAAAAAAAGACACACGGAGAATGGATACAGTTGTATAATCAGTATTAGGATCTCTGCTTTTGCTAATGGCAAAACGTTTTTGCTTTATGCCCCCCATCCCAACTCACTTATTGCAGCAGAAGGGTCAGACACGATGGATGCATCAGTCCTGGGTACAGGTGAGCACTGACAGTCATTTTCCCGACTGTGTGCTGAAGGGTGGCATTTAAAGCAAATTTAACAAGGTCCCAAAGCCCTATAAAGTTCAGAGCTACAATACATAAAAGAATTTATCTGCTTGCCTAAGGTACATTGACATTAGTATCACAGTCTCTTGATTAGCATGTCCATGTTTTTAATGCACGTAGCTGCAGTGCAGGATCGCACACAGTGCAGAGTCAGAGCTCAGCTCCACAGCCACCGAAGCAGCTGGCAGTGTTTCCACTGGCATCAGTGCCCTGAATTTCCACCTGTCAGGCTCCTGCCCTAGCTCAGGCCACGACGTTGTCAGCGTATCTTCCATTGAGCTCAGCATAAACAAGTTCACCATCCACCCCAGCCTTGCCTTAGCGTTGAGAGGTAAAACTAAACTCTGGTTTGAGATAAATGGCATCTCCCCTAATAGCAAATGCTCAATTGAACTAAATTGCAGGCCCGATTCATAAAGAAATACACAAACCCTTGCTTGTTTTTGGCATTTATCAATGCAGGTAGAGTGTAGGTACGAAATTCCAGCTGGGGAGGTTCTAACTTGGTGCACTCAGGGAAAACCACCCCATACAGGTAAAGCAATTGTGAGTGGTTTCTGGGCAAGGCAGGAGGAAAAGTGAGCCTCGAGCACCTGCCTCTTCCAGCAGCTGAGTCAGTCACACAATTGCCCCCAGACAACAAACCATGAAGCGCGAGATAGCTGGATGTGTTTGCATGCTACCTTTACACAAAAATGCCATTTTTCCCTTGGGATCTCACAGACACATGAGAAATGGCACAGTCCTGCTTGCTCTGGTTTGCCACTCGCTGAGCAGCAGAAGGTTACTCATGTGGCCAGCTCAAGAGCAGACAGCATCATCTGAGCCACAGTCTTAAAACTGAACTGGGGGTCAAATGATTTTCAACTCTCTAAATGGGTTCAATCTCTAGCAACATAGCATAACATTTTATGCTTCTTGTTTTTCAATGTAGCATATCATTTTTTGCTTTTTAAAATGGAGACAAAATTGTTAAATATGTTGAACTCCTTTACGTAGGCATCATTAAGGTACTCACTGTTCACCCTTGAGAAGCTTTCTGCAGAAAACAGTGTTTTGTAGGGGTGGCATAGACACATAAGGCTGATCCCTAACAGCTCCCTCATAGAAATTAATAACAAAGTAAATGTTCATATGCAGTTTCACAGCCTTCCCGATACAAGAAGGTGCTAACCTCATCCAAGATCCCAGCTGAAAAGACCAGCCAGTCAAAATGAAATTGTTGCAGGGCAGCCCGATGGTGTTTAGGATGAGGGCTGACCACCAGGAGCTTGGGATTGGAGCATGGGATCGGGAAGCAGCATCCCTGCTGGGCCAGTCCTTGTGCTCAGCCCCACGCTTCCGACTAGCACTGATACCCTCAGGGAAGGGAAAGTTACTGCAACTCGTTCTTTGTACAGGGCACTCTTTCTGCAACGTGCAGCTTCACAACCACTCACGTGCTTGTGCACATGGGATTTGTTTATGAATTGGGCCATGCTTGCTATAAAGTTTGTGATCAGTATTAAATGAATCAGGAAAAAAATTTTACAGTAAATGTAGGACTATGAATGGGACCTCAGTTGTGGTCCCAGAGGTAACATACACAGTATTTTGCTATATTTAACATGGTAAAAAAAAAAACAAAAAAAAAACAGTATCACTCTTGGTGCCCCTACAGTCTTAATGCATTTCATTAATATTTAAGTTGCACAACCAGTTCCCAAGACACCCTCCTGTCCCTCCCCCCAAATAAACTAGTTTTAATAACAAGATAAATATGATGTGCTTCTCCTTGCTGAGTGCATTGACTTAAGGCATAGGCACAATTCCCCTCTTTGAACAGAGATGGTATAGTCCTGTGTCCCAATACAATTGTTATCCTGGGTGACCCTTTGCATTCGAACATTGACTCAAGACAATAATTACAGGAATCATTCATTAACAAATAATTTGAATTCATTAATTAATCTGAAAGCATCAGACAAATAAATGTAGATAACTCAATCCTCTTTCAGGAAGAAATTTCATGGGAACGTTGCTTTGTTAGGAAGCAACATCTAATCCAAATGCCATGGACATCTTCCCATTGAGTCCAGCCAGTTTTGGATTAGGTCAGAATTGATCATTAAAAAATATCAAACACTGGTACTCTCCAGACCGCATGAAAATGTGGAAATATGCTAAAAAGGAAAGGGCTAAGTTATTTCTAAAAATTACTACCAGCTACATTGTATCTTGAAAATTGCTTGCAGAATACCAGCTTTGCTTAGATATTGCTAGGGCTGGGCACAGCTCTGTCCTGTTTGAACACGAGGTAATATTTTCAGTAGCATCTCAGTGGCTTAGAAACCTTGCTGTCCTCATGAGATTTGCTGTGACTTAAAGACTTTTGTGCTAATTAGTACATTGGTTTTTCACAGGTTTTTACATGCATGTGGATGCAGTTATGGGTCAGAATTAAAAGATCTGGGTTCTTTTCAGCTTTTTTTCAAAACTTCAACACTGGAAATAATATTACCAGATCAAGATTCATGTTTTATCCTGCCTGTAACTCCTGGACTTCAGTAAGGAAAATGCACCCATGAAGAGATTCAACCACAGAGATCTTAGGGCTCAAATTCTAGAGGAACCAGCATCCAAAGCCTTTGCTTTCCAGTAATCTGAATTTGTTACAATCTTAGTAGATTCTTAAAAAAAAATCCGTTACATTGTCAGCATCTCTGATATTTACAATCTCCACAAAATTTATGTGATCTCGGACTGCACATTCTGAATAGAAAAATGACAGAAGTTTTAGCATAGCATAGATATTAGACATCTAATTTTTATGAATTTCTATGTTTCTATGGATAGAATAGGTGATTTTCTTTGTTTCTATAGGTATTAGTAAGTAATTTCCAAATCTTGAATTTTCTCATCTTCACAAGGTATGTTAGATCATTTCAAAATTAAAGGTGGTAATAGCATGTAGGGTGATCCAGGACACCTGTTAACTGAAGTGATTCAAGATTTTTCTGCTTCAGTCCAACTTTTATGTTTTTTTCCTTTCAAGAGGTAAATATAGTGCTAGCATTGTTAGAACTGAGATGCCTTTAGTTTAGAGTTAGAGCTGATGTACCACATCTGAACAGCACAAGGCATTCATTGCAGGTACAGGCAAGAATCAAAGCCCTTCAGAAAAGACTTCAGCAAGAAGGCAGGACTTTTCTACCAGCAAAGTGCAATCCATCTCTCCCAACAGGGAGCCACGCTCCAAGCGAAAGTCAGAGAGTGTTGTTTAACCTCAGGTATCCTGGATCACTCTAGGCAACCAGTACAGCACATCTGGCTGCTTTGTTTTCCTCATGCCACTGATTTAACGGTGCAAAAATAATCAGAGATGCCACTCTCCCCTTAGTATGTCGGTGGGTCTACATTGGTTCCAGGGTCTTCACCAGCAAGCAATCCCATTGCTTTTAGGACATGGTCAAAAACAAGGGGTGATCATTAGACTATACTGTTACAAAGGGTCCAGGGGAGCATCAAGTCCAATTCAGTAGATTGTACCAGTAAATTTTGGTGTGGGAAAGAGAAATGCTACACAAATGTAACAGGGTCACCCTGGGATTCCTTGTACTGAAACATCATTTTACACAGAGGATATATATAATTTTATATATATATTTTATATATATATTCACACACACGCGCGCGCACACAAAAAAAGTCTTTGATAGGCTTTCTGTGTTCTAGTAAAAATAGTTGGCAGCTGCAATCTAGGAGACCAGAATTGGCTTTTGTGCTGCCTGCGATGCCCCACTGCAAAATGTCTCTCAAAGGCAGACGCTTGTATTTATCTGGCAGGTCGAGCTAGTGCCTGCCTGAGACAGAAATAACCTCCCATTGGGACACACACAGAGCTCGTAGATTTTTTGCCTGGACCCTGCAGAAGAGGAAGATCCTTGAGGCAAGTTAGGTAGTTTGATTTTTGCAGAATTCAATGTTATCTGAAGTCGGAGGAGGGGAGAGAGAAAAAGAGAGAGAATTAGTGAAAAGCTGTTGTTTTCGACCTTGCGTTTAAGGAAGCATCCTTGGGACAACTGAGCTGCTACAAAAACTGGGCAGCCAAGTGTGTGAAGCCGGGGAAAATCTGATATCAATGTGGGTGAGTTTACCATGAGTGTCCTAAAGCCTTCTTTTTTATCTGTTAATCTGTGTATTCTGGACTCATAGCTTCCTGGGACACCAGCGTGTCTGAGTTAACCCTTGCAGCACCCAGCAACATGCCAGCAGTGCCCTCATTGCTTGGTGGGAAGCATGTTTGGACCCCTCTCCTCTACTGAGACTTCTGGCAACGTGATCACATTTCCAGTTACTCTTGCAGGCTCACATCACTGATTTTTATGTATATTTTATGTATACATGGAACACTTTTATCTATATTAAAAATTACTTAAATGTCATAACAGACTTGAATTTCTTCTTATAAAACAGAATATAAAAGTGAACATGGGGCAGCTCTCAGGCACACAGCAGCTGCAGGGAAGTGTTCTAACATTACTGAGAAGAGCATGGTGAGATAACTTGCAGTCCAGAATATTGCAGGGTGACTGACAGTATTCGCTCTTATCTTGCAAATACAGTAAAAATTAATTCTTTTTTAGCATCCAACCATCTAATTGCCTGAAAGAGACAGGTCAATATATGTTTTTTAAAAGCAAATTAGTGTTAAAAACATGAAGGCAACTGCTTGCAGTCATGAAACGCCTTGAATTTCAACTGTAGTATATTAGTAGGTTTTTTTCTTACTATGTTTGTTTTGCTTTGTTTTGTTTTGTTTTAAACACCTGCCCAGGAGTTTGAAATATCTTAAGATGCAAATGTTTAGAAATAACAGAAATTGCAATAAGAATCCCAATTTGTGAATCACTCTGGACATCGAGACAGGAAAGCACCAGGCTATACTGGAGCTCTGCTAGCAGCAGGTTGGCGGTCTGCAGGAAGCCTCTGCAGAGGCTCTCCTTGAGTTCCCATCATCCACATCCCTCAGTGGCTTCCACAAGGAGGAGGGGATGAGAACTGGCGTGCATGTTTTCCTGAGACATCAGAAGAGGCTTAACTCAACACCTATTTAACTTTTGATCTGTTATCAGTTTTAGTTATTCTCTTTTTCCCCTTAGAAGCTTCTCCAGTGCAACAATCTGTGCCTCTTAACATTCACTTTCTTTCCAAAATGAAAACATCAGCTATAAAAGCTTTTCAGATCAATACAGGTGAATTAAGCTCTTCTTATAGAAAAATGTATGATAAAAGATTTAATTATGTTGGGCAAGTAAATCCTGTTTTAAAGTGACAAGGAAACAAAGAATTTAGGAGCACTGTGTACTTTACAGCAGCATAAATTTGCCTGAACAACAGATGCTATTATCCAAGCACTTTAAAAATAATGAATCAGCCTTCTCCACAGAGTGAACCTTGTTTGCATATGAGATGTTCAATCACTGCTAGCAGAACCCCAGTTAGGAAGGCTTCACCAGTGCTTTTAGAATAGAATCATGGTTCTATGATTTTAAACCTGTTTGTCAAGCGCTAAGTGAATCAGAAGGCTATAAACCTGCAGGAGATCTGTTTGTTGGTTTGGTTTTGCCATAAGGCTCGACACTCTCTGCTTACCTCTCCGTCTTTGGATTCCAGCCTGAGCTCTGTCCTGCACGTGGCTTTCAAGCTGCCGGCCTCAGCGTTGATCTCGATGCCTTTCGGAGCCTCCATCACCAGTGCACGCGTAGGCGACTCCAGTCTGAAACAGAGCAGGGAGTTACAGGGCCTGGTGGGCTGCAGACTCGTGCTCCGTCTCAGGCTGTTGTCTGGGACAGCCTGACTGCCCATGGATAGGCAGCTCAGGGCCTCCTGAAGTTCAGATCCACGCCTGGTTTAGCCAGCAGGAAGGGATCACGTGTAATGCGGTGAAACATACCACGGTTCCAACCCGCTACCATTTCACATCAGTTTTGCTGTGCTGTAAATGCTGGAAAGAGATGCAAGGTGCAATAAAACTTCCCCTGTGATTAACTCCCTCATACACAAGCCCAGATTCGTAACTAATGAACACTAACAGGGGATATTAGCAAGGCAGTATAGCTACACACAGCACGCAAGCACTTTCCCTCCTCAAATCACTGCTTAAGCAGGAACAAATTCATTCTCGTGACTCCCTATAACATGAAGTATTTAAAGGCTTATTGACATAAGAAAACTGATAAAAAAAAAGAAAAAGATGCAGACCCCTCAAATTCCCAGTCTCCAGCACTGTGCTTACATCGCAGCGCTCACAGCCAGCATCCTCCAGAGTGCTTCAAGCCCCCCAGCCATGGATATGTGAGGGAGATCTGACAATGCTGTTATAGCACGAGCTAACACAGCCAAACCTTTCAGTTCAGCCAGTTGAGGTTAATGCTTTAAGAGCTAGAAGTGCAAGGTTCAGACTTGCTAGCTGATTACTCATTCATAGGTCCTGCATTATACTTGTCTCTTCTCTTCTTTATAGAACAGTCTCTCATTACTTTCTCTATTGAAAATAATAATAAAAGTCATTTCTCCCTCTTTGGGAGTTCCTCCTAGTTGACTTTATCACAATTTATTTACTGTGCCATCAGAAAACCTAGACTATGATCTCACAAGCTGAAGCAAGGAGGGCAACTTGCGCAGAAGAGCCTCTGCCTGGAGTGCTTTGGGCAGGCAGCAGCATCATGGTGAGAAAACCAAAGCTTGGGGCAGCACTCGGCCACCCAGCTGTCTCAGGCATATTGTAGGATTTGCTTGTGTTACTGGAGCAGCAATTCAGCTGTTTCTCTGCTCTTCATATATAATCATTTGTGCAAGTAAGTGTATTCTTAAATGGACTCCTGCTGGTACTGAGACAACATTATGAGAGACGGAGGGAATCTGGCTGTATTTATTGCAGCCAACAGTTCAATAAAGCAGAGGCACAGTTCCCTCTGTGTGGCACTTTCCAAGTTATGACTTTCTCTCTCATTGGTGGCTTCATATTGCTGGGTTTCAAACACCTTTCCCTTAAGACCCCAAACCCATCCATAATTTCCTGGCTGGCTCAACTAAATCTAAATTTCACAGAAGAAGTGAGGCATATACATCTCAAGGAGCGAGCACAGCCTCACGGTTACCATCCTCTGCACAATCATCCTGAGCTGCTTTTTGTTTGCTCTCCACAGGGAAGTTACATCCTACATAAACCTTCTTCTGATCCCTCTGCTGGTATCAGCCCGTGGCTGTTTCCTGCATGAGGAACCTAAGGTTAAGACTGCTGTTACTCGTTTTTTTTTTTTTTTTCCCCTGATTGAATTGCAGATTGCATGAAGGAGAAAAAGCCTGCAAAGAATGATTGACATTAAATAGTGCTACCTCAAATATGATTCCCTCTGACCTTCCAATTCCAATAACTGCCTTTCCAGTATCTGTTAGAATTTCTTTACGGTAAAAATAGCCCAAGCACACGGCCTTAGGGCTCTGGCACACACACTCTGGAAGCTTTCATTACAGTGGCTCAGCACACAGCTTGCCCCACATTTCCACTGGAGGTTTCTGCCCCGGGATGCAGTGCACTCTCATCTCTGGGGAGACAGCCCCCAGCGCGAAGCAGCCTCTGCTTGCACTGAGCCCCAGGGTCGGAGCTGTGGCTGGGATGAAGCACACATCACCTCCTGCTGCCCCTGCTCCAGGGGAAGGATCCTCCAGAGGAGGAGCAGATCTGGGGCCAGGAGTGTCCTAAGCCACTGTGGCTAAATTCACAGAGGATGTGTCCAAACCCCAAGACTGCTGAGCTAATCTGAGGATAAAATAATTCCTGAGAACCACAGCCAGGTGACTCTTTACCTCTCCGACTGACTTCAATTTCTTTGATGTCTTGGCTGTCTCAAAACATTTGTTCATCTGTTAATCTTGTAGCTCTTCTGCCCACTGAGAAATAAACCTTGTAAGTGCAAAAGAGTGTTCAGACACCACAGTGCAAATGAACTCAGAGCAGCAGCACTCGATTCCTCCCTTTATGGGAGCAGTCTCCAACCCCCACAGTGCTGTACTGGAGGGAGCTATGGCTGGAAGTTAGCAAACAGCTTCCTTTGGTGGGGGATCCAAAGGGGACTTTCTCCTTCCAGAACTTCCCCCATGCACACAAGTCCTTATAACATCAACATTAGTGAAATTCCTGCTTTGATTAAGCTAACAAGCACCTAGGAGTCTATTAGATAACATTGCCCCAAAGTTTTATTCTCTTTTCTTATCTAACAAAGAGAGTGAGTTGTTCTCCATCCTCCACCCAGTGGAATCCCACAGGCAGGAGAACAGCATCTTAAAACACCGATGAAGCTCCATGCTCCCTATGGAGCTCTTGCACGTGCCCCTCTTGAGCATCTCCTGATGGTGTAATGTGGGACAAGGACACAACACAGGGGCTCTGCTCCCTGCAGAACCACCTGTGTTTCTTAAAGCCAGCTGAGTGAAACCCCATTCTTATCATCCTAAAATGCTATCTGAGACAGCTGCAATCTTGCCGATGTGCTGAATTAACCAAACCCCATCCCTTCAATGTTAAAATTATTGTTTTGAAGCCCAAAGATATATATATTTTTAGAACCTTAAAACTATGAAAATGAGTGCAAGTCCTTTAACAGCAGTGTGCAGCTCTTGCAGTGATGAGAACCTTGTGCTTGCAGCCTGTGTAGTTTTGTATTTGTGCTGTGGGTTTGGAGTCTGACTCTTCTCTCTCTCCTCTCTCACACCTTTTCAACAATAGTATCACCTGTCAGCATGGGACTTTTCTCCCAGTTTACGTTACTGTAAGCAAGGACAGAAAGGCCTTAATAAAATTTTCTTTGCCATCAGAGGGGCATATGGTTGCAAGGGATTTAATTTGATTATTTTCTGATTTCCTGAATGAATCTCTTAGACACCTGTCTTTAAATCAGGAGCTAAAAAATCTATGCAAAGCCACAGAAAGCCGTTGAGTAGTTTATGCTCTAGAGGGTTTGAGTAATGTTTACCGAATACTTTCATTTGAAGCAAGCATTTAAGAGACACTCTGCTTTTAAACCTCATTCTGTCTTCTAGAGCAGAACCAATTTGAAGACTAATAATGAAGGAAAATGATTTAGCGATGAACAGATAATTTGTTCAAAATCAACATTTGTTTTCCAGTATGATACTCTGGAGCTTTCAGTAGGATTCACATCTCCTGGCTAGGTGTAAGCCTGTACTTAGCAGTCATAGGCTGCATAGGTGGCTGCATGAATATAGATTGTTTCATTATTTGCTCCTGCTCTTGAATTTCCATCCCAACAATTGGCACAAGCTCTTTTTTATTGACCATGGGTGGTGCTTATTTTTGCTTCAATGTCTTGAGGACCAGAGTCTGACCTCTCTGACAGAGCTGTGCAAGGAGGAAAGTTCACTGCTATCCAGAGCTACACTGATTTCCAAACTTGATGAATTCACAGTAGAGATAAACTACTTCCTCCCACTGCCATAAAGTTGCTGCTGTCCTACCGCCAGCCTCCTGTCTGGGTGATGACCCAGATCATGGGATCTTTGCTATAGGTCCCGGGATGTCACACAAGCCAAAAATTTTCAAAGGAAAGACAAAAGCAACGGGATTTTCAAAACTATCGAAGAAGCCCAAGATCCACTTACTACACCAGGTGTTAGGTACTTTCGAGAATCCCATTGAGTACCTAAATGCCATAACAAATCTGACTCTTAATCTCACTTCTCAGTTCTGCAGCTGAGGCAATTAGCACTTCCCAACTCCATAGGGAGAATGGAAAGGTAAATACCTTAGTGGTTGTGAAGCAGTTAACATACTGTAACAACTGAGGCCAGGTAAGTACCATAGCCAGAGATAGACGGCTGGCAGATGGGTAACTGATCTTCCCAAAGCTCTGATATTAAGCTCTTACCTTCATCAAAAATACTGTTCCTCCCACTGAGCACACTCAGCCTGCATAGCAATGTGCAAGATGATGTATGCAGAGGAAGCCTTTCTCCTCTCTCCATGCTTAATGGACAGTGTTAAATGTGCCTCTTAAGTCCTTTTACTCAAACCTATCACTGAAGCATCTCTGATTTTAAAGAGATGTGATGGCATATTTACATCCCACAGTGAAACCCACTCCTGCTACTGCTGGAAGTTCTGTGTTCCTGGGAGCCAACAACAGAACAAAACTTTAGGTGCCATCCCTGCTTTATTTTGAAAACTTCAGGAATAATTTAAAGGAGGTCAGCATTTGAGTTTGTATTGCAGTTCCAGTGAAATTCACTCTCTTGGAAAGATCATTACTTACCCAGATTTCTAGTTTTCATTTCCTTCACCATAAACAGCCACATTAATCATTCCAGCAGCATGGATTATATTTCCTTCTTGCCCCTCTCCTCTCCTCTCCTCACTCCCCTCCAGAATAATTCATCTTTTGCCTTACTATTATGAATGGACTTTTGAATTTGGAGAGAAAAGAGGATATTACAGATGCTAGGGCAGAACCACCAGCAGCTAGGGGCTGCTGATGTGCTTTCAATAAAATGGATATCATTTCCTTAAAATAATAAAGTTTAATGTGAATAGTTCCTGGGGAAAATACTCGCTGGAGTCCAGCATTGATGCAAACAGGACTTGCAATTTGCTGGTAAAACACAAGGAATGGCCTCAAGCTTCAGAAGTTGGCGTCCCCAACAAGAGATTTTTCTGCATTAGGCACAGACTTCATTTGCAGTGTGGAAATGGAAGGAGAAGTTTGCTCTCAGGAGGTGAGGAGCATATGATGCAGCAGTGTGGTAACATGAGCTAATTTAATTTTGCTTAGAAACCTCTGGACTGAGAATACAGCATGTATTACTGCAGCTGTAGCCCATTATTTCTAATGACTCTAATTATTTCTTATGGTATCCATCTGACCAGCTATAAGATTTCACATTGAGCATAAAATTAGCCAATGTTACCACTGTGCCTGCTTACATCTCATACAATTGGTAAATTATGCTAGCAAGTAAATGTAGAGCTCCATCAATTTGCTGGTAATGAACCAGTATCTCAGGTTGAAATTTGTTTTCAGTTTTAACTCTCTTGTTTCAATGAAATCAATGGGATTGCCCATTCCCAGTGACTTATACTTCTGACTCCGTTATTTGTGTTATCTTATATAAATCTATTTATAGAAGAAAACGCAATACTTCACTCCCCATTAATTGGAAGGTAATTGGCTTTTACAGAAGAGCAAAGAAACCATGCTTAATTTCCATTTCCAGAATGCTTTTAAACTTTTTTTTCTTCTTCTTCTTCTTTTTTTTTTTTATTTTTTTTTAAATTGCCTTACCTCTGCTTGGATTGGAACAGACAAAGTTTGGGAGGAAGAACAAAGGTTTGAGTTTAGGAATGATCTGGTCAAAACCTTAGCTGAAGTTAACTGCCTGGCCTTGGTATATCAGAGTGAGAAGTTAAAATAAAAATGGGAAAATATAAAATCTCTCTCTCTCATTTCTAACTAAGTTACCAAAATTTTGACAAAATATGTTGTCACATATGGCACAGTATAAAAGCAGCAAGTACTCTGAAAGCTTACAGAAGATATCATCACTAATAATAAAACATGTATCTCTGTTATTTATTCCCTAGCATTGACATAAATCTTGTTTTCAATTACATTTTAATGAAGCACACCAATTACTGTTTGAATGAGGACATCTGATTACAGTCTCAATCAACATAAATAAATCTTGCTTATGAAAGGTTTCCAGGGTATTTTCTTTAGGAACGTTAATTACGGAAGTAAACAAGGATATATTATTATCATGACATCCAATTGTAAATCCTGGCTAGAGCTGTAAATACTCCTTAGTTTGACAGCATGCATCACAATACAGTTTCTAGTGTTTATGCTGCAAATCTGTTAAATGACAATTCCAATACAGCCATATTCTGAAATAGATTTTTATGGCCTGTGGTCCAAAGCCATCTCTAATTCCTAATAAGATCTAGAGGACAATGAATGAAAATTCTTTCAGCTATCACCCACAAACTATGGTTAATTCCTAAGGAAAATCCAATTAAATCTGTCAGAGACCTGACAGGAGCAGAGGTCTAATGATGCTTTATTGGAAATTACAGTTTTCTAATTGAGTCAGAGATAAGTCTGGTTCAAATGGCAAGAGGTCCAACAACTTTGCTTCACTGTATTTGGACAATACAGACGCTAAAGAGATTTTGTACAAAGCTGAGTGAAGAAAAAGAGAAAAAGGAATTGAGAAAATAATGTGAATTACCCTTATGCATAAACTGTGGACAAACTTAAACATTTCCTTTCATAGGGAGCTTAGTGAGCATGTTGGATGAATAGTCCTGCTCGGGCTCTGCAAGTGCTGCAGTTCCCAGTGGGTGAGCAAATGTGTGCGTGGGGAACCTGTGCATTTGCTCCATCCTCCCCTTCTGCCAGGCTGCATCTGTCAAGTTCTGACCATTTCCCTCTGCAGTAACAGCAGCAGTTTGAAACTATTACAAAACAGGTCCAAGGCGGCATTAGGAAGATGCTCAGCTAATGTTGAAAGATTTGAGTGGGTCTAAATAAATGAGATAAATGAGGAACCAAAGGAGTCTGGAGGTGCGGCTCACAGGAGCCCACTGCTGCAGCTAATTCAGAGCACAAAAACACAGTGAAACCAGAAAAACATGGATGAATCAAAATACAATTGTAAATTCGTTGTGACTGGCTACCATGATAAAGCATGGGAATTTCTGAAGGTGATGAAGGAGATGTAATTCCACCAGGTTGTCCTAAATGTTTTCTTTTTGTTATTTTTTAAGTAATTTCTGGAATGATATACAAGAAGACAAATACAGTATTTAGAGGACAAAAAGAGAGATCAAATGGAAGAGATGAAATTAGAGAGAAAAATGAGGTGTGTAATAGTATTGAGGTCTAGTTTCATTACAAACAGGAGAAGTGGTGAAGGGTAGAGATTGTCAAAGAAAAAAGTACGAGATTAATGCTTTACGAAGTAGAGGTATGCCTGAGAAAATTAAAATCATCTGGATAATTAAAAAATGCTGTTGCTTATAAATCAAGGAAGGAAATTATCATAGAAATTGGGAGACAGTCAAAAACGATGTGCAATAAATACAGAAGTGGTTTAAGGAGATGATGTATTTAAGCAGCCAGGGAAGGGACTGAGGGATGCAAAATGAATTGTTCCGATTTAGCGAGGACAGCAGCAACGCTCTCTTCACCCAGTGGGCTGTGAGCAGATTGGTCTCGCTCCGAACCCCCACTGTGCCCGACAGACCTGAGCAGAGAGCCGGCTGCAGGATTCCCTCCATCCTGCTGTGCTCAATCTTTCAGCCTTAATCGATAAAGCTCCAACACCCGAAGTCATTACAGGGCCAAGTGGTGGCAAACCTCCACGGAACAAGGGCAGCAGGAGAATGGCCGGGGCTGCGTCCTGAGCAGCACAGCCCCATAGGCACCAATTTGCCAAGGCAGAGGAGTTACCAGCTGGGAGCACGGGGGTGATTAATTAAGCCACAGCAGTTGTAGGTGGGACTGAGAAGATTCAGTCAGAATATAGTCCTATATATTAATACAGTCCATGCCAGGAATCAACTGCAGGAGTCACCATGAAATACAGAAGCAGAGAGTCTGCTCTGGCTGGAGGAAAAGCAAGGGACAGATGTCCCCTGTTCCAGCACGTTCAGAAGAGGGACAGAATGACATTATCACCAAGTGGTTGAGGAAGAGCTGGTAACTAAACCACTGCTACTGATGTCACAGAAATCTCACCACCATGTCTCTTGGCACAAGGTGATGTGGCCTGGGTCAAAAAGCAATGGTCTCGTGCTGGCAACTTCTTCGTAGTGGCGTGTGTTAATTGTGTCATGTTAATTGTGTGCAACTTCTCTATGCTCTCAGCAGGGCCAAGGGCCAGCCTTAGGAGCTGGCTGTGCCCCAGCTATCACATACAGCACCTTCTTCTGTATGTCTGCTATACCTTCTCATGCAACTTATTGTGGTAAAACAAAACAAACTGAAACAAAATAAATTCCTCCTCCTGTTGGGGGCATTAATAAGCACACCCATTTCACACATGGAGAAAAATAATTACTTTTTATGTTACTATAATTGCCTAAACGAGAAATGCATTTTTCAGAAACAAAGGTTGGGCTGGTGTAAGTTTCTAATTACATGTTGAAAGCTTCTAATTAAATGGCATAAATTGGAAGAAACCTTTTCAGCCAGAATTACAGAAGAGGCTGCTAAGATTGGGTATTATCTTGATGCACTGTCACCAAGCCAGGGAGGAGACAGAAATAGAAACAGAGCATGGCAGCTCCTCCGGGGTGCCACCAGCACTGCTTGCTGCCTAATATTGAACAAACTGCTGCCATCAGAAATATGAAGGAGATGAGCACATCACAAAGCAGATCTGGGGAGACCCCAAATTTCACACTAACATTTGCGTGGGGAGAGGGACAGTTGTGTTGTAGCCTTAAGGTAACAGCTGAGTCTTAAGTAGACTTCTTGTTTACACAAACAAGTTGAAACTCCCCCTAAGCTGAGGTGTCACTTACTGACATTATGATAAATAATAAGCCACACAAGTCTTATATTTCAGACTTCGGTATCTCAAAGAGCCTAAAGACGCCAAGCACAAACTGCTGGCAAAATCTGGCAGGGCTTGGGCAGTTGGAGAGTGGGGTGTGTGGAGGCACGCTGGCCCTGAGACCCTCCTCTGTAGGTGTGGAGACAGCAATGTGGGTGTCAGCTAAGTCCCACCACCCTGCAGGGTTAGAACACATTGGGGCTGGTCTACATGAATGGGCTCAAGTGTTGTGTTAACATTTGGAGCATGTAATGAAGTTTATGCTGGCTTCTAGATGGTTGCAGGAAGACAAATGCCACCTGAGCTGGTGTAAAATTAGAAAATCCAATGGAAAGATGGTACTTGAGACAGATAAAACTTGCTAGATAGACCCATTAAGTATTTATTAACCTAGACATACATAGTGCTCTACTTTGGGGTGACTTTCACGTGCAGTGCAGGCAGCAATTTACCACTGAATCAATTTGGACCAACTCTCTGCTACTTTTAAGGCTTGCTCTTTTGTCCTACTTGAGAAGACTGCATGACGCATTTTTTTTATTATTATTTTTTATTTTTTTCAGGGTGTTAAATAATCCTGCTGAGCAGACCAGCATGCTGTCACTGGCAGAGAAATCACTTTCTGGTGAAAACCCAAAGCACTCGAATGATAGGATTACTGGTAGGGGTGCAGTGCTTTGCAAATATGGCAGTCATTATCATCAGTAATCTGCATGCAGCCTTCTACATCATAACTGCTTTATGAAGAGAAGAAAGGCTGATCTAGATTTCCATTTATAATTCTTTTTTGAAGTCTGTCTATCATGGGATTTTTATCTGCTATTTGGTCAGACATGAAGGAAAAGGGTCAGGTAGATTAAAATCTCCTGTGGACAGTGCACAGGCTCAGCCTGCAGTGCTTCCTGCAGTGATGATTTACTTTTTTTCTTCTTTGATGATTTATTCTATTACTTTTAAAAAGATTGGACTTAATAGTAAATCACTTACAATGAGAAATACAGAGATACCAAAACTAGAAAGGATTTGAAATGGTAGAAAATAAAACCTCCTGGAAAAAAGGTGTGTCTGTATGCATCATATCCTTGGTGGTGGTATCCTTTGGAAGCATGTACAGAATTCAGTAAGTGGATTTGAAGAGCTTATTTAGCATGACAAATTGGCTACAACCTGCTGGCTATTTCTGAAAACCCATTTATAGACCTTCAGACAGTGATACTCCTGTGGCATATCCATTCATTGTACAGTCAATTTATAATGATTCCACCAAATTAAATCTTTATTAACAATCTTATTGACTCTGGCTTTGACTTTTTGTCCCCCCTTTAATTAACTGCAGTAATGAGACAAGCAATATCCAATGTAACAACTGACCAAACATTTTGTTTTATACCTGCAGTTTATTCCAAGCAACTTCACAAAAAATGAAGGCTGAATTGCTATTTGCTAAATGTCAATTTTCACACTCTGCTGAACCTTTTCTGAAGCTTGTCAACCACAAATCTGTAGTCATTTTTCCCCCCTGATCAGAACTATGTAGAGCATGTAACAGATTTTCAGTCACTTTTCATTTTTATGCAGTAGTACCATTTGCTGTCCCCAGTATACTTCACAAAATGGTAAATATGCATAATTTGTCAACCAAAAGGGATGCATATGCCAAAGCTGTGGCCTCTTTCACAGTCACAATTTACACCAGGAATACAATTTTATGTCTACATGCATAAGGTCTCAGGAATGACCCAAATTCCTCAAATCCAACCCATCACTACACAAGAATGTGGCACCATCCAGTTTTCTTATGTGCTGGGCTCCTGCTCAGAGCTAGAGAGGTGTTTCACTCCCCATGAGTCCCAGCAGATGGTTAATTCACAGACTTGCTCCGTGATTAGAGGCACTCCTCATATTTGCAGCTAAAATTCCATGCCTTGATGTCTGGCAGACACAAGCAGCCTCACATAATCACAAACATCCACACCCTTCCTTGTACAGGCAACCATGACCCTGCATGGAGACACAGGACTTGGCTATAGTGAAAAAGAATAACTTTTACTGAGTCAATACTGCTGTGGACAACTAAATTTCACCTAAATTCTCAGACACTTATTGCTATTTGCTAAAGTTTGGATAGCAAAATGGAATCACAAAATACACTGTCTAGGTCAGAATACCACCACTGAATAGGGCAATATCCAGTATCTCTAGCACCATTTCTGGCATATAACAGCCTAGAATTTAGTTGCTTATTCCTGTATCAAATCTGCCTGACCTGAAACCTGTCTTTGAGAAAAATAGACAATTTTTCATAACTACCCTCTGGTCTAAGATTTCTGTACATCCCCTTTTCATTATAACACTGCTTCATAACCTATCTTGATAATTTGGAAAGATTTCCTGCGTACAACATCCAACAGAGAATGAAATACATGAAAAACAAACACAACTTCTCTGGAGGAATGCCAAGATAAAGCCAAGGAACAGGCAAGATTTCTGAGGACAGGGAAAGAGAGAGGGGACCAGTGCTTCTCTGTGTGGTCAGTTCTGAGCCGCTGCCGTTTGAGCACTGAACAGTTAGCAGGGCAATGGGAAGGATATGGAATATTTGAAGAAGTTATTCTCCAAGTTCTTTGAATATCATAAAGTCATTTGAGATTTCCAGCTAATTTCTTGCTTTCAAAGAAAAGTAGGTTGGGAAGTGGTACAGAGAAGAAAATAAAGGGATTGTGTAGGTGGGTGGAGGGAGGAATGGAGTAGAGAGAGAAAGATCAGGCAATTAAAAAAAACCAACTTGCTGTAAAAGAGAGTACAGAGATGTCTCCAAAGGGACTACTTTAATTCTGAGAATAGTATGTTTTGCAAATTCTAAGCATCAATTTATCTTCAGCTAAAACTGAAACTGTTTTCTGTTTATCTTTTGCATATAATGACTCCTGAGTAAAACATACATTTTAAAGTACAGTTTGTCAATCTTTCGAAAGAGATATGCTAGAAGATGTTTTTCTTAACTGCGAGACAGGCTGAACCTAGTGGCACCAATTCCCAATGGGAGATGACCATAACTGCATGAAACAACATCCCTGTCCTGCTCCATCTGGAAGAGGTGGTAACTGGGAACTACCAAGCAATGTTGCTTCAGGTGCTGGTCCCAAGAAGCTGTGATCACAGAATCATAGAAGCCGTGATCCCTGCTCTTGACTCTGTTTATGCCAGCATCCATGCTGTAAATTACTGATCCTTGTTTAAATGTATAGAAATCAGTTCCCCAGCTCCTTGACTCAACACAGCAATATGAGAAAATATTCAACATTTCGTGATTTCCATGAGGTTCCTCTTATCTTTTCTTGGGCAAGTCTGCATTTTCACTCTCATAACCTCCCTTATATGACTTTTTTTTTTTTTTTTTTTTTTTTTTTCAAAAG
>WBMW01001139.1:1735387-1752097 GCA_013396635.1 Penelope pileata | reverse complement strand
TTTGTGACAAAGAGACAATTACAGCTGCTAACAGAACAGGTCAAGCCAAGATGAAATGAATTAAAAAATATGAACTGATGTCAGAAAAGTCTCAGTACTCCTCAGTGTCATAATCACTTCCTAAAACAAGCGTTTAGCTGGAAATTTCATTTCCTTTTACTCTATTTTGCTTTTAAAAAGAGAGGCAGGCAGGGAGGAGGACTGGTTTGTGGTTGAAGCACTGGAACTCAATTTCCAGCCCTGTGATGAACTACCTTTGTGACCATGGGTGAGTACATTCAGTGCTCCCTGGGGTTATTGCAGTACAGCAGCAGTGGAGATGGCTCAGCACAGCCCAGGAGGAGAAATACACCCTTCTCCCCACCACAGCAAAGTGATACAGGCAACCCTTTGCTGCTGATTTCTCCCAGTGCCTAAGCCAACTTATTTGAAATCTTTCTCATAGAAACTGCCACCTCCACTGCAGAGCATGGCCCTCAGCCACTGCCTCCACAAGGAACTTCACCATATGGTCTCATGAGGTGGGAATGGCCCAAGGTACATGGACATAACCCCTCTGACTTCCTAAGCACTGCCTTTAAAAGAAGTCGATAGAGTTACCTTGGAAACATAACATGGGAAAGGAAATTGGATTCCAGACCTTAAAAACAACTTTAATTCTTCCTTTTCCTGGCCAAAAAATACCCAGAAGAAATGTGCAAGAGAAAAAATTAATCATGGCTATTTTTCCATATTTTTTCCTTTCAAAAACAACAATCAAAGCTGTAAGGTGTAGTTCCTTTCTTTTCTTTTTTTTTTTTGCTTCCTAAATTCTTTGTTTTTTTCCTCAGTTGCCTGCCTGTATCTTACAACAGTCACATTAACACTACATATAGATTGTATGCTTGGTAAGGCAGCAGGAGGGAAAACAAACCAGGCGAGAGCTTAAAATCTGCTTGGGTTCCTTGAGCGCACATGGAGTCTGCACAATCTTCTGCGGTAGTCACTGCTTTGCTAAAGCTTTCCCAGTGAAATTACTGCTGTAGACTCCATTTATGTCAGTAACCAAACACTGCCAGGAAGAAGCCAGGGTATACTTCTTCCCTTCTCTTTAAAATGATGTACTTCTATTCTTCCAAGCAAAAGGTATGTTAGATGTCTTCTACCATCTGAAGGTGTCACTGACAAGTTTCCAAATGTTACCTGCTTCCTATAGACACAGAAGGGATACCTGCTAAAGCTGGCACATCACACCCCTTGCACTGAAATTCAGCATTCCTTGAAACACTCCCATGTCCCAGCAGCCAGGAGCATCAATTCCTTCTCCAGAATAGTGAATCCAGTCCTCATGGGGTGGCCCCAAGGGAAGGAGGACTTCTGAGTCACCTCCATGCTCCATGCTGAGGAGCCACATTAAACACTGGACCTTCCAGACCAAACCAGCACCGCTGCCCACCTCCTAACATTACCCAGAGTAACTGCTGGGATAAAATATTGAAATGAGTTGACCAAAAAAATTACTTGTTTGGATACTAAACATCAAAGTTGTGGAACAGAGCTCAGAGAAATCTATATGTCTGTATCAGAAATACAGACATTGAAATGCTGAGTCAAGGAAGAAACTTGTCAGAAAATAGCAGGGAGGGTAATAATTGAAATTCTTCTTTCCTGTGTTTCAAGAAGGAATTTGTGACATCTGCAGTTATTCATATGGTACAGTGTCAGCAGCCTGAGCTGGAGTCCTGACTGGGGCCCATCTCTGGTTAGGGAATTGCTATGGATTGGTGCCAACTTCATATATTTGGAGAGCTTCCCAAAGCTTATACATAGACACAAGTGAAGTGTTTCCTCCGTTCAGTTTCAGTGTCAGCTCTGGCAGAAATCCCCATAGCTGATTCTTCGTGGAGGAATTTTCACAAGTCCCAAATTCCTTCATGTAAAAATATTTTCAGAAGAATATTTGAAATATTTAAAGTAATTGGACCATTAAAAAAGACTGCAGATTTAGAAAGACGTTTACATGCCTGCTGGCCCGTGTTTAAAATTCTGACGTTGCATCTTCCTGCACCCACTGTACATGAAGGAGATAATTATATCTTACCTTCATGTAGTATTTGTTCAGTCTTCTGGCCTAAGCCATTTCCATTCTTATGCAACATACCACATCAGTGCTCAAGGGACGGAACTGATTTCATCCCCAGACTCAAAATTCCAGCAATGGGACCCTGAGCTTCACCACATGACTCTCACAATAGAACATAACTACAGCTGAAACGGGAGGGGAGAGGGAAACAGCTGCCTCTTAGAAAATTTGGCCATTGCCAAAGAATTACTTTTCTGTCTCTCAGATATTATTAAGTTCATTGCAGTCCTTCCCCCCTTCTTGCACTGATTCCCACAGTTCTCTTTTTTCCCCGTGTATCACCAAGACATCAGGAATGAACAACATTTGTTGGTACTCTAAAAATAAGCATTCGAAATTTTCAGTTTGCAGGTGGTGATAGTACAAGAAGTATCCAGTACTTGAGATGCACCCTCGGGCACCCTCTGGGGTCCAGCAGTGTGCAGCTTCCCATTGGGGATGCAGAGAGAAACCTGGGGCAGCTTTCATCCAACGTCAGCAATGTGAACTACTCTCCCAGTATGCTTCCGTAGATGATAGTATATGAAGTATCTTTATCTCCTATAAAGGATATCTTTTATAAAGCAGTCACATCCTGACAGTCATGCTGCTTTAACTTTACTGCTCTAGTTAGAGGTATAATGTGGGGAGAGCTTAAAAAGATGTAACTGGACAGGCCTGTTTTAATTGTTCCCACTAGACCCGTGCTCTGTGACCCTGGACCTCTACAGAGCCATAAATACAGCTTTGATTGCTGTTCCCATAGTGACTGGCAGGAGGAACACACTGGAGGCTGGGCTGGGACTGCTCCAAGCAGGCAAGCAGCAACTGGAAATGATTAAGTTCAGAAGCTCTGGGGACACTCGTGTCACTGCAGGCCAGTCAACCTGGAAGATAAACACTGCTGGGCACTACGAAAAAGATTGTTAGATTTGCTTTCTGCTAAGAAAGAGGACTCGGCTGCACTACAGGCATTTGGCTTGGCAAATTAGACCTCTTCTGAGGCAGATTTACCTGTTCTTTCTGCTGCTGGAGGTGACAAAGCTGCTGTGACAAAGCCTTCTGTGCTGTGAGCATTTACTGCCCAGGAACAGACGCCAGCCCTTGAGCTCAGTTACAGTCCTGGGGCAGGTACAGAATGATGGACAGAGAATGTCTCCACGAGGAATGATGCACAGCGTGGGAGGAAAATGATCCCCTGCAGAGCTGCCAGGTACCCATGCTGCCCCTCTTCCAACACCAAAGTCTATTTCTACAGTGCTCTGCATTTTGCACCCAGTGCTGCCATGGGCTTTGGTGTGGGAACGGTGGACTTTTTGCACCCTGCTCCAAAAAGGTGAAGACCTGGGGGATGCACTCAGGGATGGAAACACAGCTTGTCCTGTACTGTGACATCCTGCTCTTCCTCTCACTGTGCTCTGTGCTGTGAATACAGAAATAGAATTCTAATAGCTCTAACCTCTCTTATTTCAATGTAAAAGATGGTAGTTTCAGGAAAAAAAAGTACGGACACATACTGAGTATATATAAAAGAAGCTCAGGAATATTTATATTAGCTGAATGCACAGAGGGAAAAGTATAGCTGTGCTAATGGCAAAGCTGCCAGTATATTCCAGAGTGCATTTCCCAGTGGCTGCCTGTTCACACATTGCTGGGCTCTGTGCTCTGCAGCCACGTCAGCTCACTGGCCATCAGGGGCTGGTACATCACCAGAGAGGGAATTTCCACATGGTCAAATCCAGCATTGCCCATAGATCACTCAAAGCTATAAGCCTGCAAAGCAAAACAGCCTCCTCATCTCCATGAGTGTATTAAGATTTGACACTGGAAATATGGTTCACTACTGGAGTTGTTCTACCATCCAGGATAAAGCTATAATTATTCAGCTGGAAAGTGATGCTGAATCTATTCTGTCTGTATGTGTTGTACACTGCCCAAAGTCTCCAGTTCATATATTTTAAACTCTTTGGAAATTGCCACTGTTGTAACTTTAATGCCAAAACCAGGCAAGCCCATAAAAGAAGAAGTACAGGGCATCACTTCTCCCTTTCTACTCCTTTTTGTGACTTTTACGCATGCACATTGTTCTGTAAAAATAAAACAACCAACCAACCAAACACACACTGAAAATTATGTGATCTCTTATTAGAAAGAGCTTAGTGACACGTCCCAGGGAGACTCTGTGCCATTCCCAGGCAGTGACCGATTATCCTGGTCTCTGCTCAACGCCTCTAGCCATTCACTGTATGTAGTTCCCATCATTTTTCAAGTTCTTGTGTCAGATTTGCAGTCTGCACATTCTCATAGTGGCCACAAGCACTTAAAGAATCAGCTACTTTTTTTTCTAACTTTAGTTCCTTTTATTTTTATTTTTTTAAATCAAGTAGAAAGTCCCAGAATTGGCCAACATTCTTTTTTAAAATGACCTTGTGACACTCTGATATCCATGCAGTATGACCCATCATACACTGAAAAATCAAGTGTTATAAAAAGGAAATCTCTCAAATTAGGTGTTCAATTGTCTTAAATTAGTTTTGGAAATATTGACTACTAATAAATACATCCTGCTTTGCTTCAACATTAATTTCTCTCGTACTTTAAGAAAGTGTAGTTCTGAAACTACAGAAAATGACACTTTTAAGGAGAACCTTGCATTTTTCTGACTGCAGCAAATCATATGGAGAGTGGTTGATGGGTACCACGTATACCAGCAGCCTCCCAGAATACTTTTCTCTGAGAAGAAGGAAATTCTTCATAAATAGCCTGGATATCTCCACAAATATGCCACACTGCTAATTCCTGACAGCTGCTAAAAATTAAGGGAGAGTCATTTTTAAGGATTGGTCCTACAGACCTCTTGTAGTCATTCTTTCAGAAGAGACAATCTCCATTTGGGGAGTGAGAGAACCATAATGTGTGAGTATTTGATGGCTGTCAAAATTTCAACCTAGCTCTTGAAGGCTAATTCTGCTATTCATCACTCTAAGTAACACATAGCACAAGACATTTGTTTATATCAAGGTGGTTGGTTTTTAATTTTTTCCTCCCCTGGAAATGTCAAAAAAGAAAAGGAAAAAAGCATTTCATTCGTTGTGGAAGCCTCCAGCCCCCCTGGCAGGTTAGCCAGAGCTGTTACCTACCATAGTGCAGACTAGGAAAGCCACTACAGGAACAGTATGCATTTTGCTTCACACAGAAACAGAGAACTAGCATCCAGCTAAGGAAAGCTTCTTCAAAGGGGTGATCATGAAAGCAACACTCCCTTTGGCAACACCCAGACTTTTGGACAAAATGCAGCAGAGAATCACTTTCAATACGTACCAGAGTACCTTTGCCTGCGGAACTCCCATTGCATTGACACTGCTTCCCCTTTCACAGCACATCAGTTCACAAAGCACAGTGTAACATCATTGAAAATGTGTACGTATTTATTAGAGGTTACAACATAAAATATGCAGGCACCTTGAAATGCATTTCAGACTGTGACAGCAGGCAGAGTGACTGAATACATGTCAGGGGTTTATGATGAACTCTGAAGCATCTTCATTTCAGAGGAAACATCCTTTTGTATAGGCATCTTTTATTGCTTGATTTATTCTTTATATCTTTAACTAACCTCTAGACTCAAAGATTTAGACTCCTGGTGTGATGTTGCTTGAATGCCATGAATCTCAGAGCTCTGCAAAATACTCTGACAAAGTCATTGTTTGGTCCTCTCTCACTGTTCAGAACAGTGCCAATGGATGGAGAGATGATTAAAAAATTGCTGAACCAAGAACCCATAAAATCAAGATATTTAGTGGGTGTGTAGGTGCATCATCACCTCACGACTTACATGGGAACTTTTTATTTTTGAATAAAAGCAAAGTATTGCCTGCAGGATTTAATCACTTAATGCTAACAAACCCACACAGGTAATCCCACATCACCAAACTTTCTGTACTTTGAAAACAATTAGGGAATAAAGTTGACACTTGCATTATGATATACACCTAAATGTTCAGATTTGGTGAGGAGTAAAAACACAGTGCTGGATCCTGCCTGGCACAGCCCTCTTCCGCCCCACAGGAACAAGAATTGATTACTGGGCACGGAGTGGTTTGGAGGGTTTAAGCAGAAATGAAAGACTTAGCTCCTGTACCCAGAAAGGATCTGCCAGAAATGTCATTTGTAATTATTTAGAAGTCTATAAACCAGATAAAAGCTCAGGTGATCCTTCTGGAAGCACTTGGGTTTCCAAAATGAAATTCTTCAGGTTTATAAAAAAGCTTCCCTCTTTTAGACACAGGTCCTCAGTTGATTCAAGCATGATAGCCTGTTTTTCTAAAGAGACTTTTAATTGCAATATGAATTTATTACAAAGCATTTCACATGCACACATTTTCACTCAATCACACCTCGTGGGTCATAAGAGAGAGAATTTAATTTTGGAAACCTTAGGAAGCAATAACAATCTTTAACCTCTGGCATTGCATGAGAAGATACTGCATATTTTCTATCAAAATGAACAGTTCTAATGACCTTCCATTAATATCCATTTATATTTATTATCTCTTCATTAAAGTTAAGACACTAAATTCTTAACAAAAAAAAACAAATGGTCATTTTACTTCTTTCTCTGTCTTTTAAAATGTTAATATTTAAGAAGAGGACAGGACACGACATATTTTTATCATTGCCACAGAGTTCAGCACTAGCAGCATACACTCTTTCTGTCTTGCTTTCTGCCTTTATTATATCAAATATAAGCAGATTTTCACTGAGTTTACTGGCAGGGAACATCTCCTTACAGCAGCACATCTCCTCATTATTCAGCCCTCTCAGCTGTTCTCAAACCCACCAGGAGGCCATTTCCCCTCTGCTTTACAACCTCTTTTATGATCCTTGATGGCCTAAGTTTTGGGGTTTTTTGGTTTACTTTCTTGCTTGATTCCCCAGTGTTGCTTCATAACACGTCCTCAGCCAGTCTTCCCACGCCTGTCCTTAATGGCATGAAACCAGAGGAAGAGGGAGAGAATGTTTTTTTGTATTGTGAAATGCAAGAGAGAACTCACAACCCAAGGTCAATTCAACACGACAGACAGAGAATTGAAGCTGAGATGCAGAAGTTTCAGCTGGTGAAATAGCTGCTAGGTCCATGGAGCCCGATACCCATTTGTGTTAGTCTAACCCAGGGGAAAAACTCCTCTCCTTCCGCAGCTACTGCCAACGCCCTGGGAAATTTGTTCCTCCTCTCTGGAGAACTGGGCTGCATTTCTGAATGTGTTTTTCAGGCTTTCTTGGAGACACTCACCTGCTTTTTGGCTTTTATTGGGTCATAATCACATTTCTGCTTCCCCCTTTCCTGCACAGACTCAAAACCACACAGCACTGTGAAACACAGAGTTTATGATTTTGACTTCTTCTATCCAAGGACAGCAAGTTCTTGTGCAGCTGAAGTGAAACATTGCATTATTTTACTCGCCAGCAAAGCCATGTGTATATATTGAGTATATATTTAGAGCAGTCACATCTGTTGGTGGGAAAATGGTGACTGCCCATTTACACCAGTAACACTCCACCTTTGACATGGTGCTTTCACAGATTTTTCCATCTGAAAACTGTTGCTTTTCTCAGATTGCCTGAGAACTTGCTCAGGATGGGCTAACTGGCCACTGAAACTGGTTTCCAGTTTGAATCCTTACAGTACCAAAGTGTCATCAGCTCCAGCCCCTGTGGTTTGATACTTTCCATGCAGCATTTGTAAAGCACACGTGTATGGAGAAAGTAAAGGATTCTGTTTTCTGAGCTCAACCTGCATGTGTATTTCCAATTCCAGCCCATGGGAATTGCTATGATTTGCTTTAACAGGAAAACAACAGCTGCTTGTGCAACGTGCCTCATGAAGTGCAGTGATAATATGGCAATTACTTCCAACAGTGGGCTTGCATGGTATGCTGCAGAAAGCAGACCAAGCTCCTTTCTTGCTCTAAGTATTGTCCTGCTGCCTAAGGGACCCAGTTTGACTGTTGAGTCATATGTAGAGATGGATTCTCATCAGCCATGTGGTGCCTCTGTGAGAGGCAGAGCTCAGTTCCACCACTATTTGAAAGCAAGCAGTGATATTTCTTCAGTGTGACCTCAACAATACCACTTGGTAGGAAATTATTGTTACTCAGAACTGCTAGAGGTGTCACAGAAACTCATGGATACATCTATAGTGCAAAATATAGTATGGGTTTCTATAGAATCATAAAGATTGGAAAAGACTTCTAGGATCATTTAGTCCAACTGTCCACCTACCACCAACACTGCCCACTAAACTACATCTCTAAGTACCACATCTCCGTATTTCTTGAACACCTCCAGGGATGGTGACTCCACCACTCCCTGGGCAGCTGTGCCAGTGCCAGATCACTCTTTTGGAGAAGTTTTTCCTAACGTCCAACCTAAAAATATATAAGAAGAAGAGCAGCAGAAGCCACTACGCATTCAAAGGATAACACAAAGTTGTGAAGAGACAACACAGCCAGCCTGTTTGGCCTAGAGAAAACAACTCTATTCCATATGACACATAAATTTGGAATAAAGATTCTGTAGGCACAGTGAATATTTATGATTTCTCTTAATAAATATACAAAGCACTGCTTTCAAAAGAAAGAATCTCATAGTTATACATCCATTTTCTTCTCTCTTTAATATGGTTATACAACAGCTTTCTATTCCTGTCTAAAGCACAATAAATGTATTTGTGTAAGTATCCTTTTTAACCATGATGGACTTCTACAGCTCAAAGCACCTCACGCACACTAAATAATAACTACTATTGCCTTGATATAGCCAAACTCAGTCACGAGCAGAAAGCAATAGGAAAAAAAACCCTGAGGAACTTCTCATTTGGGCAGGAGGGCATCTAAACTACCCTTCTTTATTTTGTACCAGGTTAATGAGAAGTCCATGGAAGCTGGTTCATAACCACAGCACCAAACCCTGGCTGCAGCTGCACAGTGCTGCAGGTGCTGGGCATGCAAAGCCTCAGCAGGGAGACCATCCTCCTTAAAGGCAAGGACCAAGCGCTGAGTAAGGTGAAGGGTTTTATTTTGCCTACTTTGCTCTTCAGGTTTTAAAAATGCAAGATACACAGCCGGAGGGAAATATAAAGAGGGAAATATTAAAGAAAACGACATAGTTTTCTACCCAAATGCAAGCATGGTGCTCCATGGATTACATCCCTCTCATTTCATTAAATAAGAACTACGTTCAAAGGAAAATCTGAGCTACTCAGTCATTTTGAACATGGTTACATCCTAAATATCACACTGTTTTCAAAGGAATTAAACATGGGATTGGGAGCATAGGTGGATAAGGTGCTTCCTTTGCTTCCTATCTATTACTTCTTTATTTCATGCTCGCTATCCCTGGCACAAACAACTCTTTTTAAAGTACAGACATTATGATAAAACAATAGCTATTGAGACTTACAGAGCATTACAAACACTGCATCCCATGCCAGCACACTGATCAATTCTCCATGCATCATCGCCCAGCTACCCTACACTGACACAGCACTGGCAAGGCTCTGCTACAAGGAAAATGCGTTGCCCAGCTTGCACTGCAACCAATGCCAGCATGCCGGCCGTTCTCTCTGGGTAGTTGTCTAATGATTGCTTTTAGGATGCTTATGGCTGCAGTTAGTCAATAACCTGCAGATCCCATTACATTCAACACCCCAGAAATGGTCCTTAGAGCCTGCAGACCTGGTATTCCTCCTAGGCACAAGCAATAAGTTATGTCACTCCCGAACGTGGTAGCCCTGCTTAATCATTAGCAAAATATAAACATCTGTGTTGTAGAGGCTAGAGGGTGTTTTTATTATTTTCTCTGAGACCTTCCAGAAAACATCACCTCGGGGAGCAGACTAAGCTACCAGACAGATACATCATGTTAGCTGGGTGTCGCCACATCCTTTTAATCAGAGCACAGTCAATATTCTGTATTATATGAATAACTAATTAGTTTCTCAACTTATTTCCACAGATGTCATTGCAAAATCTATCTGAGGAATGTCACCTGCACTTGAGAGAAGGACAAGCATTGTAATTAAGTATTAAGCCATTTCACCAGTGTGAGTCTGCCATGAAGTGTGAAATGGCTATAATTCACATTTTTAAGACCTTGCATTTATTAGCATCTATTTTCTACTCAAGGTTAGCGGTGTGCCGCACAGAGAGTTAAAAAAAAAAGCAAAAACAGTTTACATTTTTGCTATTCAAATGGATGTATGCGTTTATCTGACTGTACAGATTGCTAACACTGATAGTGCTTCTCTCAAGTCCCAGAGGGCTTCTGGCTCAAACACTTTTGTGAACAGCACTTGAAGGTGAAATGAATGCTCTGATTACGGAGCGAGATTCTGCTGTTGAAAGCTAATGACAATCACAGGTGTAACACACCTAGGCAGGACACAGGTCTTGTATACATGAAAGATATTCAGGCTGAGATAACAAGCAGGACTGATGATTAATATCTCCCAGAAAAAGACTTTCTTTGCATTAGGGAACCCCGGCAGAACAAATGCAGAAAGCAAACAATGAGCCAGTCTGTGCTATTGCATTCAGGGGCCAGGAAAAGTTGCACTGGTCTCTGACTGGAGGAAGGTAGTGGGCATACACTTGTGATTATGCCCCTTAACTATATACATAAGGGGAGGAATCTTGTGTATCCTCCAGTCAAATGAAAGAGAGATTTCCACTGCTCTCTACCCCATACACTATGCCATTTGGCAGAAATTTAATTTAGAAATCTGCTCCTTATTGCCCTATTCCCACTCTTTTTTTTTTTTACCTAAAGGTAGCTCTGGGGAATGTTCCTGCTCCCACAGACCTGCACACACACATCAATGCAGCACAGAGACGAGTGCATCTGAAAAGAGCCACACACCCAGCTGCAGGCTGTTCAATCACCAATTGCAGGTACTTTTTCTTCCTTTTTTTTTTCTAGTTTGAGCCTATCTCATTTCTTACTCCAGCAATCAAAACACCTTTATGCCAAACTAACCTTCCTGCCAAGGCTGCTTTCACTGTCCATTAGTCCTCCTTGAAGAGGATCTGCCTGTCAACGGACAGATCCTATTAGCATTACAGTGAGCAGGGCACTGCCTTGATTTACACAGCTGGGGTAAGTCAGCAAAGCTCTGTCAATGCCTCTGCCATTTGCCAGGTGCATGCTTCCTGATTATCTGATCCACATCTAGGCTTCACCTGCCAAAAACAGGGACACCAAGAGCTAAACCCCCCATCTGGTGTTGGGTGTGAAAAAGGTGATGGCCATTAAGAGTAGATCTGGTGTGGCAAGGAGAGGAAACAAGTCCCCTCTGCAATAGTTATGTTTTAACAGACTGCCCCTGCAATCAGTGGCCTCCTTAACCCCAAGCCTTATATCGAATGCATTCTGCCAAGTGCTCAGTGCCCCATCCACAAGAAGCCTTATGGAAAGATTCCCTTTGACCTGGGAGGGCTGTGGCTTGTCTTCTATGATAGGTGAATGGGCAGCAGTTGGAAAGCATGTCAACAGGAGGAGAGGCTAAAGCTAAGTGGCTGTGAAATCAGTGAGAATTCTGCTCTGAGGAAGTCTCATTCAACAGCAAGTGCTTCAGGAAACCCTATCTGTTACGAGACAATTGTCAGATCACCTGTGGCCTCCTAGATTAGCACATTAGGAGTGACAAGGGCTTCAACCTTTGAAAAGAAACTCATGAGGTCCCACTTAAATTAGCTTGAAGTTTAGAAACCAGGAACCTGTTCTCTCATTTCAGTTGCATGCTAACTGGTAGGAACTGATGTGAGTGGAGACAGTCCTACAAGTCCTGCCCTGTGTCATATGAAAACAGCTATTACATATTTGTTACAAAGGGGAAAGTAAAGCTTATCTCAAGGCAAAAGGCTGTTGTTTTTTAAGCTGGTAGGATTCTACCAAAATTATTGGATTTGCACTGGTATAACAGAGAAATAAACTGCATCCTTTTTGGCAAATCAATTTGAAAGCAACACCAGCTGGTTATAAGGCAAAATTGACCATTTTTCCCTTGCTGACACCTCACAGGAATTCCCAGCATTTCTTGTAAACTAAACTATGTTTCAGGATGACACACTACTCTTTATAAATGACTTCAATTTCCCACCAAAAACTTCCTCTTTTACACGATCCACTTCTTGCATTTCCTCTAATGTTTGCTCCCACCACCTTTGTTAATGTAATTGTTTTTAGACAGAAACGTTATTTGTGTTTGCACTTATTGAAAATGTCTCTGCTGCTTTGTGAAACACAGCTGAGAGAAACCTTAATTTGATAAGAATTATTATTTCACCAAACGAGTGTTGTTGCATTAGCTAAGCACTGTATTTAAATTGCTTTTTGGTACAATGGGTCTCACTTGGACTATTTGGATAGTTCAATACTGTACATGGTAAGGTAGAATTGCACTAATAAAATCAAGCTGCAAGTGCATTTAATCTGCTATTTGGTACTTTCAGTGCTTCTTAATTAACTTTGGTCAAAAATTACGCCTTCAGGCCCAAGGGATTAATTTTCCCTTAACTATATTTGTGTATTATAAAAAAATAAAAAACAGTCATCCCTCAGTTTCCCAGCCTTGAATGAGCAGTTTACTGCATTTTTTAACCTACAATAACTGTGAATGAATTCCAGGTCCATGATTGCCCCTTATAAAGTGAATTTCATGCTGATTTCTTTTTATTTAACTCTGGAAGCATAAACATCCTAAACCAGGGTTCCAGCAACATGCTCCAGGTGCCCCTGCCTGGCAAAACTTGGCCTATGCTGGGTCTGAACAAAGCAGTTTGGGTTGAGGAAGCACGTTACTGGTGTCCCAACCTGTCACAGCAGCACCAGCCAGATGAAGCCCACAAGCTCCCACCCTGTGTCACAATAAAGGTCCACCAAGCCCAGGGACAGGTGCTATTACACAGCAAACATCAAGCACACACCCTTCCTGCACTGAGCAGTTTAACATCCTCTTGATATACATTTTTATTTGGACCACCCACTTTTCAATTATGCCCCCACCTCCAACTATTTCCCCTCATCCTCACTCATCAGCTGGTCTGCTCCTTGTCCCTCACTGTGAAGGATGTCTCAATGGCAATGAAAGCACTGATCTTGTGATTGTCAGACAACTTCTGTTACTCTCCTTAATATATATTGCCCTTCCGGAACAAAAGACAAATGAAGAAGCCAGGTGATTTCTGTCAGTGTCGAGGAGATGCTCTCACGACAGGCTCTTACCAAGTTCCTTGGGCTCTATTAAAACAACCCAGTGAGAAAAGAGCACTTTGAAGTCAACTTTTATCTATAGGCAATCATAAGGATACCAATTTGCATTATAGAGAGTCAATATAGATTACTACAAATAATTCACATCCCAAACAAATCTCATAAGCCCCCTCTCTAAACTATTTTGGGATGATACTGAATAGCAATGTTAAGCAGTCCAAGAATTTGCAAATCATTTGATTTTTTTTTTTTGCTTTCCTTTTTACTGTTTTTGATCTGCTTATGACTACCAAAACATTTAGGAGTCTAAAATTACTTTCAAGAATCATTTGAGCTGGAAAGGACCTTTAAAGGTCATCTGGTCCAACTGCCCTGCAATGAACAGAGACACCTACAGTTTGATCAGGGTGCTCATAGCCTGGTCCAGCCTGACCTGGAATGTCTCCAGGGATGGGGCATCCACCACCTCTCTAGGCAACCTGTTCCAGTGATTCACCACCCTTATTGTAAAAAACTTTTTTCTTATATCCAGTCTAAATCTCCCCTGCTTTAGTTTGAAACCATTTCTCTTTGTCCTATCACAACAGACCCTGCTAAAGCGTTTCTCCCCTTCCAATAAGTAAAAACACAAAAATGTTCACAAGAATGTATTAAATAGTTTTTCATGTATTTCTACTCAAATCATTATAAAAAAATAGTCTAGATCACAAAAAAAAATATGAACCACTAATAATATCCACCCCTGCATTAAACCAGGCATTTATGAGCTCTGCTATTCCTAATAAAACTGATATTGGTCTCAGTAGGATTCTTTTTTTGGGACACACGAGCCTTTCTGTAGCATGGGAGCCATGCTGAGAAGATTCAGTAGCAAATTCTTGCAGTCTTACAGCCCTCCTAGGGGCTTAGTGTGTAAGGTAAATCTATGCACATATTGCCACCTGAATTTTCTCCATCTGAACCACTGCAGACAGAAGTATTTTAAGAAGGGCACGTAGAGAAAAGGACCACACAGAGCCTGCTGGTGCTCCAGGGGACAGCTACCTTGTCTGCTCCCCAGGAAAGTGACCATTCCGTAGAGCAGCCAGTCACTAATAAATGAATTAGGCTATATGAACTGAAGATTGTTTATCAGCTAAACAGGGACAGAAAGTCTATTGAGAATGTACGAGCCATTGCTCAGAGGGTATCAGCCTTAGCGACGTCTGCGCATGACTGAAGGCCTGTGGGAGACAGACAAAAAGAAGAGAAGAAGCAGAAATGACTGGCACGATGGCATACTGCCTGTGTCGAAGGAGAAATCAGTCTGTCTGTTCAGCAGAGGAAGAAGGGAAAGGAGACATACAGATGGTCTGGCTCCCAGTGGTGACAGGAGCAGTTGGTCTCCTTTCTTTCAGCTAGTGACAGTCATTGTCACCTTATTTTGAAGTCTTCTAAAGAAAAAGTGGGAGTCACTATGCCACCGAAAAGAGCAAATGGATGAAAATGGATCATGTAACCAATCTTAACCGTTTGGGCTAGGAACAGCGACCGAGGCTGGTGGCACTGGTGACAGCCCACAGTAGCTGACTGCACCTCACCCCAGAAACCGCAGCCTAAGGAGGAAAGAAAGGTTTCCACTGTTTATCACAGAAAAAGATCTTTTAGAGTCAAACCAGCTACTGAGTTTATACCAGCTTTGAGGTATAAATGAGGCTGCCATCTCATTTGGATCCATTTCATTGCTGCATCTTTTTAACCAGGCAGAAGGACACCTTATGCACACACAGTGCTATCAAAATAGGAAGGTGCCAAACAATGTTCCCCCAGAATAAGATTACTTCCTCTTTGAAATCTGTGCTGCACCCAAAGGGCACTATTTCACCAAAGAAGCAGCCAATGCTCCAATAAACTTTTGTATGTGTAGAGAAGGACGGTTCTTGGTTTAGGGAGGAGTACAGCATTTGCTGTCAGGAAATTTTACTTTCTCTATACAGTGCAACTCTTGTCTCTTTCTTTCAGGGTGGCAGAAAAAAACATCAATTATTGCAGAGATAAAATTTTGAGAAGCACATGAAATCCTTTAGGACCTTCTTTGCCCCTTTTTGAAACAAATCCTACTTGAAATTATTTTCACTTTAAAAAGGAAAAAAAAATCAGAATTTTTGAAGGATTTTTTAAACAGTCTACTAATTTCAAAGAAAGCCAGTTATCCTACAGCTCCTTACAAGAACAAGAATTTAAAGCAGATCAAATATCAACCCCTTGCATGGATACCACCATTAATTAATTTCAATTTCATTTAGCTTAATTCTCTTTGGAACAGAAGCACGCTCAATCAGATTAAGGCTACTTTAATTCGCATTTGTCTCCTTTAATGCGACACCTTACATTTCTTTTGATGAAATTCCCCTCCCACGCTTAGAAAAGTCCTAAGCAAGCAAAAACTTGGAACTAAATCACTACTGATAATGGGATCTGATTCTGTAAGTTATTTAGATGCTAATGGACATTTTAACCATGATCTTGATTTTGTTCTTTTTTTCTGCTGAAAATCTCTGCAAAGATGGGCTGCACCAGAAAGCTCCTGTCACTTAAACCTCATCCACGCGTCCACCCAACCCATGAGTGCTCTGTTTGCCTGCTCTGCCCAGCAGACAGGAGGGGACGTGCACTCTGCACAGCCCTCTCTGCCCTCCTTCCACCAGGGCAGACCCTGGAACTGCCCTAGCAGCTGTGTGGCAGGCTGAGCAAAGACCCCTTCTCTTCTTTTTTTAAAGGAAATATACCGAGACTAAAAAAACCAGAATGTGGTATTAATGTCACCATTCACAGAGCAAACTTTCATAAAGAACTGAGTCACACCACTGCTGAACTTTTGGCCTGGTATGTGATCTCAGAGTGCAGAATGAGAATGATCACGGTGGTTCTGGAGAGAAACTGAAAGACAGCAATAGGCGCAAGAGAAGGCAGCCAGGATGTTGTTCATTTTCTTCAGTAATCTAGGCTGGGCCATAACTACCCCCAGTATCAGAGCAGAGCGAGCTAATGAGAGCTCGTCCCCCATCTCAGTGCATCTTGAGCAAACCCGCAGCACCTGCACACAACTTCAGCTGACTGAAGACCGCTTCATCCCCAGTATTCTCCAGGAAAGGAGTATTTGCCACCAAAGCTCTAAGGACAAGATGACAAGGTTTTTTTTTCCCTTTTTCTCTCTCTTTTTCTGAGCAAGAATAATTAGAGCACTGCTAGCAACCCCCTACAGCCCTTTTGGTCAGCAGATTTCGGGAGATTAGGCCATGCAATCAGTTTCTTTCCAGACACTAGTCATCCAAACTAACCTGTAGGGACTGGGTTGT
>WBMW01001139.1:1561246-1735354 GCA_013396635.1 Penelope pileata | reverse complement strand
TTTTTTTTTTTTTTTGTTCTTTTTTAAACATAATGCCCAGCATTAAATTGTTTAGACTGTAGAAAAATCGGTTCCCAGGAGCTGTGCTGTTTTTCCCCTCCTGATACTTTGCTGTCAGCAAGTGGTATCTCTGCAAGTTTTGGCAGTGACATGCATGCACAGCTAGACTTGGTGTAGGTCAGGGAGGGTTTGCATTTCTGCAAGACAGACAATGCTGGAGAGCATTATAATTTTGCTGTCACACCCTGTGATTCAGCATAGACTCCAGTACCTCCCTGCACACCCAGGAGAAAGATTTCTCTATTTGTTTGCAAAGGCTGAGCCCAGAGTAAGCAGAGCTTGTTACAGAGAACTGATGCTCTCATCACCCATGATTGCCTTTAGCTCTGTCATTTTAGACATAAACACGGCAGATCCCTTCTCTTCCATGGCATCCCCTTGGTGATGCCATCCAAAGCAAAGCCCCAAGTTCCTGTGCAAAAGCAGAAATGATGCCCAGCTGTACGTGCAACTCCAGCAAGGCACCACTGAGTTACCGTTAAACCATATTCCAAAGTTTACCTTAGTTCCTTGAAGGGGTCTGCCCTGACATTGGGAGTTTCTATAGATTTAGGGAACACTGTGCCTTCTGCTCCTGAAATCACAAAACAAAACAGAAGACAAATTGTAAACATTATAAGCTGTTATCAGGGGAGTGATTGTCAAAGCATTCCTAGCTGCAATTCAACCCATTGCCTGACCCCATTTCTCGCTAGCACACACCTCTTCTGTCCCCAGGAAAAGCTAGATCTTGATCATCTGAAATTGGTCGCCCTGATTACAACTGGGATTTGCCTGTGACCTGCACTTCTGGCTGTAAAAGCAGCTGCTTCTGCCCTGAATGTGGGAAGCGTTTGCTGACCCAACTCATGCAGGGAACTTGGAAAAGACAACCAGACATCTAGCCCAGCTTCATCTCTCACGAATGAACCTGGATGTATGTCATGAAATTATTTCTTTTGCTGGGCGCAGAGAGATGCTCAAAAGGAGAAAACCAAATTTTGGCTCTATCACTGTAAGTGTCCCTCAGTTCGGGTTGTGCTTTTGCCCGGGGAAAAGGAAGGAGGCGTTTGCTGGCTGAAATGCAGCACAAGCAGGCAGAAGACTGTGCCATAGTCCCAGTCCAGCCACTGGTGTCATGTAAGACAAATAAGTAATTAAACTTCTGCAAATTCTCCCCTTCTCATAAAGACAGTGGGGTGTTGAGCATTTTGAGATCATGAGTTGTAAATTGCTGGGTAACATGAAACAGCTTTCCTGAGTTTGAGGCCACTGCGAGCCTCTGATGTGACCACCTGCATAGTGCAAACTGGGCCATTTTGCCCAGCATTTCTGCATCAAGTCCATGACTGAGCCATGCTGAGTCTCTTTAGAAAGATGTGCTCTCCAAATTTCAGCTTTAAGCCCAAGACAGCCCATAAAACCCTCTGATAAGCCTTTCCACTGTCTAATTGTTCTAATTTTAAAAAGTGCATCTAATCAGAATTTGTCTCACTTCTGCTTCCAGCCATTAAATTTTCTTGTGTGCACACCAACCAATGGGCCCTGCCTGAACAGAAATCTCCACCTTCCATAGATATTTACAGATGGTGACCCAGCCACCTCAGCTTTCTCTTCAATTCTCTGAAATGTTATAGCTTTCTATACCACTCATTATGAATACGAAATGAAATAGGAATATGAAACGTTCACATTTTCTGGACTTTTCATTGCTCTTTTCTGAACCCATTCCACTTCTAAAACATTCTGCTTTTGACCTCAGGGCTGGACACTGGCTTTCCCAGGGGGTGTCACTAACGCTCCATGCTGCAGAAAGTCACTTTCTTGCTCCCACTGAAACATTCAGTGCTAACACAGCTGTGAATGATATACTCTTACCCACAGCAGTGAACAAGAAATTCTGTTCTCTAGAACAGCTGCCTACCCAAGTATGAGCAAGTATGACCTACATTCCTAAATCTAGACCTGCAGTCTTGTATTCATGCGCACTGTGACCAACTAGTCATTTACTGTCTGTATTCATCACAGCAATTTCAGTGTCAGCATCCAAGCTTTACCAGTGGCATTTTTTTATTTCCTTATTTTTATTTTGATAAAACTACTGCAGCCAACTACACACCCTGACAGAATCTTTTAGATGTATCATTTGAGATTGCTTTTAATATGTGCTATTAAAATTGTTACTATGGGCACTTGGGTAGATGATGCAAAATGTAAACACAACATCCTTCTGTGACTACTGTTATAAAGGAGAAACACCCATGGCTTTGATACAACTACACGCTTTTTGTGCTGCAATAGATTAACCAACCCATCCCACTGTGTTAATGGAAAAAAATCAGAACAAAAATAAGCTCTCAAACACTTATAAAACAAAAACCAACTCCTCCTGTTTAACCTAGAGAAAAACAAAGTAATCTCAAAGATGACAAAAGCAGTCTAAAGTTTGAAGCTTTATACTTGGGAATTGAAATTGATCCTGTGGCCCAAACAGATATTTAGCTCTTAACTATAAGCCTTCATCATTACAAGTTGTCAAAAGAAGCTGCAGCTTGCCAACCATGAAGGTTATTATTATCTGATCTGTCCTCTCAACAGTTTCCAAATGATTTAAGTCTCTGCTTATCCACACAACTGCCTTGGTTATTAGCTTTGCAATGAAACTTAGCAAAAGACACACCCTGCACATATCACATAATAAAATAATGATCTTTGAGGTGAAGAAGATGAGAACGTGCAGCGGGAGAGGTGCAGCTAGATACTCGTGCACCCTTTCCAGTGGCATTGCTCAACAGGTGACTTTAAGCTGGAAATTTTAATTCATTTTCTAAGTGTAGGATCTGCAAGTAACCAGAAGGACCTGCAGAATGAGGAAAAACTGTGACATATTTCTAATGACCTGAAGTATTCCAATTTTTCATTACTTTTCATTACTTTGAACACCGGAAGTAACTCTGGAAACAGAACCAGTGGAGTCTCCAGTGCAGTCACTTCAGGAAGGCTGAAAATATAAATCCTGCTATTTCTTTCACCCACTCCCTTGTTTTCCTTTCCCTTCACACAGTTCTTAAATCCTCTTTTCCTGTGCTCATCATTCCCAAATCCATGGAAGAGTTCCCTGTGCACTGGGAACAGGAATGATATTTCCAAATCTTTTTGTTTCACTCCTTCGATATGAGTTAGAAGTGAATGCCACCTATCCTGACAGCATCATTTCTTATTATTCCCTCTTAAGAACACTAGATCTCCCAAAGGACCAGCTGTCCCTGTCACAGTGTAGGACAGCAGCCACGAGGGGATGCTGAGGAACCAAGGCGGAGCCATCCCTCCCTTGGCTCTGGCTGTCATCTGCTGAGGGACTCTGAGAGCTGGCTGTGCTGCTGGAGAGATGCTGCTAAGCTTTTCTCACCTCTCTTTTTGAACCTCATTATCATTTTACTTGTCCCCATTTCTGTACTGGGGGGCTCACGGTTGGACTAAATATTCTGGAAAAGACGGTGCTTTTGTTTCAACCTGCTGCCCAACAATTTCAGTGGATGCTCATTCTGCCTTGGACTCTGAGAAATAGTAAATAACCATTCTCTGTTCTCTTCTATGCTACACGAAATTTTCTGCACTTGAAAATGTGCCCAATTCCACCACCTCTCTCTCCTTCTACCATGAAAAGCCTCAGACTCTGCCTGGGGGATCAGCAGCTCCCCCTGTGCCTCCATATGGCAATAAACGTTTGGAAAGACTCCACTACACTGGACATTTGTGTCAAAGTCTGGCTCTTGGCCACTATGGAAGTCCCCAGCCAGGCATTGATAGCATCAGTGTTGGACTGTGTTGAAAGTGAAATCTTTAAGCTGGAGGAAGTGACTTCATTTAAAGTTTTTACTAAAGGCCTTGGCACAAAAAGAAGGAAAGTTTGAGGGAAATATGTTGTTGATCCTGAATTAGGCTATCCTGGCTCTGCAGAGGAGGGCTGCGATGTCATGGAGAAATGAATGAGTAGCCTTAGGGAGTGGAAGAAGAGAGAAGGAGGGTGACATTTAAAAATAGGAATCTAAGGTCATATGCTTAGAGAGTAATGAGGATTTCTGCTCCACGTTAGATGCTCCCTGAATGGGAATGTACCATAAAGGGGCCAAGGGCTACTCATGATTCATATCAGCAGGACAGGGCCAAACAAAAGTCAAGTATGACATTAAACTGAATGAAAACAGGCAAAACTAACAGGAACATGGGAGCAGGAAAAAAATGACATTATTTTAAGAATCAGCAGTGAATCCTTGAATTTTATGTAGCCTCCAGCCCCTCCTCATTTGAGGAGAGTGTACAGAGAAAAAATATTGTTTGATTGCAGAAATTGAAAAAGCCTATCCTACAAAAGACTAGAAAGACTTGGCTTTTTAGCACAGCAGCATGATGAAGGATATGAATGCTGCGTATAAATACATTAGGAGGATAAATAACATAAAGGAGAAAGAACTACTGGCTGTAGGCCAAAGTTGGCATGAGAGCAAACAGCAATAAACTGGTTCCAAATACATTTGGGAAGAAAAAAAGCTGACACCAGAGGAACAAAAAATAGGAAGAGACTTGATCTTAAAGCAGATAAGACAGACAACCTAACAGACTTGACAAACCCATGACTATAAGGTGTGGGATCTCAAAACCAGGGGGCACGATTTGCAAGACCAGAAGGTGCTTTACAGTCTTGCATTCCCACAGGCTTGTTTTCATTATTCTCTACCCAAGGAATGCTGGGTTTTAGCAAACAGTGCTAATGCATAGCTCCAACAATTGAAGACCTAGCTGCTACAATCTTCTTTCTCAAGCAAAGATACTATATCCCTCTTCTCCCTTTACTAAGCATAAAACAAGTGTAAATTAAATTTACTATTGTACAACATAGCATCTGTTTCCTGAATTATCTGTTATTAAAACATTTGCTATCTAACATGAAAAATGCATAGTATAAAATTTCCATTTCATTGCCAAGTATTGAAAATATTTTTTCGCCTTATGAGAATTGCTGCTGCTAAGGGCAACTCACCTGCAAACAGCCAAAGACATTTAGGAGAAAACAATCATATAATTTGTATTTAAACATACTGTACCATACATCCCTAGGCAATAAACTATTCTTTCTCACAGTATTATATCAGAGTGACTCCTATTAAAAGCCATACCTACTGATTCCCTCTTCTGACACTCTCTAATTTACCACCAATAAATGTTCATAAACAGTTTGACTGAAAAATCCATAAAGCCATTTCAGCTTTATTTTAAGTCCCATTTAATGTCCCTCAAAAATGATTTCATCAATGTGTTTCCATTAGCTGGTTCTCTGCCCAATAACTTAATTCCACACAATCAGTCAGAAACTTATAAAGCATATGACAGGATCTACCTAAAGTGTTCTGAATCACCATAAAGATTCGCTCAGTGAATGCTTTTTCCTCCCTCTAGAGCACAAGGTGTGGGGGAACAAACATCAAAGACCTCAGTATGTGTTCACTTCATGTAAGAACAAAAAGTAAGAGCCTTAAGCAAGGAAACATTCAGTGTTCAGTCTCTGTGGTTCTTGTTTATTTGTTTTTCTTTTAGAATCAAAAGGAGGAGCACAGGGAAACAGGTCTGCCAAACAAGACTTTTCATTTTCTCTGGTACTTCAGGTTTCTTAGAAGCCTACCTCCACATCCAGGAGACAAGCTGAGGTTTGGACCACTGCAAGTGTGTTGCTGGAGTTACATCCAGCTTCTGGACCTCTTCTCCCCTCCCTGTTTTGCACCTGCCATGGGAGCCTACATTGCCACGGACACATTGCATCTCTTCTGAGCAGCTTCAGCTCTTGCACATGATGATGCTGTCCCTTCGTGCTGCAGAGCCCAGGCTCCACACAGCGAGCTGCCCTCACTGCTTCCAACATGGAAGCGAGAAACAGAATCAATAGGCTGGGCTTTTGGTGATTATCTTGCTCTATAATGCAAATCCAAAACCGGGGTGTTTTTTTAATCAAGTTTCACATTGAAACAAAGCAGAAACATCGTGTTCAGTATCCACAGGTTGCTCTGCCAGTCTCCTGTTAGAGAGCATCTTTGAAGCATTAGCTCTCTTCACCCAAATTTGCAATTGGCTGATCAATCTCAAGAGCTTTGCAACAAAAGACGGGGAGATTACTAACATGCCACCAAGGCAGAGGGTCTGGTGTGACCTCAGCAGTGGCTGGATGCCAGAAACTCCAAAGGAGAGAGAGGAAATACAAATGTCCCAAGAAGAGAGCAAAATCTCAACTGGAACCAGCAACAAATTCAACAAAAGGAAAGTGGGAATCAAAGGTTTGTTTTGCCCAGATGCTTCTTGATTTTCCTGTGCCCTGCAAAAGTACCTAAGCTGTGTGATACTGCCCTAGCGCCTTTCCTAGTGCAAAGGCAAGGGCCACTCCTGCTCCCTCCAGCCAGAACTGGGCCCCAGCCCTTGTGACAAGACCTTGATCACATACTGCTCCCCCTGCACAGAACTGTTGCTCTAGACTTCCACTGCTATCGGCTGGAACAGGGAGAAGAAGAGCTCGAGCACAATGCAATGATAGGTATTTTTAGAATAGCGATTGATGCTGCTCCTGTCAAGGATAGGTGGCAATCAGCTGAAGAGTGCTTGGGGGTGAACAGAACATGGAAGGAGAAAAATCAGGCTTCCACTCAGGTGGAAATGCACCTGGTTAGATATTCTCCACTTTCCTTTTTCTTTTTTTCTACACAACACATTTATTTCCCAGTTTGTGTATTCTTTAAGTAATAATGCCAGATCCACAGTACACTTTTAGTGTTGTATATCACTGCTTTACAATGAAATTGGAATCTCAGAGCCCTGTGACAAACTTGGTGATTAGGTTGGCTTAAGTATATCTTCTCTTTAGCACACTGCCTTAACATAGTACTGTGCAAATGAGGAGAGAAAGAAAAGGATGTGCTATGATGTTTTTTTTATAGCTAAAGTCAATAGGCAATGTATAGTGTGCTGATGATCTCCAGAAACAACCTCCATTTCCACAGTTATTGATCAGGACACATTCAGCAATTTGTACATGAAAATACTCGTCTGATCAGGTTCTGTCCTCTGCAGATCTCACTGGGGTAATATGTGACAGTCTCAGAGAGGTGTCTGGGCAAGCAGATATCCGGGAAGTAAAGCCAATGCAATATAGGTAGAAATGATTTGTGCTCACTTCTTTTAATTCCCAGCTTTAAAAGCCTTATTCATCCCTAATTTACGTTTTTAAATGGATGAAGATAGTAATTGCTGTTGCTCCCCTTGAATCCCATCAAATCTGAAATCAATGAGTTCTATTTCAGGGCCCAACAATAACAGCAGGGCTAAGTTAACCCACTGCAGTGAAAAAAAGCCATAAAGCTCCATTCATATTTCCTTCTAGCATAGAATAAAAATGGTTCATTGCAATGGTCTGTCTGCATACCTTTTGTCAAAGTTTTAAGGAGTTGTTCTTTTAAGGACAATCTATGTAATGAATCATGTATAATATCAATGAAGGTGCTTTTAATACAAATGTAACATAAATTATTTAGAATCTGATCGCAAATATATTTTCTCTCTTTCATATCTGTATCTAAGAATATTCCAAGACTTCAGGTTTTGGTCTTAGCACTGTACTCATATGGGGAGTGAGCCAACCCTTAAGCATTGGGCTATGGTTGAGACAGACCAGATGGGAACTCCTTGTGACTCCAACACCACCAGCTCCACTGGGTGGAGGAGGAACAGTTCTCTGATTCATAGTCCTGAGAAATAAATGGGCCCTGCTTTAAAGCTAGGAAACTTGCAAACAATAAGATGATTCTCAAGACCTCAAATGAGCATACAGGTCATCAGTGATGTCTGTGTCTGTAGACACATGTTGAACTTAGGGTCTAGCTTCAGTGAATGAATTCCTGACAAATATAAAGGGAATAATAGAAAAGAACATAAGGGCTTATATCCAAACTGAGAAAAAGCGTACGAATAAAAGTTTCTACAACCTACGCTGACCTCTGGATATTTCCATCTCATCTAGTTTTGGGGTCCTTCAATACTTTTTCTTCAGCTCAACAATAGCAATGTCATCACTGAGTTCCTTTGAAGCTGTTCTTGGCATTCTTGTGTAAATTTGCAAAGAAACTCAGGAGAGCACCTAAACTGGGAATACCCAGTGGAAATTTATCAAACAGAATGTTCTTTTGGCTTCAAACAGATCAGGTTGTGAAGGCTAGGGAAGGTATTTAGGAAATAAAACATAAATCTGCCACACTTTTAAACTTGATTTTGGCGTTTGGTAAGAGTACAGTATGTTTCTTTCATAATCCTTCTGACATTTGATCAATATTAATCTGATGGTGGATGACTCTTCTTCCTTAAGCAGGATTAAGGCAACGCAATCTGAACACACATTTCAGCCTGGACCAGAAGCCTATACACTTTACATAAATGCTATCCTTTCTGCCTGGAATGTACTTTGAAGCAAAAGCAAATAGAAAAAAAACTTCTTGGTATACCTTCCTCCTGACACACATTGTTCTCTCCAACAAAAGACGAGTTTACAATCTGGATAAGTGGATTCTGAAAAAGAAGGGCAATGCCATTTGAATTCACCATTAAAAGGAATGGACAACAGTGTCTGGATAGACCTATGGCCCTCAAGGCAGCACAGTGATCAGAAGTTTTCATTCAAGAATAGCATGTTTCTTCAAGCTGTGGTCATTTTAATTTCTTGCCTAATGCAATGGGAAAAAGACTTGTTTTGGAAGAAAGCATCCAAAAATTCCATCTCAAACTCTGGGGGAAGAAAACCAATCCAGTTCAACCAAATTAGGTTTTTTTTTTTTTTTTGGTATGGTTTTTTGAATTGTTACTGTCACTGCTGATTACAGATGAAATCGCTTTTTCATGCCTGACTTTTAGTTTGATATGGCAATAGCACAATTCTTAACTGAGAGCAAAAAAGGATTTTCTTGTGGCTTTAATCATTGACAGGAAATATTTTTTCCCCACTGCTCCTTACTTTAGCTAAACAGGATTTTTTTTCCAGCACCACAGCTATGCAATGAGTGCAAAGAGATTTGATGAAACGTCACTGCCATGAATGAACCCTACAGACAATAGGAGGCTGTTCCCTCCACTGGTGGTGCCAGTGCTAAAATCTTTTATCTGCATTTGTCAGCACCTTTCCCCAGATTTCTCATTTTATTCTCTGTTCCTTTTCCACAGGACCAATGACTACATGACAGCTTGGCAATTGCTCCAGGACTGTACTAGTATTACTGCTTAATTACCTATAGAGAGCGAACAGTGAATGCTCATAACTGCTTCCTAAAGAAGTTCATACATCTTCAGCAAAAGGTCAAATGCCTGTCCAAGCCTCGTGAGCAGCACGGCTAATACGGTCACGGCACACTCGTTTCTCTTGCCAAGAGCACAGAAGGGAGCTTGGAGCAACTGCTGTGTCCAGGTGCCTCTGAAGCAGCCCAAGCAAGCAGGAGCTCATTTGCAACTGGAGGAACTGGGAAAGGCATCTGACACAGGGCTGATGGTCCAATCTTTGCTTCCAGAAGCACAGCACGGTGCCACAGCCACGCTTCGGCTGCACCAAGCCTTCTCTGAGCCAGTTGCAAGATGTAACTTTTCAGTTGCTTTTGCATAGAATAAAGATTGTGGACAAAAAATGCTTCAATGTGATAAAAATGAGTATCGTAACATCATTTCTGCTTGGAAAAAGCTACCTACAGACCTATAGTAAGGACATGTTTTTTTCAGGAAAATGTACAAAATCCATAACACAAAGATTCAAGCTTGCCATTTATCCCCAGGCACAGAGTTGCAGCAGACACAGTGCTAAGGCCAGAAAGCTCTGTTTCCTCCTTGGCTCAGCTCTGATTTCAGCACTTGGCTACAACAGTTACTCAGTCTGCCATAAACAAATCAGCAAAATGCCATTTTGAAATCATAATGGCTGCTGTAAAGGGCAACTGTGCATGTTCTGACCCATAAATAATCGCTTTTGAAGAAGGGTGCAGGCAGCAAAAATGGGTGGTAATTCCTGGAAGTTTTTAAATTTCTAGCTTACACCACACTCAAAAATGACTGGAATCAGTCAAATAGCTTTGCAGATTATTTTCATGAAATACATCTTCTCTCGCACCATTAAAGTTACTCTGCTGTAAATATTGCAGCAAACATAAGCTAGAAAGAAGATGCCAAGAAGCTACTAAAATTGTAATAGTGAGGAAATGTGAACAGTTCTTTAACCAGGCTGGCAATGCAATAGCAGTTCTGCAGGATTCTTCTTTTCCTTCCAGATCAGGTTAACACAGCCTCCTAAAAACGTTTGTGCATGTGAAGCTTTTGAGACAGCAGGGCCAGTTTGCACAGATACATTGGTTCACCACATTCCTATTAAGTGGTGCTCTTCTCCCATCTAAAGCAGAAGTGCTGCAAACTTCAGTCCATCCATGGGGACTAAAACCCAGCGCTTGTGAACAAAAGGTGCAGCAAACAGAGCAGGTTAACTCCTCCACTCTCAACAACAAAAAACTCAAACCCTCGCATTTAAATGAAACTTTCTATGAGGCAATCATGAATCATGCAGAGAACTCTTCACTTAGAGGCATGGGCTATATGGCTTTAACTGGTGGTGTTCTTCTACTAAAAGCTCTGTAGTCCTTCAGGCATAGCTTTCATAAATTAAATGCTAGAGATATGCCTTGAAATCAATTACTCCAAACTTGTTGATAAATTTGCAACAACATTTCAATAGCTGACTCTCCTTTTCGGATGCATTCCCAGGCAGCTGAAGAGAAATAGGAAACGCTCCAAAGTAACATTTCTGAAAGTCTAACCAATAGCCAGTATTTGTATGCTTCAGGTGCAGAAGGAGCAGCTTCATGGCCCGGAGGGAATACGTTTCAGCAGAAAAAAGCCACAGGCCTGAAATAGAGCTACTGGCTACTTACTGGAAGAGAGGGCACGAAAGGTGTTGGCAAGACCAAAGGCATCTTCTAGACAGCTGTGGTGCTGGGCAGGGCCACACATCTGCAGAGCGCTCCTACAGTCCTTACACTAGGAAACGACAGCTACCCTGCTTGAGCTGGGGTTTGTGACATAACCAAGATTTTATTATTATATGACTTTAGAAGAAAGGTTATAGTGAGAATAACATTTTCCAAACATCCAGTGTGGGAACAGTTTGGGGAGCAATCCTTGCCTTCATCAATTATAGACAGGGGATCTTGTGGTTTTGTAATTGATCCTATCCTTATTGTAAGGAAAAAAGGTAATCTTAAGAATGGTTGAAGTGTGGTTGATGCGTAACAGGGCAGCCTGTAAGAATGCATCCTTCATGTTTTTAGCTCATTGCAATGCATGTGGAATCCTTACAAAACTTAGTCTTAAAAAAAAAAAAAAGGTTTATAAATCCATCATAAATATTAAACACCAGAGTACACTGGCAAGTTTCCCTGAAAATAAACTTCAAAAAATAATCTCCAAAAGAGATGTCATGGCCCTTGGGAGAACTGACACTGGCATGTCATCAGATGTCTCGTAAGGCTAAATTAAGCATCTGACCAGATTTTAATTTCTGTAAAAACTCATGCTAATTTAAATTGCTTTAGATTTAATTAAAAATGCTTTTGTATAGAGATAATAATGTAACTCTGTTAATTAGTATCAAGTGGCATCTAGAGGGCATATTTAAAAAGTAATCTGGAGAATAAATAGAGCTAATTAACAGTCAGAATAATGCTTTATGATTGTCCTTTGTTTGTAAATGCTATAATATTCAATATACTAGTAAATGAAATTAGTAATTAATATATATCAAAGTTATTTTTAATGCTCTTTTAACTAAAGAGTATTTCTTCTGAACCGTTTTTCACATGACCTGAACACATTTCAGTTCTGATGGGAGGGAGGAGACATGAAGGGGAAGGGCTGTATGACGAACCACATGTAAATTCAATTAGAAGCAGCTCATTCATCTCCCATAATGCAGACCGTATGTGTTTATGGGCCTGCAGGGGATATCGAGTGAGGCATTAGTTTGTGTCTACTTGTTCTTTGCCAAAGCAGGCACCACCAGTGCTGTCCTAGGGGGCGGGCGGCAGCAAAACTCGCCTTCAAAATCTCACCCTTGCAAGAGCAAACAAAGAGTTGCAGTTCAGAGGTACAAGAACGGCTCTGAGTTTTACTGCAGTGTCTTCTAAAAGCGATGAGGTGCTCAAATACTGCAGGAGTGAGGACTGCAAAAGAAAGCGGTGCTAAAAGTGATGATGCGTTGCCATCCTATCCCTTGACAAGGGTGGAGGAAACGGTTGGGCAATTGCTCGCGTTGACAGATGAGCTTAGAAGAAAAAGGGCAGGCCAGATTTGGCAAAAGTCTCAGTTTCTACATGACTTTTTACAGGCAAATATGAGCTCCTTCCAAGTCAGCTGGGCTAAGGCAGCTGCTGAGCTCCTGCCTGGCTTTGAGCAGCGCAGTGGGAACTTGTGCTGGTGTCTGGAAGAGCTCATGTAGATGTTATCAGAGCTAATCACGGCCAAAGGGCTTAGAGAGGTGCCCTTGTCCTCAGACAGAAGTTGCTGCTATCCTCCAGTCTCACCAAGAATGACAAATTTGATGGGATCCACTAAACCAAATACAACCATTGAAGTACTCCCACCTGCATCACGCACACGAAGCAGAGAGGATCAACTCTGCCTTTCTGTGTCTTTTAGTGGTTAAAAATCAGAAATAACCCCTCCAGAAAGAATTAAAATAAAAAGCGCTTTCATTTGGTAATTTGTACCCATACAGCAGTGCAATTTCTGAAGCCTCATCAAATGTAACATATGTCCTACTTGTACCTGTTTGTTACCCATAATTCTGTATATTCCTCCCTTTTTCAATGCCTCGCTAATGATGAAAAATCCTTTAGTTATCTAAAGCAGAGTCCGTTTCAAAAAAAAACAAAGCACCTCTTTTCTCACGTCAAGGCTTCAGCATTGCTTTGTAGAACAAACTTTCAGAATCAACTTTGAAGAGCACACAAAGAAAAAAGTAATTATCGTTAACAAGATTAAAAGCTAGCTACAGGTCCAATAACTGCTGCTCTAACCTCTGTGAGATGACTTTCATGCCAGATTGCAGATGTACACTTCCTTCTGTAACAAGTACGTGTTCAGCAATAACGAGAACAAGTTGAGATTATTTACATAGTGTAGATAGGTGTCAGCAGACACCAGCAGCACCTGAGATCCCAAACACCAGAAAAATGATCAAAGGAATTTGTCTGTGTACTGTGTACAAGTTGGACTAGCCTCAAGTGCAGACAAAAGCACTGGAAGAAATATGAACATATGGTATAGCACTTCCCAGCATGGCAAACAGCCATGGCAACCACTTTTGGAGATATAATTAGATTGGGGAAGCAAAGCTAGAGAAAAACAAAGCCAAGCGTGAACTCTGAAAGCATTTCAGCTCAAGGTCATTGAAAGATTCGCCATGTATCATCGTCTGTGATATCATTCTACCTTTCCCCTTTTGATAGCTCTGCAAAAGCCAAAAAAAACCCCGAAAAACACACAGCTGCAAATAAAAATCGAAGTACACTATATTGGTTATTAATATTTTTGATACTGTTTGTTCTGGAGACTAAAACAAGGGAGAAACTCAAAATAACTATCAAAAATAATTGCTAGTTTCTCCAAAGCAAAAAGCAAATAAAAAGCAATATTTTTGTAAGCATGTAGCCTGAAAAGGAGTGCTTGTAACTTGTAAATGAAAGTTTCTGTATTTTTTCAAGGAATCAATGATATAAATCTCTCTCATTTTAAGGCTTCCAAGAAAACAGTTACGATAGTTGCTTTCTGAATTCATCTATCCTGCACAAAGTCTACGTGATTTCAGAGTTCTGAAAGGCACAGCGTGAAGGGAGGTTTGTGGTAGAACATGGATTGTGACAGATGCTCCCCAGCTCTGAAATTCTGCATGAATTTTGAATGGTCCTTTTCAAAGTTTTCTACTGAAAAAGCTGCTGCTAGTTTGTTGAAGTTCAATGTTTATCCTATAAAGTTCATCTGGCTTTGGTATACCTGATGACTAAACAGGTCCAGTATGTACCAACAGTCACCTGCAACTCGAAAGAGCTACAATTGTCCTTTCTACAAACAGGAAACCATCCAGAACTGCACAACATCAAGTAGCAAAAAATGTTAAAGATTGGATATGAAGCCCCATTCATGATTCTCAGACTCTGAGGCCCTCATTTTAAGCTCCTTTATGTTAAATACAGTATACTAACAGCACTCTATATAATATGTTGTAAATAATGATATTTGAAAATATCATACATCATGCTAAGCTCCTTCAATGATCTCTCTGTTTTCAGGAACTTACTCGAGAAGTGAGGAGCAACATGGAGTGAACAGATGCCTCTAAATCAAGCCACTGCAAAACAGGCATCAGTGCATCCACAGAGATCAGTGGCACTGTTATGTGACTAACTGCATTGAATAAATCTTAGATTAATCATAGAGCTTGGATTGAACTGGAAAGTACAAGAATTTAAGTTCCTTTGAGGTAATTTCATATAGCTGTCAAATGCATTTTAAAATTTTACAATTACCAAAACCATTCCTTTTCTCTAATTAAAAAAAAAAAAATCAAAACAAAAAGTCCCCACTCTCCAAACCAAAGGGTATTCCGTTCCTATGAGGAATGACAAATGTAAAGCCCAGCAGGCAGGACAGCTGAGGGGTCATATCCTGTACAGAAGTGTCGAGCTGCCCTGTCTGATTGAAAGGAAGATGGGGAGGCCGTGGCATTGCTACCATGGTTTTCTCCTTACATGCACGGGACACTTAACCCTACCCATAGTCATAGCTGGAGATGGCTCAGAGATGCACAACATGGTCTTACATCTGGCTAAGGAAAGCTTAATTAATATAAAGGCCAGCAAACTATGCAGAGAATGAATACAGGATCTTAATTCGTGCTGACTTTTTCACTGCAGGTCTCCTCCTTGGTATTTGCTTTAGAATGGCGGAGAAGCTGCTGAAAATTGGTGAGATGAAAAAGATACAAAACCTGAGGTTTCCCTATAAGCAGAGACAATGATTGCAGCCATGGAAGCATCCTTACAGTGATCCCGCACTGCCCTCATCCCAGACCCAAGAGCTAAAGGCATTTAGTTCCCAAAGCCGGTCTTAAGGTTGCTTTACTGATCCAAATAAACCACTTTCAGGGTTTTTTTTTTTTTTTTATGAAGGGGAAATAACACGTTGTGCAAGTTAAGAAACTCCTCATGTAGAAACTCATGGCCATTATCTGCCTGGGGAAGATTCAAAGCAATAATGACAGCGACAGGCTCTGTATCCAACAGAAGCTTTCCACAAGTGCAAAGGCAAGTCAGGCAAAACTATTCTAAAATTTGAAGAGGCACATATTAGAACAGTGATTTAGTAAGTATTCTTTTACCTAAAACTCTCAATCTCTCTGCTCCGACTACCACTTCGTTGTCATCTGCAGAAAACAGCAATTTTCCAGAGAGGGTTTTCACCTCGAATTTTTGGCTGTGTGCTTCCACTGCTTGGGGACCTAGAGAGAAGAACAGATTTAGTAAAAGCTTTGAGTGAAAAGTGTAAGAAAATCACACAGTACCTCCATACATTTAATAACCCCATTTGCTGAGATTACTCTAATAGCCCTGCAGGTACAACCTGCATCTGATACAACAAGTGGGGACATCCGTGCTTTTCAGAGGGCAACCACTACCTAGAAAAGGGCAGTTTTTTACCCAAATAACCCCTCAACTATTTCTATTAATGTTTTTTTTTTTTTTAATGTTTATGCATGTCATAGTATCATCACTAAGCTTGGCATAGCTGGGAAACTTTTACAAAAACACAGAATCACAAATAGCCATGAGTGTACCCAGCCACACTTTGAGTGCATCGGTACATTTGTGAGAGGCATCAAGACTTCCTGAGTACATTGTGCTTGGACTGGTGCTGCAGTGTAAAAGATTCTTGGTTTTGTGCCTGTTAAATATGATACTGGCATCAGGCACAGGCCAATTAAATTAAACAAATAATTAAAAAAAAACACAGCGGAACATACAACAAAAATAACAGCAAAAAGCAACACCACAAGAGTGTTTAGCTTTAAAGCTGCAGCTGAAGCTTGATCCCCCCTTCCCAGGAAGGTGAGGCCTGGGGAGCGCTGAGGATTTCCCTCTTGGCACTGCAGATGGATGAGCCATGAAGGGAATGGAACCATGTGCAAGCTTAAATGAACAGCAACGACTCCTGCATCTCAGAAAGTTTTTAGATGAGTAAAAGTTTCCCTCTCAGCTCTTATTTTAATTCCACTGCTTCTCCTGCAGGCTGCTGTGCAGAGCAGTGCTGAAAAGCCTCTGGCAAAGCGTTCTGTTGTGGAGCCTGATAAACATCAGCTGTCCAAACAGCAATTCTGTGCAGGTCTGTGGCTGAAACGCTACAAAGAGCAGACCCCTCTGTTACCTGATCTCAGCTAAACTTTGCACAAATCGCATCCCATGGCCCTGTGCAGCCTCCCTGGAATTCACTACTACACAGGGCAGTGATCAGACTTTGCTTCACTCCTGCCACCTTCCCGACTAGTCTCATTTCTCAAACACAACTATTTTCTTATAGGGAGCTTCTACTTCCACCTGCACCCAGTGTTTGCCTGCATTGGTCTTCTGTATTAGCATCAGGGCACACAGAGCCATGTGCATGGTTTGGACTACAGGAAAGTGAGATCCTTGTACATTTAATTCTGCAGAAACACTTAAAAACCTGCAGCCATTCTGAGAAAATGAAGTACTTCTGAGCTTTAACTTCGATTTATATTTTGCTAATTAACTGCCTCCGTACTCATCAGTGCAGCACACACTATGTGGGACCACGTCTTCACTCCACTGGTGAACCAAAGCTGCTCCAAACACAGAAATGATCTCAGTGATCAGGACATCACACCAGGAACATCACTGACTGTGTGCTCCCGAGCTCTCCTGAAATAGAGGTGCTTAAGGGAACCAAATACCCTCTTGTAAATAGATGCAGAATCACCAAACTAAACAACTTCTTTCTGAACGTGAGAATCTGAGAGCTTGGGGTTGAATTTATTCCTTTCCTCCAGGCAATTTTCATGCATGCCACTTAAATGATTGCTCACTGAAGCTGCATATTTAATTATTTAACACTGTGACTAGAGGCCAAAATGTTATTTAAGCAAACCAAACAAGTCTCACACAGAAACAGCATGTTTATGGATTACTGGCTCTGCCACACAGCAGTACTTCTCCCAGTTCCCAGATAAATCTCAATAAATAAATATCTATCCTATATCATATATATATAATACGTTAGCATTTTAGTCTCTTTGAACCCAAATTACACATGCATTCATTCAAAGGCTGCTGTGCACTGGGGATTTATGAAACATCCATTTATCCATCAAACACTCTAATGCTTGGGAGCATCTGTGTTCTTCATCTGAAGAAGGCCATAAAAAGCTCTGAATTGCTGAGTGTCCAAACCCAGCCACAGTCAATCAGCAGAGTTCCCAACATCTTAGGCTAAAAGAGTCCCAGGAAAATCCTGTGCCTGTTAGGACAGAAATGTCAGCCTGCATATGTTCTTCTTGACCCTGAAGTTGTACAGCTAACCTTTCTGTCTCTGGACTGGCTTTCAAATGAAAACGGTAGTCTGCTTTATTATCAGAAAGCACCAGCCAGCTGACTCTCCAGCACTGCTTTCATGTCTCTACCTTTGTTTCTACAAAGTAGGGCAAAGTTTTCATTTGTTCTTCACAAAGACACCTGGGCTCCCCTCTGGCAAGCTGTCTGAAGCCAGCCAGCATCCCACAACACACCTGCCTTCATCTCTTCCCAACGACTCCACGCAGCCTTTCCCCCTCCTTACCTGTTACAAGGCGAGTGAGGACTTTTGTCTTCTCATTGAGGATGTTCACTGTAACATTTCTGGCAGACTGGAAGTACAGTGGGTTGCCCTGGAATGAGACCACAAGAGCAAGCACGTGAGATGAGGACACCTGCAAGGCTGGGACTGGGGTCGAGGTGCAGGTTAACCTGCACGTGCCCTCGTGTGTCCATCTGTGCCTGTCCCATCACTGCACAGTACTGATGTAACCCAGAATAGAAATAGGCTTATCCAAAAGTGGCAGCAAAAGAAGCCCAAAGACAGGCAAATTTCCTTTCCCACTGCTCTCCACACTGCATCCAAGCACTGGTGCGAAGGGAGTTTTCTGAGACTCCTTATGTTTATGTTAGCTCCTGATGCTGCATTAATTTTTATTGTCCAAGCTAAAACCATAGTCCACACCTGTGTTTGACTCAGAAAACATCCCAAAGATTATCTTTGTTTTAGGGATAGTTAGCTTTATTGGTAGTATATGCCAACCAACTTGCCATGCAGGTGATGCAGGACTTGACCTCAGCTTCCTGAAGTTTCTGGTATTTTGGGAGGCTGATTACAGCAGTGCATTTCAGAGTCAAATCTGCACACAGCTTCAGATGACTCCAACTCCATATGTACACTGCACAGACATATGATTGAGTTGTGCCCAGGGAGCTGTGAATGCAAAAACCTTGCTAACATGTAGAAAGTGTCTGATTCCAGAGCACTTAGGAGCCATCCAACACCTAGGGCCACCATCATGCAGACTGGGATGCCAGTGCATACTGCTTCAGACCAGACCCATTCCATCAGGTCTGGAGATGGAACAAGACATGAAGCCTTCCTCACTCTTCACTTGATCACACAGATTTCTGCCTATTTTTTCACATTTATGCTTTAAATATATCTCTTAGAAAAGAGCTAGAGCAGCTGTTAACACACTAGAGCCACACAGCTACCTGGCACCATCCGTTTCAGGTATTTCTCCCACAGAGCAAAGCCAAAGGAAACCCACAGCGATAACCATCTGGCTCCTTCTGTGTGCAAATGTGTCCAAGACACCTGGGAATCTGTGTTTTCTCCAGGCAGCCCCAGTTCACACAGCTGGATTTTCAAGGGCTATTAGCCACCTAAGGCACTAGTGCAGGGTGACCCCAACTGAAATCAGCCAAAAGTCTTATGTGTGAGGCGGAAACTCCCTGCCAGTAGGTCTTCATAATATCTACAGCAGGCAGCTGAATACACTCATTAATCAACTAAGCCAGAGGATTAGTACAGGGGATACAACAGAAAAGAAAAACAACAACAACAACAAAAAACCCAGCAAGGAGATGAAAATTTTATGCCCACGCACTTCTTACACTGAACTCTTCTCAATGTTACAAGATCTTTCCCTTAGGAAAGATGGGGGTGAAGGAGTGCTTATGTCAGGCATGTTCTTCTTGTGTCCGGAATTTGTAAGGAATATGACTAATATTTGTGTAGATGCTGTTTTTTTGATCATGGCCAAAGAACTAGGTTGTTTAAATACAAAGCATAACAGGAGCACAGGAATGAACTCATTGGAGTCATGTACTGCAGCTTCAATTGTTGGGTGAAGAGCTCCTAACAGCAGTGCTTTCAGGAAACAAAACTGAAAAAACTCACCCAAAACAACCCCACATGTGAACAAATATTCATTATAATTACATTTGTGACTTTAAGAATTTGTGCTGCATGCATCCAGGGAATCAGCCTCAGCAAACAAAAAAAAAAAGGAAAAAAAAAGGAGGAGAGGGGAACAGTATTTATTTGATCAATTATAACTACATTACGGCTACGTTACAGCTATATTCTGACTATCTGCCACTAAATTATAATGTAAAACTAAAAATAATAAAAAGAAAGAATTCCACATAATCACTTCCAAACCTTGGACAAGTTTCAAGAGCTCTTGGTTTCCCCATCTCCTCATACACTAAATAAGGACAAACCATCCTTATATACCTGTGTGATGTGTTTGACAGCTTAGGTTATATAGCATCTGAAACAGAAATGTTATTAATAAGTTACAAGTAAGGAAAAATGGTAGTGACTGATAAAGATTTTGTTCTTTTTTTTTTTAATTCATTTTTGTGTTCTTCTAACAAGAGCCTAGGAATTAATGTTAATTAGTCTTTTATGGTTAATGACATAAAAAAAAAAGATGGCTTCGCTTGAAGACCTGTCTCCTCTGGCATTAATTCTGTGCAGCCCTGATCACAGACCCTAATTTGAATGCTACTAGAAATAGCAGCTTACTACTACATTTTCATTTTATATGAACAGATAAAGGACATTTTTGAAGGCAGATAGCTACAACATACACAATCTACATCATACTTCATAGTCACAAATGAGACTATAACCACTATAAACACATAAATAGCACAGAAAGGTCACATTTCTGACTTGTACTATTTGATCTGGAGCTATGCAAGTAGATAGACTGTTTTGGAAAGGCCAGGAAACATTCTAGGCCCAATTAACGTAGGAAAAATCATTTGAGCCCCAAGACTTTAACTTTAAAACTCTGTTACTGATCTGCATAACAAGAGATTCACTACAGAAGTGCTACAGTATCAGCCAAGTGTTGCAGAAAAAAGGTCCTCCAAAGAAGACATAAAGACAAGCTAAGAGCTGGTATCCACCTACGAAAGACTTAAAATACATAATCAGACCCTGAAACGCTTATCCCAGCACAGTCATCTCATTCACTCCTTCTGAGTTCAGATTCATGCAGCTTTCAAACTACTAAATTTCTCTAATGGAAAAGTTATATTTTTATTGGTCTGCAGAGAAAGAACATTTCAAGCACTTAATGCAATGCCCGCTCTCATTTCCATAATTCTTCTTCCATTAAGAAATGAAAATAGCTGAAAAAAATGACTCCCTTTGCTGAAAATTCTGCAGAGTTTGTGTCCATCATCTTCTGTTTACAAAGGTAACAACACTGACATATTTTACACACTGAACATTTAAAAAAATTTCCCGTTGTGAGCTTAGTGTCAGCATCCTTCATTCACACGCAAAAAAATTAATAAAATAAAGCATTAAGTCATTCTTAAAATGGTTAGAAATCATAACTGAAAAGGGAAAACCTTTCAATTCTCATAGCATTTCATGTTATCATGACACAAAGTTAAGCACTTTATATGCACTTGAGCAAATGGAAATCTTCATCAATATGGCATCACCACAATAGAAGTACTTATGTGCAGTGAAGTAATAGTCTCACAAACTTTAAAGATCTAAAGCTAGAACATTAGCGTGCAACAAATAACCAAGTCTGACCATAATTATAACCCTGCAAGTATAAGTTATACCATTCTTGTGAAGTATAAAAGGCAACAATCCAGTTAACAATCTTTCCAGGTAAATAATATCAAAGACATTCAACATATGTTACCCTTGGACATGACACAGAGAAAACAGAAGTGAATTGAAAACTGGATGTAGTGTTCTTTTGGGTTCTGAAAGGCAGAATAAAAAATCTTTTTCTGTTTGTCTAAAAGAGGTTCCGTCCAATTCTTCGGGAAAGCACATTTTAGATAAAATAAATCTGGTATCTCAGATCACACAACAGTCCAACATATTTCACTGCCTGCATGCTATCTGATGTGCTGAGAAAACGCTGTCACTTGCTCTTCCCGTCAATCACAAATACTACACCAGGGTTTCCCTGCACCTTTCTTTAGCACAAGTATGGGCTGCTCCCTGTCCAGGAGCTGGCACTGACATGCTCTTTATGCCCAGATTTGGTTGTTGAAACTTTAATCTCTCTACAACAACCATCTGTTAACTTTGGTGCTGTGGAGAACTAGCAGAGCTATAGCTCATGTCTGTGTCAGCCACCCCAAGGCACTGCACTGAACCACAGCCTCTGACGAAACTGCCTGTGCAACTTGCAAATTTAATTAGCAGTCACTCCTTTCTGACACTATTTTATCTTGCTGTTTCTTTCAGTGGTCATTTTGATCATTTGCTTGCAGAAACTGAGCTAGAGGCAGTGATGGGAACAGGGTACACTTTTTTGCCTTCCGCATGTTTTCTTGTTTGCTTCTGACGTGTGTCACGCATCCTCCTTGCAGGATGCTGACAGAGGATCCCACCTGCGCTGAGTTACAGTTCCATTTCTGGGGACAGGTGAGGCTGGGATCTTCTGAGGACCCTTCAGGTTTGTTATCCACTTCCAGCCCACCACAAATCTGTATTTACCTCTACTGAAATTATCTAACTATATTTACCTCTACAGAACATCCTACGTAGTAAACACACATTCTTCTGCCTATCACTTCAGCTCTTCAATAGCAGACCCAACAATAATGCATGTTTGTCTACAGACATTGCCACACCTATTCAATAGATTAAAATGTTGGATATGCACTGCAGAATAAATGATCTGTAGAGTTCAAAAAATATGTCAAAACAGTGTAGCTTGTTTCCCCACTAAGCAGCGAGGTATTCAGTAAAGCACAGAAGATTGCAAAAGGCATCGATTGATTTCTAAGCTAAACACAGGGCAAAACAAGCCCTAACAGCTCACTAGGTGTTTTTCTCTGGCTCACCCTGGAAGAGATGCTACAAACACATAGATCAGAAACCAAAACAGAAAAAGCACTTTGACAACCCTAATTTGCAGCTGAAGCAATCTCGACTAGTGCTGTCTTTAAGGAAATTCAATAACAGATGTTTTAGAGAATTATTAAAAATGTGTGGAAATCTTTTTAAATTTTAACAGGCAATTTAAAAGTAATGCATAACAATCAATGTATTTTGGATGGTTAAAAGCAATAACTTTGATTTGATCTTATGGATTCAAAGAGTCTGCACAGTAATTGCACAGGAAGCTTGTGGAAATAACGAAAACGTTGAACTTCCTGCTGGCTTGAAAAAAGTAAAGAGAAAAATTAAAATATTAAAGCTTAATGCAACTTGGAAAGGAACAGTCTGGAGAAGCCACTCAGAGCACCATTTTCCAGCTCAGACCACCTCTCACTGACATACAGAACAAAGCCACTGCTCTCTACATAGCTGTTCTGTCAGAGGACAAAAGCTTGTTTTCTGGAGAGCAACGAAGCAGCCCACAATGAGGGCAAAAGCACTCCTCCACCTGGCTGAAAGCCACAAACAGCCCATCCACTTCCCCCTACCCTTGAGTGCTGTTTTGAAGAGCTGCTGATAGCCAGGAAGTATCTGTAGGGGTTATAACAAATACATTCCTTTCATGAAGCCCAAATAGTCCTACTATTGCAGCTACATGTAATAATAGTACTAATAATAGTGCTAACAGCAGTGATACCCTTTTGGATTGTGTTTCCATTGGTAGGGACATCACATTGCTACACACAGGGAGAGGAGGTTGAGTCACAAGGAGAAAACATCCCTGTTGGCAATGGTGTAGGCAAGGAGCAGCTGCCATTCAGCCTCTTCTTGCAGGCATTGAGTTAAACTACTTGCACGCACCTCCTCCTGCATAAAATCTGGGACTAGCAGTGATTTAAACTGCTTCCAAAGAGCACATTCAAATTGACCAAATCAGTGTTGCACAGCGGTGCTGCAGAAAGCTGCTTTTTCCCCAAGAGGCTTGTTATTTTAAGATGCTCTATAAATATTTGTATAATACTTAATCTCTTCACTTAAAAGATCATCGGGAAATCCTGACAGCAATTCCTTGCGAAGACTGGGAAGAAGAAACGGATTGGTATAATAACCAGGATATAACCTATATGGGCTGAGCACACAAAAAGCTGAACAGCCTCACCCAGAACTCATCTTCAATCAGATAAAGGCACGTTGCTGGTGGATAGCACAAGCCTACCTTGCCCTCTGCTATGGCTCCAGTGCTTTGTGACTGGTTTTGGGACAGAAAGCAATGTTCTGCTAGAAATCTCCAGTTCTTGGTTCATTCCAAATCTCATTTCCCATATACTTGGGGTATGAGGTAACTTTTTCAGTTTTGTCTGCTTTGGAGTAGGAAGTAGCCACTGCCTGTAAACGGAGATAAAAAGCAATCATTGCAGGGCACAAGGCACATCCTTCACTAAGAACGGAAAACTTTTCTAATGAAAACTCACAAAAACATCACCTCTGCCGATTTCCTGATGCACCCAGACCCAGCAGCACAGCACAGGGTGCCTGGGGCACAGCACTGCCTGTGAGCTCATCTTTGCAGCTGTCAGCATGTACTGAGACAAAGATGACTTTTTAACTCCTGCTCTGTCATTTCTGGTCAGTTGATACAGATAAGATTAAATTAGTATCATCGATCCCGTTTTGCATGTTCTGATATGACTTGCTCATCCTGCAAAGGGAAGATCAGCAAAACTCCCACTGCATGACACTAAATGTGGTTTCCTAACCACAGGATGCCCAGAACATGCTGTGAGCACAAATCAAACAAAGCAGTGCTGGACCTGATCCCAAATGTGCATCACATTCCCTGAGTCCAGCTTGGAGAGTGCCTTGAAAAGCTCAGGGCTGTCCCTGCACAACAAAGAGTGGTGAGGAAACAACCCGGTAAAAAACCCTCAGAATTCGTAACAGATGCTGCAGATCAAGCAACTGGCACTGCCATGAATCACAGCAAACCTCACCAGAACATTGTACGGACATCGTACCCCTCCTGAAAAACAGACACAGCACTGGGCAGTATCTACCTTTGGCTGTGAAGAAGACAAACTTGGGAGTATCCAGCGAGTCCCTGAGATCCTGCTTAGAAGCAGCCCAGCTTTCATCTGCATCGACAGAAACCCTGCACTTCAGGCCAAGCTTGCCAGCCAGCCCCCACTGTTTCTATTTAAGTTGCCATACAAAAGAAAACCAACAGATCCTCCTTCTGCTTCTGCTACAGCTCCCCACAACAAGAACAGGATTTTGCCCAGAAGGCTTTTGGCACGAAAATTTAAGTCGTGTAGCTAAATCCCTCGGTGCTAGATTGAAAACATCTTTTAATATTATTTGAACATACTTTTTGTTGTTTAATCACTGAGTCTTTTCTGATCTTGACTTTGTCCTTCAAACGGTTGAATATAACGTTCATGTTACTAAATCCCTTTTTTAGTAAAACTTCTGATTTGACAGTGTAAGCTTTTCATAACAGAATGAAAGCAAACTGTGAATGGAATTGATAACAAACAGATTAAAATGAAAGCTACAAAATGCCCCAGTACATGTTATATTTATGTCGAAAGATGATTACTTTTAGCAAGGAGGCAATGGGTCCAGTGCAGAGGTAACAAAACGTGGTCTGCATCCTCTTGTTCCTAGAAACAAACTCTTTTCACGGTGCGATGCACCCAAGTCATGTAACCTGGATCAGTGACAGACCTGATACCGCCTTGACCTGCAGCTGGCACTCAGAGATGTTAAGTCTAGAAAGTCACGGGCTGACTCAACAATTCCTATTGTAACCTCTCACATTTTTTACAGTATTCAAATGCTCAAACCAAAACACTCAAGTCCCTTCTATGCAAACAAGATACAGCCATGTTTGCAGAAAGATACGTTTTAAAGTACCATAAAGCTCAGAAAAGCTATGTAAAAAAGCTATGTAAAAAGCTATGTCAAATGTGACACATTTGAACAGCATAGATGATACACATGTTGGGGTTTTATGATGTCCAATACTACAAAGTCCTCTCTTTTCTGGCATTTCTTGAGGTTCATTTTAATAACAATAGGAACAAAAGATGAATTTCCCACTGCTATATTGAAGCAATTACATCTCTGACTCTTCTTTTAAAGTGCAAAGAAAGCAGGTCTGTGATGTGACATCTAAATGTCTGGGTTCTGCTTTTGGACGGCTACCCAAGGGGTTTTATATTCTTCAAAGTGATTTATTTTTGGCAATCTAGGGGTTTCTCTCTTTAGAAGAAATCCTGTAATAACCTCACGAAATCTCATGAACACAGTGCTTAGAGAGCGTGGCTGTTTCTTCAGGATGCCTAATCAGCTGCTTTGCAGCTGAGATTCTTCTGAAAATTAAATTACACCATGTCTGCTGACATTAAAAACAACATTGAAAAGATCTCCAAGACATTACATCTGCATCGACTTCTTTGCCATTCCTTTTTTCTTTTTTTACTTTATTGGCTCATAGTACAAAGAAAAACACAGATGACATAACAACACAAATAGACATATGCATAAAAATGTGCGTATTGGAACTCTATTCAGAGTCCGTAGGGGTGGGAAATCTGAATTTGTAACATCTGAAGGCTTCTGCACAACTACAAAACTTCCTGTACAGGCAAGGTCTCAGCTGAGCACTAGTGGTTCCCTGAGCAGCAACCTGAAAGAATCAGATGCACCACAGAAGTCCTCCAGCCAGATACCCTAAGAAAACATCTGAAGAGAACAGCACGGCTTGTAAAATAACCAAATAATTCTGAAAATGCTTCAAGACCTTCACTTCAGCCCGATTTCACCCAAAGGCACTATACTGGGGTTGATCAAACATGCTCAGATGTTTAACTTTGCGTCACTGGAAAGCAGCTCTACCTCGTACAACCTAAGCTGGACTTGAGAAATTGTAATGTTCTTAAACAGGACAACAGGGGTCGTGGGTCCTCAGGACACTAATCACCACTTCCCACTGGAAATTAGCCAGGCATTCACCAACTGTTTCAATTTATCTGAATTCTTCCATAGAGATACCTAACCACAATAGCTGTTCCTATCAGACTGAGAGGCAGCTTACATTGACCCGATCCTTGGACACAGGAGGTGTGGTAGCAGCAGGACTATGGATTTGTGCTAAGTTACAAACTATTTCTGCCTCAGGCTGTCCTAGTTATGGTCAGACTCCAGAGGTGACAGATCCCCTGCTGAAGTGAATATACTGTATGTATGTGCTGGGCAATAGGAGAGAGAGAGAGAAACAAAGAAAGCTCCACTGAGGTTTAAAATATTCTAAATCATCCAACTCTATAGCTACTACAGTGCTCGTAACTTTTACTCCAGACAAGCGTGCAGATCTCTGTTCATGTGTTTTCATTTTTATGGCCTTTCTGGTATGCCTACTGCCAGCCTTGAACATCTTTTAAAACTACTGGTAAATCACACCTCGCTGTATATAAACGTTGTTTGAAGACAATATTACAATTATACAGAACTAGTGATTTCTGACTTATTTTCTCTTACTATCAGCATTACTTGGACCGTAGTACAACGAGAAACAATTATGATCCCAGTCAGTCGGTGAGATGAAGATATATGCATTTCAGAGTACATATTGTTACTACAAAGAAAGGAATGGTAATGTTTTCCAAAAGTCTGATTCACCAGAGACACTTGGGTCCTGCAATGCTTGCAGCACTTTTTAGGCACTTTGTTACTGTATTATAAAATGCCAAGCTATATATATAGATATTTTTCTCCAATAAGTCTGGTAAGATGGCTATCCCTGAACATTCCTTTGGAATCATAACTTTCCTTTGCGTCGGGTCACGGATCACTTACTTCCGGAATTAGATTGTAGATGGCCATGCCACGTTATGTATTCATGTACAGCACAAAACACCGGCAAGATCCTAGCAGAGGCCCCTGGTGTTACTGAAATTCAGCTGCTGCTAATAAGAAGAACAGAAAACACTTCCATCTGTCTGGATTGGGAGAAAGATTTCATGAGTCTCTGATTCATCTGCAGCCATATGCTGATATGTAGACAATACTTATGGATACATAGACATATGCAAGGTAGCCAGCAACAGAAATCAAATCAATCACAGATCACAGCATGCAATTTGCCTAATTATGAGTAACACCTCACATTTTTTATCTACGCAAAAAGCACTTTGTGAACGAGCAGATGGCACTGGTATGGGATGGCACCATCCTCGACAGTTGCAGATGCAGAGCATTTACACAGCACGCTGAAAAAATGACATAACACAAGCTGCTTCCTGGGAAAAAGATTCAAATTGAACAAGTGTCACCAAACAAAATACATGTATTTATTGATGTTCTGAACTTATCTGATCCAGCCTCTCTCCTCAAATCAAATACATGCACGCAGGCCAGGGAGTGATGCTATCTAGACATCATTAAAGTCTCTTAGATAGAACTGTCACGTGTGCTGTCTAGCATAGAAAAGCAGAGATGGAGACCAACTTGATTCTAGTTCCAACCCGCAAACAATTTAAATCCACACAAGCAGAATCAATAGGAAGAAGCCCTGCAGAGAAAGCAATTACACTGCAAAAGCAACTATATTACAGCCCGGTTACGGCTGGAAGGCAGGACACAGAAGGCCATCCTCACTGCTGTGATTGCCCAGTGGAGTTCTCTCCAACACATCTGCTCTGTGAAGTGACAAGGGTCAGCCTGGACACGTTCCTGCAATCAAAGCATTTCTGCTTCTGGACTGCTGTCACAGTTATAAGGCTCTTCATTATGAGACCTGTCCTCCAGGTTTGCCATGTGCCATAGGCAAATGTTGGTCTGTGTATCGGAAACAGCTTTGAAGTGCTCAGTGTGCTCTCCTTTTCAATAGCTTTGTGGGAGTAATAATCTCATTTCATAGAACTGCAATTATTTATTAATTGGAGAGTGTGCACTTGTCACTTCACAGGACACAAAGAAAGACCATCTGACCACTCCTGGTGATAGAAAATTCAGGTTTCTATGCAAATCTTTGCTTTTATTTGTGGTTTGTCTGTTTGCTGTTTGGTTGTTTTTTCTTTCTTTCTGATTTTATTTTTTCCCCCAAAGCTGTTGCAGGCACATTCTCTGGTGTGGCAGGTTTGAAGCAGCTAAAAAATGATTGATGACAGACATATTTCGGCCTTGTTGTGGGAATGTTTATTGTGGAAATATACTGAGTTAACTGTGTAGGGACATATTTTGGAAAGCAGGATGAAAAGAATGACTGGGTCCATGAATGTGCCTCTGATAGAAAAGTAATTTCATCTCTTTTAATTATGATGCAGGGTTATTGGGTTGCGTACACATTTGCACAGATTGGTTTTGAATTCCATTTTTCTAACCACTTTGTTTCTGAAATGATGCGAACTGATCGATGCTTTGCTTTAAGAAAGATGTTCTGTCTGTCTGCATGACTAGACAGAGACTTCCCCCCAGGAATAAACACAGGGGCTCAAACCACGACCTGTGGTGTGCTAACAGTCCATGGGTGAGTTATTGTCAGACAGAAACTGTTGTGGGGAGGAAGAGCTACAAACTTCCACCCCAGGAGAGGAAGAACACCGAGCAGGCAAGGCAGTACTACACTTGAAGAGAGAAAACAGCAGATGCACCTAAGCATGTGACATGACACTGAACTGATTTGGAGGAAAGATGCTAAATCCTGCTGGACATTGCTACACAGAACACGTGCACCTACAGAGATAACATGACAGCAAATGTCTGACCGGTGGGACATTGCATGAGCACTAATGGGGTGCTCCCTGCTGAAATTTGACTGCATCTTGCAGCTGCCAGTCAACAGACACACTTGGGTGTGTACTTTAGGGCTAAGAGAGCAGAGGAACACAGGATATTGCTGATGAGCAAAAATACATCCCTAACCAACACCCCTGGGGACACGGGGAGTGGTATTTCAATAGATGTCAGGCTTGCAGAAGAGCAGCAGATGCTTTTTACATGCTTGGAAGAAGACAGGAATGTTGTCTGGGGAAATGGTGAATAGTGGCAGAAGCAGCCAGAGAGACTAGGATGTGTGAAGGTAAAATAGAGCTCTGGGGGACATACAAAAGCCCAGGACCCTGGATTACTCTTTGGGCAATCAGCAGAGTGGCTCAGTCTGTCTGGTTGTCAACACTTTTAAACAGAAGACATTTGCCTCCTCATGTTTTATTCCTGAAGTTCGTTCTAAACTCTGGAGGAACAAAATGGATCAGTGAAGACATCCGATCAGTGACTCCCACCGAGAATAGGTGCAGGAAGGGTCCTGTCTGCCTGCTCCTGTTTCTCCTACTCAAGCTATGCTACATTTCCCAGAATGTTGCATAATAGATAATGTTGCAGAGAACTAGAAAGCCTACTGCTCTCCCAACTGTGTACAACACCAAGGTTCATCATTTATAAATAAGAGTTGGGATCTAGCAAAAATCAGTTTACAGTAATAGCTGGGAATTTCAGGAATGTAGCAGTAATACAGATACAGTATTTAGGATATGGTCTTTATTTAAATAGTGAAGGATGCTCTGTAAAAGCCTGGAAGGGACAGGCTCTGAACACTAAGCCACAGGAATCAGAAGATGAAATATGTTCAGGTTCATCCCATTAACCCACTGAATTACAGCTATGGCTCTCTGGAAACCAAGTCATCAAACCATCTCAGTTTGATCATTTACTCTCGACCTTTTACAGCAATTAGTGTGCATTTCGATTATGGATTATTTGGCCATTCCCTGTGTGACTTCACCTGTGTGTACAACACATCAGTGTATTTGCTTAAAGAAAAATATCAATTGCTCTAAGGCAATGAACAGCTACGTCTACATTGTACTTCTAATCTGCAAAATATACCTAGAAAAATAATAATTTTAAGAAAACATTGTTCTCACTCTTCAAGATCAGCCTAATCGAAAGAAAAACAACAGTTTTCAGCAAAAGAACAGCAAGGCTTGCTGGATACGTATGCTTGTTCTGTCAGTGAAATGGCATCTCTTCTCCCCTCAATCACAATGATTGTGATTTTATTTATTTCTCTGCTTTTAAATATTGATGTCTTACAAAGAGTCTCATTAGAAAAACACATCTTACTCTTCAGCTGTACTGCCTTGGGCTACAGTTCTGTCAGATCTCATCCAAGCGGAAGGCTCAGCTTGTATTAGTTCTTGAAAAAGAAGACTTTCCAGGCACTGTGAAGAGTGGATATGGATGATCTGGTGAACAGCATGCCTCTCTCTAAATCAGTCACCACCCATACATGGTGCCATGGGCACTTTTTTTTGAGGCTGCTGTTTATTTCTTAGCAGAGAAGCAGAACTCAGGCATTAACTGCTTTTATTCACTAAATGTCCCATGACAAATCCATCCCTTGTCTAAATCAAGAGAGAGACAATGGAATAGTATGTTGTTTTGATCAAGGAGAAAAAGAACTAGAAACACAATATCAAGCTGGAGTTTGAAAGAAACAGAAAAAGGCCTACATCATCAAAACCACTTTCTTTGCATAGTTTTAGACTACAAATTAAGAATATAGAAAAGTGTCCAGTATTGATACTATGCAAATCCTGGCATGCATTTACTCACCATTTCAATAAACAGAGATTAACAAATCCAATTTTGCATTGCATCATTTGGAATAAACTTTAAACAAAACCTTCCCTTGTAGATCATAATAAAGAACTTTCCAAAGGAAGCCATCTTCATCCTTAAATTACTGTGGTTTCCATGCCAGCATCCCACATAATAGCCGATGTTTTGAAGGGAATGCTGCTCTATTCCATTCACTCCCTTTCAGAACTGCTCAGCTTCCCCTGCCAGTGTGCTCTTCACCTGCTCTCATAGTTCCATTAGGGAAAAAAATGCAAAGCAGCATGACTCCTCACCCCTAAGGACATTGCTAACCATATCAGCTTTTATTTGAAAATATATCCCAGTTCTTACTCTTGAGATACGTGATCCATTAAAATGAATGTGCACATGGACACAGGACTCCTTACACAACTCACCAGCTCCTGTAGGAGCATATGAGTAAGCCACTTTCCTCACTCTGATCCCTACCTCCTGTCCCACTCTCAACCTATTGACACCACAAATCCCTTTGGGAAGGGCTACCCTCGTGTTTGCACATCCTTGCACTGGCAGGATGGACTCCTGCCAACAGCTTCACTTTGCCAATTACATGCAGTGTATGCAGAATATATACGGCATAATCCAGGAAATAATTCAATGTACACTGAACTTTTTGCACATGACTAGCCTTACCAACATCAACAAAGTAACTTCTGTCTGTAAATAACAGATGTAGTTAAATATCTGGTTGGACTGAAGACTAAATCAGGGATTCACTGACACATCAGAATGCCTGTCTCTGTGACTAGATTTAAAGCCACTTTTATCACACAAATACTATCATCTCGCACCCCAAGTCTGTGCCACCAACACCAGCATGGATTGTCCCTTCCTGAAAGATGCTGTTGGACAGGGGAGCACACAGATAGGCACAGCCCTAGACAAATAAAGCTCAAAAATAGAGATGTTCCAGACAGGGAGATGTTACCAGCCAAAGAAATCTCACTTTTACTTTCAAAAGAAACAAGCCAGTTTTCCCAAGAGCCTCAACCAATTTGCCCTAAGAGAACAGGAGCAAATTCAAGAGTTGTTCTTATTTTACCCTTCTCCAAATTCAACATCTGTCATCTAGAAGCAGAACAATCAGAGAAACTCTTATTACTGGCAAAGGAGCCTGTAAATGAAACCTAGAAGGTCTGAGTTTTGTTTCCTGTTGCAAATCAAAAAGCAGTCAACTGAACTGTCTGTAAAACCAGTTGCGTGTGCCTGCACTTGCTAATGACAGCACAGCTTGTCTTGTCAAGTAACACTTGCTTTGTGAAACACATAACTTCACTTCTGAAACAGTTTTGATCTGCAGAAGAGTTGCGGAAGTGTTTGCTGTCCTGTGGTAAGAGGACATGAAGCTCTGCTATTGAGGCTTCACAGAAACATCAGAAAAAACATTCTTTATAATTGGATCTCACTCTTTGTCTTCTGTTGTTTCCTGAGTCCTTTTGTCTCTGTCTTCTATCCATACTGTATCAAGTTTTATTCCTTTTCGATTTTTTAGTATTAAGAAGTTGTTTGTATACTTCAGCATTTCCAAAGCATCCAGGATCCTGACAGCAATGATGTCTAGACAAAGGAAATTCTTACACTCAGAGCTTTTGCCCTTGAGAGTGAGAAACACGGCACGACACAACCTCACGCTTTTCCCTGAGCAGTTTCAGGTGCTCTGGAAGGCTTACTTCCTTCTGAGCCTATAGCTTGTTAAGACAAAATTTGAATCAAGTTTTGGACTGAAAATTCAAGACTACTCTACAAATGCATTCAGTCCCATGGTTTGGTTCAGGTCGGCTGTAGTGCAATATCAGCATAGCTTCTCTGTTACCAGCAACGCCTGTCCAGCAGTAACAGTAAGCAACAGAAAAGCCCTAATCAGTAGGTGAGACTGATGAATCCCACATTCATGAAAACCAAAGTAAACTCTCAGTATTTTTTTTTTTTTAATGTAAGATTAAACATAGTAAAATAAGGATGACGTACAGCACCTACAGGTAGACATGCCTGTAGGAATACTGAGAGGCCAAAATAAATTGTTAATTAAGAAAAATGAGCTTCACAGCACCTTCCCAGTTAATTCACAGAGGCAGCACGCAAATTGGAGATGCCAAGCCTAAGCTGAAATAACAGACACTAGAACTGTTGTGCATGTTCAAGGACAAGAAGGAACTGCCTGCCAAATTCATTCGGCTCAGTCATTTAGTATTTCAACTTTAAAATCAATAAATCCATGTCTTTTCTTTTTCCTTCTGGAGGAATAAACTAAATCAAATGTTTATTCCCCCCTAGGTTCTAGTGCCTGCACTTTTGTCTCAAGGATCACAACTCAGCTAAAAACACAATGTTAGCTGATTTGCAACATTTCTGTGGAAATGTAGCCCTACCACACACAACTCAGTCCTGCTGTCAAACTCTTCAAGCTGAAAGGCAAGCAATTTCTGGGATCATGGTAAAAACACAATGCAAAAGCTTAGAGACCACAGAGCATCCAGCCTTAACCTAGCAGCTCACTTTGAGCTATGGTGTACAGCGCTTGTTTTTATGACCGCAGAGTTCAGCTGCAAATGTTTGAAATGAAAACAGGAAGGGACTTAGATCATAACAGCAATACAAATATGATCTGAACATCTCCACTCTCTTCACACAGCCAACTCAAGCAGAGAAAAGTCACCTGTCAAAGGGAAGAGGTCATCCAATCTCAGGGATCATTTGGGAATCTCTCGCTCTCCATGTTTAGCTTTGGAGCTGCTAACTACGCCAACTCCATGGCCCAAACTGCCTACCTAGAAGACAGAAACCACAGGCTACAAGTGCACATCCAGTTTGTGGGTTCAGATAATTCTTCAAGGACCATATGGGGTTTCCCGGATATGAAATCTCCACTGATGTTCTGTTAAGAAAGTACAAAAGCATTGTGCCCAGAGTTGGTTTAGAGGTGTGCCCATGGTGAAAATGTAGACAAAAGCCAAGGCAGGTAGCCCACTTGGCACAGCTGATTGACTTTAATAGGTGTTGATTACACTGCTCATATTGCATGAAATTAAAAAGCTTACAAATGTTATGAGCCATTACCCTTCCATTTAAAAAAGCTTATGACATGTTAGAAACATTTAATGAAATCCTTTTCAAAGTGCCATGGGCAGCCTCCACGAGACTTTTGCTTTGAAATAGAAGTTGTAGTGTTATTTCAAAAAGTTTGCTTACTTCAGACCTTCCCCTCTCTCCCTTCTTTGGGCTACTCAAAGACATTTGGCAGCTGGTGGGATACTTCAGCTGCCTGCTGTGCTCTCGGTGTGCAGCACATAACACCAGCTCGTTAGACGAACAACAGGAAACACACAAAGCAAGATTTAATTCTGGTGTGATTGGAAGTACTACTTCAGCCAGCCTACAAAATTTCCTTCAAAATGCAAAGCTAAGAAACTTCTGGCCAATATTACTATGAAGCTAGAGGGAAATATTTTCACAGTTGCTGTAAAATTTGCTTAAACTTCCACCTTTTTAGCACAGTGGAAATATCACAGAGCTACTAACTGCCCCCAGAGCTCTGGGGCAACCAAAGTTCAATCTGAAGTAGGATCTCTGGATTTTTTTGCTTGAGAGTGAAATTTATTAAGAGGAGAACATATCGGGTTTATAAATCCCACTGGATGCTCACTGCCTACTGCCACACAGAGACTCAAATCTGCTTTGGGTGGTGATGGCAACAGTGTTTGTGGACCAGCTGAGGGTGTTTCTGCCTTTTCCAGCATGCTTGGATGCTTCTGTTTATTTTTACTGCTTGGCCCCTGAGTTTTACTGCTCTCCTCTCTGCTGATAGTGGGTGGGCAAGGAAAGCTCAGGCTTAAGTCTTGGAGAAAGGCATTTATACCAAAAGCACACTGGCACACGTTCCAATGACAAGGTACTTGGAGTGGTGCCACAGCGGATGCTTAAACTCTGTAGGGAGATGTGATGGCCAGGCAGGGCTGTAGAAGCTTCCTAAGCTTCCTTTTGTTGGCTGTGCCATCACTAGCAACATCATTCCTTTTTAAAATGACTAAGGCTTTTAAAAAATGTTTTAACATCTGTTGCCAAAAATCAACTGCAAGAAGCAGAAAGCTTTGAAGATGTAATTAAAGGAAGTATCACGCTTCAGAAGGTGACGTTGGACAGCATGAGTTTTGTCTACCTGAGATAGTGCCTTCATCCCTGAAGCCACAACAGCAGCTGAACTGCCCCTGAGGCAAATGCTGGGGACCAACATCTCCATGAGCTCACAATGTGCATCATAATGCGCATAAGATTCTTCTCATCTCTGGAGGGCTGGTCACTTCAGGGAACAGCAAATGCTGGGGGGAGTGATGCCAAAGAGGCAGTGAGACAAACTTCTCAGTGAGAGCGGCGCGGTGAGACAAGCTTCATTCCCACCCTGCGATGGTTTCAGCAAGAGTGCTGAAATCCTTAAGCGCTCTGCTAGACCCAATCATCAGGAACTAATTCAATACCCTCATTGCTGTGTAAACTCTGACAAAGGAGAAAAAAAGCATTATTCTGTCCCCTTCCACAAAAAATAGCAGCCTTCTTTCATGTTATCTCTCCGAGCCTTCACAGAAAGCTAGGTTTCTACCACACAGTTGGAGCTCCTTACAAGGCTGCAATTATCTTGCCATCTGCACTGCCTTACCTCACGGGTGAATGTTGCTTTTTAATCCAAATTAGTATGTTATACTGTTTATAAATATGTATTTATGGCTGTGAGGCTGGTAGGCCCCCACAGAGGGCACATGTCATTGTAAAATCCAAATACATGGTTTATTGTTTTTCAGTGTGTATTTTTAGCTTTTGGGCAGGTAGACCTGCAGGGCAAATAATACAGGAGAACACCTGCATTACGGAACTGCTTCTGCACTTTAAAATAATATCACTCCTCTTCCAGATGTGAACGCAGTGAGACAAGTACATTGGCAAAATAATTATTTATCAGTCTTAAAAGCTTCCCTCAAAATTTCTATCATTCAAACACTGGCTGGGGAAAATGAAAAGCACAGACAAGCATATTTTATGCACTCGCTAGTCTAGCTTTTATGCTGATGAGAACTTACTAAACACCAGTAAAGGGAATAGCAGTTATCAGCCCTAATTCACAACTGCGAAATTTTTAGGCCAAACAGATGCCCTTGCAGAATCGCAGCCAAGTGCTGTGACAGGCCAGACCTCCCACAGCAGTCACCAGATATTTCCTTTGGCTTCAGATGAGACAGGGCTTGCTCTGGTGCTCAGAGCGAGTGCTCGCTTCTCAGTGACATGCTCATTGCCTGGTCCCAAGGTGCTTCCCACAGCGAGCATGATTGGGACCTCTGGCATCACCCAACAAAAGGAAAATATAAATAGACACTGTGCTTTGCCTGGACTTTTTTCTTTGACATATAGAATTCTTCTTTTATTTTTTTTTTCCCGTTTAGTAACAGGAAGCAGAACTTCAATATGAAATTAAGAACTTTCTTTTAAAAGATATTTCAAATTTCCCCAAAATCCGTTCAGTGGATTTTGCCTATTAATACCTGGCAAGCAACCAAACAGCTCTGAGCTCCCCCAGGTACCAGTGTCCGTGCCATCTAAGCTCTGACTCCTTGCCCCACACATCACTATGGGACTTTGCAAAGAGCAGGACCCCAGCAAGCTTTTTACTGCAGAATGTCTTGATCAGGCAAACCCTGCCCAAGAGTGATCATGTTGTCTTTAAAAGAATGCAGGCTAAGAAAATTTAAGCCTGAGTGCAAACATTTGCAAAGTGAGGTTTATTTTTTCTGTGTGCACTTGAAATGAACACTGAAAAGGCAAAAACATCCTAATCCTATCACAGAAATGTCTTTTTCAGCTTTCTAAAGCTGAGATTATCATCTCATTGGTTGTCACAGAGTTTCTGAGGAAGTAATTCACTTGATTTTACTGTATAATCTCAGCATATGATTTTATGCCTGTTGTTACTGGAATCAAAAATACACACAGCCTGCTCTCTGTCTTGCCCCTTCTAAACTGCTTACAGACCTGAAAGTCCTGAAAGTGGCAAGCTTGAAAACAACACAGCTGCACTAAAGAAAGCAAAATGTGTGCTTATAGTGAGTTTCAAGGAATCTGCTAGTTAGCAGCTCTCTGAACAGAGGCAGGAAAATTTCCATTTTTAAATTCCAATTCAAATTAAGGCAATGAAGACTGCAGACCACAAAACTGTTGTCATTGCTTTCCAGCACATAAAATTAACAATTTGTGCTGCTACGTGCAACTTGCAGTCAAAGTTTGTCTGATTTATAAGCAAGCAGATGGTTCACACGATAGTCCACAATAAATTACAACAGTTAGAAAGACAGCTACATTTTGAGATTGACAGTGCAGCTGAGCTACAGATGGGTTTATAGATGACCTGTCCAATTTTTAATAATCTCCATAATTTATGTGCTAGTAAAGAAATGTGAGGATTCCTAATGCACCTTCTTGACTAAATACAAATCACTTTTATTTACGCAGGCAATACTTCATGGTCCAGTTAACTTCCTAATTAAAGACAGCAAGATGCTCATGTTCCATGCAAGTGGCATGGAAAACACCGTTTAGTTTGCAATATGTTCAGCTGGGAGTTTAAGATGCTCTGATCGCTCCAGGAGAAGGGAATGCATCCATCTCATTTCTTTAAAACAAGACTACAAGGGTGCAAACACTGCTACCACCGGTTATTATTCATGACTCTCCAGGTAAAACTTAGGCTCGTGCAATGACACGGTTATGTTTGTTTGCAAGCTCTCAGGTTTATCAATAGGGTGCTAATGCAGGAGGCACTACAAACCAAGTGTTACTGAGTCATGGCTTGGGAAACAACAGGAACAGAGACTCTTCTTACATTAAGAAGTATTTGGGGGATCATTCTTGAACAGTTAAAGGAAAAGGTGAATGAGCCTGGAAGGTTGTTGCTGGGACAAGAGGCAGTGGTGATGCAAAAGGAAACTGCTGGAAGCAGCTTTTAGAAGTCAGTTCAGGTCTGTGATTTTAATGGCCACATCTCTGGCATGGGACTGAATGACTTCAGCACAATTCTGCTGATACTTCTGAAGGGATGGCCAAAAAGATATCTTTGTTGGTATCATAAATTGTGTGCCATAGTACCACAGATTTGTTCTTCCTTCTTCATTTGCAACGATTTGTCTTCCAAAAGGAGTGCAGCTAACAGAGACCACCTACCCCAGGTGATAAAGGGAGGCAGTGCCCACTGCAGCTCTTAAAGGCACAAATCTCAGAAATTAGAGGCTCCCAAACAGCCACAGTCTTTTGCGATGACACTTGAGGGCTTTTCCTCCTGCCTAAACTTCAGCCTTCACTTCCTGCTAAATTAATTTGAAAAAGAAATCCATTTGATGTGGAAATCCAAAAATATCTTTAAACCTGAAGGTATGGCTCCTAGGAAAGCAAGTCTGTGTATTTTAATTACTGCTTTCCTGAGATTTAGAGATACAGAAGGAGGAGGCACAGTGACAAATTCAGGCTTGCACCAACTGTCAGTCACAAAGGACGATTCCTCCCCTGGCATTTCCACACAGCACCAGGGCCATGGAGCTCATGGGGCCCCTTCATCTACTGCACAGAACACTACCAAAGCTGATTTTTTATTTTCTGAAAATCTACTGTAAAAAACAGTGTCTGAAAGTCTTTTGAACTTTAAATAAAATCATTATCTTTTACTGTACATAACTCTTAGGCTGTTTAATTAAGCATATGGAAAACACTGCATATGTCAGCTTATTTCTTGGATACTCTTTACTGTGGTTTGTCATATTGTTTCTCTTACACTGTGCACGTTTAAAGCCACGTTATGCATTTGTGAAAACTCAGAGAAGATTACTATGGAATTAGTATGGATATTCATCTGTACTAGTGAGTGCTGAGTTCTGCACATTATTTTAGCAACACTCATCAAGCTCAGGAACTGCCTTAATACTTCCTCCCAACAGAATATTGGGTCATAGTGCTATGCTTTAAACAAACACAGCTTCAGTTATTTAATAATGTTTTCAAGCAGTCTGTGTCATCCTTTGAATGCAACCCTTTGATTTGCTTACAAGAGGCCAAATTCACATGCAGCATAAGAAAGCACAAGTTGACTGAAATCAATAGGATTGCTCCTGTTGTCTCCAGTCCATTAATAATTCCAGCATTATTACGAGCAACGTGAAAGACAACACAGACTATTCCAGTTTAACTCCACTACGAAGTCAGAGAAACTATACATGTGGTTTATGCAACTAAAAAGTTAACAGAGTCTCCAGGATTCATCTACTAAAGTCAGCAGAGAAGCTCCCACTTGCTTTAGATCAGCCCTTTCTGGCTTGCAGCTAGACCCTCCTCTATGTAACTGCAAAAATAAGACTAGTCCTGGAGGATGGATAAAGCAAGGAGCACACACAGAGGTCTTACCTTATATTTTTTATTCCTTGCATTCATTAAGCTGTCAATGGTGAGGAAACTAGTTTCATAACCTCAAGAAAGAGACACCTTTTGTCTCCCCATCTCATTAAAATGTAAATCAACATAACAGTATGTAAACAGTAAACTTCCAGCAGCAAGAAGGGGTTCTTAGCTCTGCCAGTAACCAAATATTATTTTCAGAAATCTAACTGAAGGAAAAGAAATGTACGTAGCAATTCTTCAGTCTATTTATCAAATAGAGTGCCACACGTTTTTCCACACACTTTACATTATAAAAGCTATGACACATAAGGTTTTACGGTTCTCTTTTAATTCAAGAATGAAAACATTTATAGATATGAACGTTTTCTCATTAACTTTACTTCCTAAATGATTATACTTGTTGAAATCAATTCCTAGCCATCTTACAGAGGTTACAACCTTCAATAATTAAATCGGATATTGTATTGGATGTTACGTTGATTATGCTACAAGTTCCAACTTCTACAAGACCACTGAAATGCTGAGATAAAAGGCTGTTCACTTTATTTAATTAGCTATCTGCCATTGTTATCAAAATGGAAGGTTGGTATCTGACTCAAATTAACACTTCAGATCAGGAAACAAGCTAGATGACATCTTCTTAGAAGGATTCTGGAAACTATATGTAATCTTTTCAGTTATTTTACAGCTGCTCAAGATTGCATTAGAAACAACAGAAGACACTGACAGTCAATGAAACGCTACCATGAAAATGCTATTTCAATCACACTTGGATTCTTTCTCATTTTCAGTTGTTAACATCCTTGCCATTTTTGTCAAGCAGTCTCACCTCGCAGTGTTGAATTTTAAGTGCACATAATTTTAAAACACAACATGAAATAGAACTGAGCACATAGTGTGGTTTATTGTGCCAGCTAAGAGATTAGGCCCTTCTGCCAAGGCATCAGCTCTCTGCTCTTTGCAGAAAAGGTTCAACTGGTTAAATGTGAGCTGGATTTCACAACTGCCTGCTATCCCTACACCTCAAAAATATCAGGTCTTTGAGCTGAGGGTTGCTTATGATTTATCCTAAAGGGAGACAAAAAGGCCATGTGAAAACTCAGAGGTCCTTGGAGAATTTTAACTGTGTCTTACACAGACTAAATCCACATATATCAGCCTTGCAACTGCCCAGAGGATATTGTACCTTGACAAAGTACCCAAGGGACACCACTGTCTCTCTCCCCAGATTACATTTGTATAGAATGGCCAAAGTAATTTATCCAGTAACCATGTCACCCTGCGACTTCAAGGTTTCTTACAGTTAAAAACCACAGAAATGTGATTATTCCTTTCCCAACAACTTACTGGTCTTGACCGGATTTCTTTGGCGTAGAGAGGTTTCAAGAATTCTGAATCTCCTTCCAGCTTTAGACCCTTATCCGTGATTCTCAGGTTCCCCATTCCATCCTAAAACAAATACAAGAAGGAACAACCCAATTAGTTTCAATTACTAAATTCATCAGGCTGCCAATAACTGATTTCTGTTTCATGTAGAAGAGAATATACAAAACACTGGGAGGCACTAGACAATGCAGTTACTTGTGTTATCCCTTTAGCTCTGTTTCTGTGAAAAAAAAAATCCATTCAGAGCAATCTGCAATGCCCCCCAGTAAACCATTTACACAGATGAAAGATGTTCTTTTAAGCTAGTCATCTCTGCTCAAAGAGACGCAGCGATGCTCGGCGTTAACAGGAAACTATTCACTGGAATATTCACCGTGTGCCTGTATATTAATCTACCTTCTCATTCGTGACAAATCCACATAAAGGATGTGTGATTAATTTTACTGAACTTCATATAGAGAATATGTGATTAATTCCACTGAACCGACAAAGTAAGTTTTGGCTGTGTAAGAGTGTCGCAATAAAATGTAGTATGGAACCTGATCTGAGCAAATCTCTGCAACAAAAAAAAAAAAAAAAAAGACTTTTTGGTGTGGTTTCCTTAGGGCTTATGACAAAAAGATGTGGAAAACTGTTGAGCAGTTTAAAGTCACACAGGCTTTTTTGTACTTTCAATACTGTAAAGACAATATTCAGCTCTATCAAAATATACATTTCTGCAAATAAGTGCTGTGGGAGAAGCAACTATACAACAGGAATATCACTCTAATGGACTGCTTTCCTGTTGTGGGCTAAATCCTGACTCCATGATGAGATGATCAGCTTGGGATTGGAGACCTCGCTCTGCTCTGTGCACAGCCTGAGCACATCCCAACAGCCTGAACCTCCATATCCAAATATTTGGGTATTCTGAGTCATTCTCCTGCCTTTCAAACAACTATTGCAAAGTTCCAGTGGTCAGGCCTTAAGTGACTGATGCAACAAGCATCTCTCTTCTCTCTTCGTTTGGATTTCGCATTTGGGTTACCAGCCCTCTTCCCCAGCTCCCACAGTCCCCACTGCTCCCCGCGCTGTGATGGGAAAAAATCCTCTTGACAAATGGTATGAAGAGTTGGCTGCAGGCCTCCAGCAGATGACTGCAAATAGTCCATTTTCTTTTGAAATTGTTTAGTTATGTGTGTACAAGATGTAATGAAACATCTGACAAACCATAATAGCAAAAAAAATATATGTCAAAATTTTGTATGAGTTTTTCTTGCAGTTTTTATTCAATAAGACAGGTATATGTATACATTGGCACAGCATACAATTGGGCCAAACTAAAAATATTTCACTTTTAGTTTGTGAGAGAAAGTCACAACTTTTAATAAGATGTGGGATTTACATTCTTCTGCACTCTAGTTGTTTGGAAAGGTGTGTGTGTGCGTTTAAGAAACATGAAGTGAGTGAGAGAACTGCAAAACTGCAAACATAAATAATCAAAAGCACATGAAGTGCAAGGAATGGAATGGAATGGAATGGAATGGAATGGAATGGTGTGGCAAGGAAAGGAAAGGGAAGGAAAGGGAAGGGAAAGGAAAGGAGGGGAAAGGAGAAGGGGAAGGGGGAGGGAAAGAATGGAATGGAATGGAATGGAATGGAATGGAATGGAATGGAATGGAATGGAATGGAATGGTTCAGTTGGGGCCTACAAAGATCAAGTCCAACTGTCTGACCACTTCAGGACTAAGCAAAAGTTAAGCACATTATTAAGGACATTATCCAAATGTCTCTTGAACACTGACAGGCACGGAGCATCGACCAACCCTCTAGGAAGCCTGTTCCAGTGTTTGCCCACTCTCACTGTGAAGAATCTTTGCCTGGTGCCCAGTCTGAGCCTCCCCTGGCACAGCTCTGTGCCATTCCCGAGTGTTTTGTCATTAGCTCCCAGGGAGCAGAGACCAGCACCTCCCTCTGTGCTTCCCCTCCTCAGGGAGCTGCAGAGAGCATTGAGGTCAGTATGTGAATCTCGGATGCTGTCTAATTCAGCTGCAAAAAATAAACCACATCTGTCTACCTCCTGCTCCCACTGCGGGTGCCCCTCCCGCTCCGCAAGAAGAATCACTGCCACTGAAGGTGAATGGCTAACCCAAACAGATTTGCATGAACTACTGTCAAGTGACATGAATTAGGTGGGATACAAATCAAAGACAGAGCATGGCTCAGCAGGGACGCTGGTCACTTGCCAGGGGTTCCCCTCTTCCAAGGAGTATCACTCCCAGGGGGTTCCCTGCCGAGCAAAGATCGCTTTTGCCACAACGTGATGCCTCATGAACAACGGCAGGCTCAGGAGCGCTGGCTGACGGACCGACCGCTNGAATGGAATGGAATGGAATGGAATGGAATGGAATGGAATGGAATGGAATGGAATGGAATGGAATGGAATGGTTCAGTTGGGGCCTACAAAGATCAAGTCCAACTGTCTGACCACTTCAGGACTAAGCAAAAGTTAAGCACATTATTAAGGACATTATCCAAATGTCTCTTGAACACTGACAGGCACGGAGCATCGACCAACCCTCTAGGAAGCCTGTTCCAGTGTTTGCCCACTCTCACTGTGAAGAATCTTTGCCTGGTGCCCAGTCTGAGCCTCCCCTGGCACAGCTCTGTGCCATTCCCGAGTGTTTTGTCATTAGCTCCCAGGGAGCAGAGACCAGCACCTCCCTCTGTGCTTCCCCTCTTCAGGGAGCTGCAGAGAGCATTGAGGTCAGTATGTGAATCTCGGATGCTTTCTAATTCAGCTGCAAAAAATAAACCACATCTGTCTACCTCCTGCTCCCACTGCGGGTGCCCCTCCCGCTCCGCAAGAAGAATCACTGCCACTGAAGGTGAATGGCTAACCCAAACAGATTTGCATGAACTACTGTCAAGTGACATGAATTAGGTGGGATACAAATCAAAGACAGAGCATGGCTCAGCAGGGACGCTGGTCACTTGCCAGGGGTTCCCCTCTTCCAAGGAGTATCACTCCCAGGGGGTTCCCTGCCGAGCAAAGATCGCTTTTGCCACAACGTGATGCCTCATGAACAACGGCAGGCTCAGGAGCGCTGGCTGACGGACCGACCGCTGTCACACTGTTTTGAAATGAAAGGTGTACGTGAACCTTAAACAGAGACATATGCTGAAAATGCTATTGATTGCTGAGGGGAGGGGAATGAGAGATGGGTCATAAAGTGCCAGTTGCTACATTCCCTGTCCCAGCTGTAAAAGACTGACTTATGAATTCTGGGTTGGTGATGGCACAGAAGGGGGTTCATTTATCTCGAGCAAAAGTATGAAGAAAATGAGTGAAATATGATTATGCGCCAAAGAGCCAAGATTAAATTTTGATAGTGGTATGCTTTGCGATTTGAGCGAGCAGGAATTATTACAGCTATCTGCAGACCCTCACATGTTTTGCTCTGCTAAAAAAAATCTAGAAAATCTTTCCCCAAACAGACATTTCAGTAAGATTACAAGCCCCGAAGGCTATCGCATTGCAGGCTGTTCTCCAGTTCGTTAGAAAAGTTGCAGGTCATGTGGGCAGGTGTATGCCACACCAAGCTGCAGGAACGACCATCTCCACAGATAGCAACCCTGGCTATTTCCAGGGCTCACTGCTGAGCTGACGTAGGGCAATACTCCACTAATAACACGGACCGATGGCACTTGTCAAGTCACCACTGAAGCTGTGGCAAACCAGCAATTTCAGAGGCTTACAATTATACTCTACACTGAGCAGTAATACAGATCCAGTATTCCACTTTTCTTGAGTGTTTCTCTTCCTTTCTTCCCTTCACCTTCTGTTTCCAAGTATCCCCCCATGGGTTTTTTATATATAAAAAACACACATATGGGACATATAACTCACAGCTATACATCCAAAATACACATTATGTTGGTCCCATAAACCCAGAAATACACATCAGGTCTATGGAGTTCTACAAGCAGAACTACAAGAACACATTTGATTCATATTGTACAGGCAGGTGTACACTCTTACAAAACATAAAATCACTGGGTTGGAGAAAATAAGGCACTTCCCCATGTTATTCTTCTCAGCCTTTGACCTTCTCATTCTAACCCCACTCAGCAGGTGTTACCTCCTCACCTCCCTGGTGCTTGGGATCAGGACGCAATGCTTAGCACTGACACCATCATTAACCCCCTACTGCTCATGTTTCTTGTGATTAAAAATAACAGCCTTCCGCCATGACATTCTGGGTCAGCAGTCAAAAAAAACTACACAAAGGTTGTAATTTGAGTCTAAAGTGAGCAGGTAATCCTGATCTCTAACAGTACAATCATTATTAAATCATATTCTTTTATTACTTCTCATTAGAAAAAAAAATTCTGCAGTTTGCAGAATGATATAAAGGCACCAAAATACAGATACGTTGGAAAGAAATCATTGTGTGAAAGACTACCCTGCATATGTTGTTTTGGATACAGCATCCTCCTCCTCCCTAAAGTATATGGTTTAATAGAAACTAAATGTCATACTCTGCTACAGTGAATATATACCAGTGCTATGAAATTTCATGGACCTTGACCTATAAAATGTAGCAGAAAGCTGGCTAGAGTGACAGAGACCATGATTTTTTATTAAACACTGGGTCCGTGATTGGTATATATCCTTATCTGCCACTATGTTGCTTGTGAATAAGAAAAAACAATGCAGTATTGATTATTTGGTACACTGATGTCTGACAATCTCTGCTTCTCCCCTTTTTATTAGTAGACTCCTCAACAGAGAATGAATGACTTTATTGTGCAGTCACAAACCAGCTTTGTGGGAGCTTCCAGGCTAACTGCTGGAAAACAGGAGGCACAGAGTCAGGAACTTTCCATTATCACCTGCTTTGAATTATTCAGCTTTTTGGTAGAGCATGGTGAAAACTTCCACCTTACTTTACCACCTAAGCCACCTCTCTTTTTATACAATGCCTTGTAACGGGCAGGCATAAAAATTTATGTGCTATCACTGACTGCTCTGTGTTAAAATGGGACAGCAATGGTAAAATCCCAGATAACATAAACGTCATTTTGGTGTTGCTGAATGACAGAGGGCTTTCTTTTTTATTAGCTTGAGAGGGAGCTCAGTTTAACAACCAATTACAGTGATGGTGCCAGTGTTAGGGGAAGAGCCCAGTATCACTGCTACCTGAACACTGAGGCTCCTCTGCCCTGTGGTTAGCCCTGAGGCCATATGCACAGGCAAAGTCTGGCTTTTTTGTCTTGTTTTCCTTTTTAACAGCTGTGGGTTACCTTATACTTTATAGAACCATGCCAGCTATATAGTTGGTAGCAGGGAAATTCAGCTGGCAGAACAAGAAAAAGCAGCCAACCTAACCAGAGACATGTAGTTATTGTGGTGAACACCTTCAAGTTGCATTAACTGCCCCAATCTGGGCTGCTTTCATACATTAATGGGGAATTTTCTGTGGTGTCTGCCATCTATGGGTAACTTTATTAAACGAGGCTGGGCTTTTGCCACAGCTAACCTCGCCAAGTAACAAAGTGGTGACAGCGTGTGCTCGCTGTGGCCCTTTGTGCCAGGATGCTCTGTTCTTTACAAACAATAAATTCAGCCTCACACTCCTCTGCACTTCCTCTGGCATTTCTGAACATAGAAGGCAAATGTGTTTATTGGTTTTATTTCCTAAGGATTTCCTAGGGACACCAGTGATGGCACACACTGCGAGCTCCAGCTGTCTGCTGGCCACCACCAGCCCCAGCAGCGTCAGTGCTGTGGGCTGCTTTGTGAAAAAGCAGTTATCCTCATGCTTCTTCCTGCACCTCCATCTCTTTTCAGTTTTCTGCAGCAAAATTGCTGGCAAGGTTGTCTCTGCATGGCAGGTAAGCATTTGCTTCTTTTACTGGGAATAAACTGAAGTTATGTTTGGTAATGTCCTGTGGGAGAGAATTATCTTTGGAGACTGCTCATGTCAGATGGCTGAAACACCTGATTATTGCTGCTTGTATTATTGATTGCTGTGCTCTGCATCGCTTCCAGATATGTGCAAGTTATTACACAGCTCAATACATCCGAAGTTAGGAGGAAAAAAACAGCAAATGCAGGTGACCTGTTTTTCCTTACCTTCCTCGGAAGATTTCTGTGCTTCTCTACCTCTAGCTTGACATTAAATGATCCCAGCTTTCCACAGACTTAAGGAAGGTCTGCAGAGATGCACTTTGCTGTCAGTTCTTCACAGCCTCAAATACTTACTTGCTCTAATGGGATCTGCCCTCACTCCTTCTCATTTTCTTCATTTAATTAGTCATCTCTGTAAAGAGACCCAGTCTGTAGCTGAGGATCAGCCGCAGCATTTTCTTACAGAAACCAACAAAGCCGAAAAACTCACCAGCGGCCTCAGTTCTGGAAAGCTAGGGCTAGTTACACAGCATGGTGCTGAGAAACTTAGCCTCAAAATAAGGAGAGTGTGACAGCTTCTTCCTCTGTCCTGAGACCTTGTTTTGAGACCTCATCTATGGTCTCAGGCTTGTGTAGACAGCAGAGAAAAACAAACCAATGCAGTGTTACATGGCATCTATGACCATATCTCTGCATGTACAGACATGCTTTGAATTGCACTGTACAGTCTCATATTCACAACTGGGATCCATCTCCATGTCCTTCTGCCTCCTTCTGGACCCAGGCATCCTGTCAGATGTCTTGCTGGTAGCGCTTCCATGTAAAGATGATGGGCACAGCACAGGGGAGCTGCGCTGAGACATTGCCGGGGGAAGAAAGGTGACCCTGAGTGCCTGGTATCACTGCGACAGTCCGTATGTCCTCCAGGGAAGGAGGGAGACAGATGAAGCACAGCTAAAATCTTTGCTGCAAATTGGTACCCTAAAAGAACATTACAGCTTGCAGCACTAGCAAGCAGCTAACTCCCAGAACCCTCCAGAAGCCTATGACAGTCAGTGAGAGGACACCTCGGTATTATCTCTGGTGCTGCAGCAATTGGGAGACATTGAGCTCACTGAGCAAAGACCGACTGTGGGAGGTACCCACTGGAAAATGACATCCAGAAGCTGCTATTATAGTTGTATGAGCTATGGAAACTCTTTTACTTCTATAATTTGTGAAGGCTACATAGAAGTCAGACGGCTGGTGACTTACCAAGGGATTACGTGCAAAACGAGGAAACTGCCTGCAGACCATTATGGCTAATGTAAAATTCAGCCCAAACCAAGCCTACACAAAGCTCAGAGCTCTTCTTTGCAAGTGGAAACACTTGCTTTTGTTAGTTGCTCTGTATGACTACAGAACAAGAGGCAGAAGATGCCTCCAGCTTGCTCCAAAATGGAATAAATGACACAGATTAATGTGCAATTAATAACGAGGGTATCCATCTATCCATCTAGCTCAGCATCACAGTAATCAGCTTGTCCCTAGCAGTTTACAGAGGAAAAAATGACACAACTTGGCAGCTAGCAGATGTGAGCAGGCGTGCCTGAGTGACTCACTGCACATCACGGTGGCATTAGGGACATCTGCTATGTGCATGGTCCCATAGCACCTTTCTCCTCTATCACATTCTTCCCCCATTGACCAAGTGCTCACCGAAGTCAGTGCTGTTTATTATGAAGATTACTTCAAGAGACATATGCAGTTGTCATTTAAAACAAAAGAAACTTAAGCATTGACTTCGGTGGGAGTTAAGAGAAAAGTCTTAAGAAGCAAACAGAACACATTACAGCTGACCAAAGGGACTAAATCTCAACCCCTGAAACAGTTCCAGAGTTGTGCTGGAATCATTTCTAAACAAATCATTCAAGCAGTGCTTGAAGAAAGCTTAGCTCAGGATTTACTGCATATTGCTGGAACTGCTTTGGGCAGGAAGTATTTCTTTTCAAAGGGAACTCCTGGTGAGTTTACTCAAAGTATGATGATGTGTGGCACAAAAACCCCTGGACTTCTATGAAATAAACCACTCAATTGGAGAGAACATTTTTGCAGAGAAAAGGATTAGCAGACCTTTTGGGAAAATGCTTATGAATCCCAACATTGTTACTATAACACAGCCATCATATGCAAAATTCCTCTCTAATAATTTCCCTTTCCATTGATACAGCAGGCAAGAGTTCAAAATTTGCCTTTCGTGCCCCCCAGCTCCTTGTCAGGGAGCACTTTGGTACTGAACCATTATAAAATAAGCCATGTTCTCCTGAGCATTCTTTACTTTTTTGCTCAAACAAAAACCAGGGTTTCATATCTTAAGTCAACATATATTCCAAACGTGTCCCTTGAATTCTCTGTCTTTTTCAGTCTGGCTCATTACCATAATTATGCTAATTAGAAGGGAAAAGGCCCATCCTGTGGAAATTTGTGCTCACTCAGAAGTGGAATAAAAGAATTTTCTACTTGTAGGAACAAGTACCCTTCTTATAATGCAGCAATTTAATAATAAAATCAGCACATACATTCACTGTAGAGTTGGAGGGGTTGCAGAAACAGGTTTTATACATCATGGTCTAATACTCCTAAATTACAATAATCTGTCAATCACAAATTAAAGAAAGAATCACCACTTCTTTTTCTAAACTACAAAGATCTTGGACAAAATATCTTCTGTAGTACCATTCCTTCAAATCATAACAAGGATGAATTGAACCCACTTATCTTTCTGTTGTTGGAAGAAGTTTCCAGGGAGAAGGAGGATATTTTTTTCCTCCTTTCTTTATTTTAGTGAATCTCTCTTGAGGTTTCTACTTACACTCTGGAGCAAGATTTTCTGACTAATCCAGTATTTAGCAATTCCCACTGACCAGCAATAAAGCAGGCAGATTAAGGTCTGAGGGTGAAAAAGAAAGTAACAGCTCTCAGGGAGAGTTTCTGGAGGTGAGCTCTTGAAAATGAGGCCAATTATTGGGTCATTTTTGTCTGATGTGAATGTGCCAAAACAACTCAGGGGCACTAATTAGAGCACAATACCAGGCCTGTTCAAAGAAATAAAGCTCACACAGGCACACTCTGGATTCGAACCACTGCCCAAGGTCCAGGCCAACACTCATGCTTCCAGAACTACAACCCAGGTGCAGAGAGGCAGAGCAGGGCTGGGGCCTTTTTGCAGGTCCTGTCTGTCAGGATGTTTGACAGCCCCATCTCAGCAGACTGGTTTACAGGCTATGAGGAGACACAGAGGAGGTGCCTGTTGCACTGACCTTCTCAAAAACCACAGCACCTGCATGATATACTTGCTGCTATGGCAACATCCGGAGGCAGGATAATCATGATGTGAATCCATATTTTCAGCTGCTTCATTTAATTTCCACTATTGTTTCTGCTATTTCCAAAAGCCAGGGGTAAACAATTCGGATAGTGAAGAATATTTTCAATGCACCTCAATTAATCATTTCCGAGCTGGGATTTTGTTAATATTGGGCACTTAATGATGATCCTGCACTTGGAATATAATTGCCCCAGGCTACCTCTGCATTTTAGGGAGACAAAATGGCAATTCAGCCCATCTTGCACCCAAATTGCTCCCTAGAAGTGCTTCTTTCCAGCTGCTCTGGAGCTCCTCCAAGGTGACTTAGGCATTTTCTAAATGCCTATGGATAACTGAGATAAACTTAGACCTCAGCAGTGTGCGATAGGATTCAAACAGAAAATAAACAAGTTGCCAGCCAAAGCAATAAACAGATATGAAATAAAATACACTTCCAAAATATGTTCCCAGCTACACTGATGTAGAGTCACTTCAGGGATTATTTTAATGATTATTGTTTTTTTAATCAAGTCTCTCATTTTCAGTGAGAGATAGAATATAGGAGAAATTCAATTTATTTGCCCAGATAGGTTAAAGGAAACTTGCTTTGAAATAAAATTCATTGTGCTAAGAAGAATCCATAGTCCCCTTGTTAAGAAGCTGCCTTCAAGACTAAAGAACCACAACAGAATTTTTAAAGCCATATTTGTCACAAAAATATATGATTTAGCTCTTTCACTATCAGAATATACTGAAAAATAATTTAAACTGCCTTCCAGACTTATCTGCAGTGTGTATATGACATTGTTGTTAGCGGGGAGGCTCTGGGGACGACAAAGAAATGAAAGAACTGAAAGTGCTTCTCCCAAAGAGGCAGAAATAAGTATATTGCTTCTATTGCTTTTTGAACAAATGCCAGCAAATAACTATTCATGGAGGGAAATACACGGGTATGGTTAGGGTCCCTCACCACTGTAAATGGTGAGATTGGATCTGCAGTGTGCAGCCACTGATTGCAGACAGAGATCAGAGGATAAGATGAAGTTTAATTACTTGTCATCACTTACAAAACTCCCAAAACTCCCAGCTCCAAAGCGTTTAGCATCAGAACTAACACAAAGCCATCTAACACACCTAATACCTGTGCTCACATCTGCACATGGCATACACATCTGTGCATGGCATACACTGCACTGTGTGCATGCTTGCACGTGAGCATCCTCTGAGGGGAAACTGAGGCACAACAGTAGGGATCAACCCACAGTCATGCAAGAAAGCTGTGTTAAAGGAGGAGCTTTGCAAGGTTCCTCTCAAGCACCTTCTTGTGCCAGTGTAAGAAACTATAAATATCCTTCTCCTAGCAAACAACAGAATAATTTAGCAACTTTCAAATGCCAACAATTCAAACTTCAGATACACTCTTTTTTACCCTGTGGTTTGCACTCTGTCTCCTTTCCAGAAGATCCATTACACTTAATGCCTTCGTCTCCTTCAAAACTTTTTAGTGAGCATCCAAAAAAGCCTTCAGAAGAATGAAAATAATTTACACAGCAAGGGAACAAGCAATGTGCTAGTCAGCAACTCAAGTCTAGAAGCATCCTGCAAGATGATGCTTCCTGACATAATTTCCAAAATTATCATTATGGCAGTTTATACTTGTTGAGCTGTGAAGTAGCTAGGAAACATTGAGACAATTTTCCTACTGTTTGTAGAGGAAAATAAAGGCAAAATGACATTTTTCTTTTCATAACCAGAACCCATGCGTGGGTTGTTTTTAATTTCAAATTATTTATCGAGTGGGGGCTTACTGAGTCACAGGGGACTTCTGCTGGATGCCAAGAGATTCTCTTGGAAGTCAGGAGTACAATATTATGTGCTTGAAATAGCCAAGAATGGCATGCAAAAATACACAACTGACACTCATTCTGATTACAAACTACAACAGAGACAGACACGGTGCCTTTTTCTAACACTTCTTGAAACAGAGAGTCTTAAAGTCACAGGGAAGTGTTAATTTTCTTTCCGGGCTTTTGCCTTTAGAGAACACAGCTCTGTGTGTCACCTCAGTACAGAAATATGCCTCATTTGGGGATATTAGCATTTCTTCCTCTTTCTGCTCCTTTCTAACATGACACCAGCCACAGCAAATTAGGTGACTCACAATCTTCATAACTATTTATTTACCTGCTGTGTGAAACCTCACCTCAGTTTATTTTTAGTAATTATCATTATTATTTTATCAGCACCAAGATCAACTAATAATGACATTTTTCATAATAAATCATGCCTCAGACGTGGATTTCCTCTATCAGGACCCACCTCTGAACCCTCTGCCAGGCCACGTGCATTTTGGATGGGAGCTTCTCCTGGGTACCATTTTGCAGTGACGCTGATTCCCACTCCCTCTAGCACGACAAAATGAGCAAGGGTGATGCTGTAAACTTAAAAGCTATATATTCTCCAGTGGGTGTTGGTGAGGTTTAGTGGAAGCCTCTGGCATCTGGGTCTGCTCCCTGGGGAATCTTTCAAAGAAAATAAAGAAATGAGTTGTGAGGACGATGTGATGTTTGCCGGCAGCCACTGCGATGTCCCGGTCGGCACTGGGAAGGTTTGGATGCAGATCGCAGCACGTGGGGAAATGGCGGCCAGGAACAGGGTACATTAAAAGTAATGTTAAAACAATGAACTCAGGGAGATGTTTTCAATCAGAGAGCTCATTGGTGTGCTCCCCCACGCAGCCCTGCACAGGCAGCACCGGGCTCAGAGGCAGCCGGAGGTGCCCTACAGCTCTCCATCACGGCCCCAGCAGGGCTTGGAGACCAGCTGAGGCTTTTCTTACAGCTTTCTGGCCACTTTGGCAGCCTATGTTTGTTACTCCCTGGATAAGACTTTTCTTTCCAAAAGAAGAACCACTGGAGGATAATGACACATAATTGCTAAGCACATTTGGTTAGGGACCAAAAATGCTCAAGAAGGAATTTTTATCCCTTAAAAGAGCACAAAGCACAGAGCAAATTGCTGAGGCAAACATTTGTACTTCTCTATGGCTGCCCTTCAGCTAAGCATCCAGAATCTGCCTGCAGCCCGCACTGCCCCAAGCCAGGAGATTTCTCTCCTTTGCAGCGAAGAGGTTCCTCCTGGAGGCAGCTCTGCCTGGGACATGGCACAGAGTTTTGGACCTCCTCTCCATCCACCTGAATCCTAAACAAGATTTCTCTCTGTTGTTTTGGCTTATTTGACAACTTCAGGGAATTTAATCTCAAAGCACTCAGGGATGTAGGGCAAAAAATATTTTTCCCAGGCTACAGATAAAGAATGTCATTTCAAGGAGCTTAAATAGCGTAATGGGGCATTTCGGTGCCCGGAGGAAATTTAGAACCTTATGATAAATTTGGGATATTAATGCAAGAATAAAGTTACACCGCTGGAAGGAATATCTTATTGACAAAACTGCTAGAAAGTTACAAAGGTAATAAACAAGGAATTGAGATGGATTACTGGTGATATGCTTTTGAATATATTATTCTTTGTCAGCTGTCTGATACCTTGCGAAGTCCTTGTGTGCTTGGATAAAACACTGTGCCCACAAATACCTTTCTTTAATGGGACTATTAGTGAGAATAATCACAGGAAATATGGTCAGTGATCTTGTCATTGAAGGAGTGATATTAATGCAAATGGTATTGTTTCTTATTCTAATTTATTATTTCAAGTCTGTCTTTATTGACACAACAAGAAATGTAATGTTTCCATTCAGAATAAAGTCATGGGTAAATACAGATATAATCTCACGAGGATTATGAAAGACAAGCAATTTTTTTTCTTTCAGTTATTGGTGGGACCTTACAGACTTAAGCAATCTTGCAATCAGTGCAATACACTGCACATTTCTAGGAAATCCTCAAATAGTACTGACAATTCCTAACGTGGGTAAGGGGAGCAGCTCCCGAGAAGACACTCCTAGGGGATGTTTGCTGCTTAATTGAACAGTTTCTAAACTATGAAATGTTTGACAGGAAATTCTCACTCCAATTAGTGTTCCAAGCTTCTGTAGGCTGGAGGAGACATTCCTGAGAAAATCACGGTTACTTCTTAAATGCTTCAAGATTACATTGTAATGTTCATTTCCAACAACTGTAACCAAATACAAGCAGCAAATCCTGCAGATCGAAGCATTGAAGGACTGCCAGAAGTCCTAGAACTTGTTTAAAGACAAGTACTGCCAAAGTACAGGATATATGTACTAAATGAAAAAAATATTTATGTACTTACAAGTGGTCAACCATATCCTCTCTAAATTAAAAAAAGAAAAAATCCCTGAGATCTTGAAAAGTGGGCAGTGGAAGTCCTTGTAACTTTAAAGACCTTATTGAAGAAAAAGCTTGAAAAGATCCGCTTGGGAGCTGCTAATCCTTTATATATATCTTAAGCATAGTTGGGGTTATTCTGGATACAATTTGAATTTATGTGAAATGATGAAAGAACTAAAGGAATATCTAAAAAGGCAGACGCAACCCAAGGAAAATAAACATTAAAACACTAATTATGTAGACATAGGGAGCATTTCTGTCATGCAAAAAAAAAAAAAAAAAACAAACCCAAAAACCAAACAAAAAAATTGTGATTCAGCTGCAAACTCATTAACATTTATTTCATATTTTCTTACTGATCTATTTCATTTATTTTATTTTCTTTCTTATTTATTTCATATTTTCTTACTGATGTTTCTAGGGCCATTATTTCAGTGGAAATATTGAAATTTGCAGTAAAGGTATGGAAAGCAAAACATAAACTGTCTCTGACCCAAACCCATTCCTCCTTCAGCATTTCTCTGATCTCAACATTTTCCTTTTGTCTCAGCTTGGTCCCCTCTGTTCATTCCTCTGCAGCTCTGCGTCGCTGCAATGGAGGTATATCACTTACATAGCTACTACAAAATTGTGCAGTAGGTTTGTTAAAGTCCTGTATAAGGTATTTTTCTTCTTTTTTTCTTCTTTTTTAATCCTTCTCAGTAGCTTTGATGGGGTAAGAAAATCTTATGTAATTTAAGGTGATAATAGCTTCACTTATTAAACATCAGACTGAGTACTTCTGGAAAAGAGAGAGAATGTAACATCAGTAAATAGAGAAAATAGCAGGGTATAAAGTTCTTAATAGTCATTAATTTGTCTCTGCCAAGACAGCTCCCTGAACGACACGTAGGTAAGTGAAATGAAACACACTAATTGCAATCACAGAATTAGCTCAGAGCCCATTTTTAGCAGCTGGAAGCACCATGGCCCCAGGCAGGGCGGTGCAGCCGGGCAGGAAGGCTGACACTGCTCCATGCACTGAGCTCAGCAGTGCTCAGCTGCTCCAAATCCCCCTTTTTGGGCAGCCTTGCCATGAGGAATCACCCAGTCAGAGGAGTAGCAGCACTCCAGCTCTGTTAGCACTTCCCTGTGCTCCAAAGTGACCTTGTGGCTCCCTACACAAAGCTGCACCGCGTGGTGCAGCCTCACCCGTGAGCCTTCAGCCATTTCATTTCCCGCAGGTCTCCTGTCATCATTGTTTCATTACATGCCTTTCTTTCCCAGTGAAACCATATTTTATTTAGAAAGTACTTTGAAGAATAAATGCAGCCCCAGTTGAATAAACAGCTCAGGTCAGTGGGTACACCAAACTTTACAGGGATCTTGCAACAGTTTCTCATTTGCACTGTATGAACTGAACTTCACTCTGCTGTATCATTAAAAGTAATTGCTTAGCATGCACAGCAGCTATTTTTTAATGATCCTTCTTTCTACTGAAACTTATCCATTTTTTTTCTAAAGAATTTCTTGTTTGCTAGAATAAAGCAGGGATTCCTAAATCACTGAAAAATACTTATTTATCTAATTGATGGATAATGCAAACATCTTATTTATGCATCTGCTTTTTCAGTTCTCCTCTGGCTATTGACTTTGTACATTATTAGTGTCTTGTTAAGCTCACCATAAATTTTTCAGGAGTTATTTAAACTTGTAAGCTCTCCATGTTTTGGCTCTCAGCTATCTTTGGGACTGTGCTCAAATATTTGTATTCAAGTTCCAAGAAACATCTTATCTGTCCCTACAATCACTCAAGGAATTTCAGCATAAAACCGCCTTTTATTTTCTGAACAAACAGAAGATATTTGACAATCAGATTCCCTTTCAGCTGATAAATTCAGACCCTGACTCGCTGCTCAAGAGCCGTGTGTTCAAGTATTCACCTCCACAACAACCTGACACCACGTGTACACAGCACTGCTGAATTGGATTGTCCCCTCTGCATTGTCTGCAGTTTTGATGAGAGAGGGTTTCCCCATTAGTTCAATCAGTTCACCAATGTAACATGAATTCCAATTCCTATCACTCAAACTCCTGTTTACTGCTGTCATCATTTTAAGGGCCTCTCCATTTTGTAGTTAACAAAAGCTTGTGCCATAGTTAATAGAGGCAATATATTTAACTGCTTTAGCCATGAAACATCAACAGCTGTTCTGGATTACCTACAGAATCTCTTTTGGATGAAATGGCCATAGAGATGAATGCCTATTAGCTCAAGTTAATTAACGCCCTTACATCTTATAGTGTGGACATTCTGTAAACGCTTGCTCAGCAAAACAAACAGGTCTGTTCTTAATTGTGGTTCATTCTGGCCTGATCCATTAACTGTTTTGTGTCTTCCCAAGAATGCACGTTCATTAACTCAAGTTAATTGCTATTCAATTACCTTGAGATATAATATGTCCCTAAACACTACTGCAAAGAGACCTCCCAGAGATTTCATATATTTCAACTGCTAACTAAGGCATACTGCATATTGTCGGTAACTGATTATATCTGGGTTTGAAACAACTACTTCCCATTTCTGCTTAAATTGTTTCCTATTACAAGTTTTTCAAATCTCCTTTATAGGTAATTGTAGTGATAAAATTTCTTCCTTGCAATTGCATTATGATAATTATTGTTATTGCAATGGCCAGAGATGTTTCCTGCAACCACTTTTGCATATAACCTCTTTGTTTAGGTAGAAAGAATGGCATCTCTTTGCCCTGATTATCTCAGAATGATACTCAGAATGATAGCAGATATTTTGTAAATTGTAGGGTTCTTTCCAATTTCAAATGCTAATATTTTTCCACGTACTTTTTCTAGAAATTTCAAAAAGATACCTTACCATTTCATATGGTTTGAGTTTTTGGCTTCTGCTAATGGCCAAAGCTTTTCTTTTCACAAACTACAGCAATTCTGACAAACAACAGCTAGGAACAACTGATGAAGATCTCAGACAGTCATCACAGAAAGCAGGTAAAGTTTTTAATAGCAAAGCACGCTAGACAATAAGTAATGTGTTGGCATCCCTTGCAACATCAAAATGTATTTAAAAGAATAAAAGTGATCAATACCTTTGCAGTACTCAAAAAGAAGACAGAAGTTAAGGCAACGGCCTTAGGGCACAACTTCTTTAAAATAAGAACAAATATAAAACTAATTTTTTATTTTAATGTAATACCTCCACTAAATGTAAGAAAAAAAAAACCCAACTCGTTGGAGCTGACTGGAGGTGTAGCAATAAATGCTTTTAAAACTATCAAATGCCATTTGCATATATTTTTACTCAATATGACCTCCTCAAACTAACAGAACCCTTCCTGGTCGCTTACACCAGATGAAGAAAGAACAATTAGGAACACCTCCAGTTGTTCTATTGAATAGGCACCCTAAAACTTCTTCTGAAGTGGGCTGGGAAGGTGAGAGGGAATACAATCCCAGCAGTTACCTATCTAACAATCAGCTCATGGAAAGCTCTTTGCCCCATAGGAGAATTTTATCATAATATGAACAAAGCAAAGATATTGCAAGCACCCATTTGCTCCTAATATTCTTTAATCTGTGCCAAAAGAGGACATTTGCATATTTGGCAAGCTTTTTATTTAGTCCTCAGAATCAATGGAACTTTTGTGGCAGCCTGCAGAGCTCCCAGGCATGGTATTTGTCTATCTGATAAAGAAAACCATCCTGGTTTTGGTCTTCTCAATATTACTGGGAAATAGGCAGAGGTGGCATTACCAGCCCTGAATGCACCTCTGAACAGCAATGGTTGCCTGATGGGCAGCAGGAATTTGGGAAATGGAAGAAAGGAAAAACAAGCGAAGGGTAAGGGAAACAAACGAACAGGCAGTTTTTCTAGGAAATCGTTTAAAATAAAACAATATACATAACAATAGCGTCATATTTGTTTGCTTCTGAAGCTCGGTTGCTCTGTTAACACTAAATCACAGCAAGGAGCTAGGAGCTTACATTCACTGCAGTGTCAGAAATCACCAGCAATACACGGCCCTTCACTTCACTGGTCATGCTGCAGAAAGCCAGAGAGAAGTGGGGCAGAGCTAGAGCTGAGTTCCCTCAGCAGGGAATACAACCCTGCACACTGCAAAGTGGACCCTAGCCCCTATATTCACTGCGCTCCCCTTGCTGGGACATTATTACATGATGAACACGTAGGGCTGCTTCAGCTCCAAGGGCTGGAGAAGTCCTGACTTGGAGGGCTGGGATCAGGCTCATGTTTCATCCCTTCCACCCACTGCTTTCCCGGTGCCATTGAGCCTCGGTCTCCCTTCACTCTGACATCATTCTCCCTCTGCCTCCTCCCTGGTACAGTAATGAATTCTGGCACTCCCAGTGCCAAGCAGAAAGGATAAGCCAACGAAGGGCCGCACCAGGGCTGTGTTGAGCTGCACAGCATATGGTTAGCACTGCTGAAGCAGCCAAAAAACAGTCACAACTTGCACTGAATTTCACACAAGGCTCCTATCAGGATTAGTTCTTGCCAGTGTCTAATATCAGCGTAATAGAAGGGAAAAATCTCCAGGCTGTACACAGCCACCAAGCGCCATCTCCACTCCATGACAATACCCTGGGAAGCAGGTGCTAAATGACACCTGTCTGCTGAAAATCTTTTCTAGGTCTCCAATTCTTTGAAAGAGAAGGAAAACTCCAGCCCCTCTGTCAGAGCCTCAAAGCCATGCAAAACACCCCTCTTCCCCAGTGCAGAGGATACGATTATACAGCTCCTGGGGAAAAAATTCCCAGCAGCTTACCCCAGGTGAGGCTCTGGGGTTAGTCCCAACACCATAGACTCAGTTCCCACATGGCTTATAGACCAACCTGCAAAGCATCAGGAGCTAGAGCCCAATTTACCAAATTATATAGGTACCATCAGATAAAACTCAGGACACAAGTTAATATTCTCTTTCTCAAAACGATGTTTCCTATAAGTCTGAAAGTATTTACAAAGATAACTAGTAACTTGGCACTTCACATGTGGAGGCTGCAAACAGAAAGTCCAGCGGATATGGATTTTTTAGAACACACTAATACGCATCACCTGAAAATCAGGCCACTATAAAAAGGCTGAACTTGATCGGGAAAAAGGACCACACACCATGACTGATTTGAAACATATATTTCACTACCTGTAGCAAGAACCTGCTGTGAATTCCCTCAGACGTCTCTTCCAGGTTTGCTTTGCCCACGTGTTCTGATTACACGGGCTCAGTTGACACCTCACAGTACAGATATAGGATAATTTATTCATAAGCATATTTGAAAACATTGTACATTTCCAAACAAAGTCATGCGTGCTGTTGATTCATTTACCACAAATTAGAAGGCTTCATCTTCATCCCTCTCTCCCAAATTTAACTTTCAGCATTTTAATTGTTTCTTCCTTCATTGCTAGATCAATATCAATCATGGTCCTCAGTTACCAGAACTTGCATCTTCCTGAAAATTATGTTAAATTTAGTTGCTAATGAAAACTGTTTACACTGTTTAACCACAGAAATGAAACCTCTATTACAAACCATAAAAACTGTTAGTTGTAACAAGAAACCTTAATTTCTACCTCAATCTCCTTTTTACCATCTGCTGCCCTAGAAGACCCATCCCAGAAACCATGGACTAAAGAAACAAACAAACAATAAAAGGGATAATTGCTAACTTTGCCTCACAACACAACAAACATTAAAACAATTAAAATAGTCCCATTAACCATTACACTGAAAATTATGTTATAAAGCAAAGTAATCCATGTATGCCAGCACATGCCAATATTCCTTCTCTCCAGCCATCTTCCCAAACAACCAGACATCCTGCACAGACACACAAAAATGGAGCCTGACTCATGACACTGAACACTTTCCATCCCCCCAGAAGGAACAAGACAAAAAATTCCTAGCCATAAAGACAAATACCACAAACACGCTCTACCATACTAATAGGTGATTGTTCTTTCATCCAAAGATAAGCAGTTTATTAGATATATTATGATGCATTTATAAAATATTTATGTTATAAACATAAATATTTTAAAAAATATTTACTCTGGCTAGTCCCTCGGTACCAGCTATGTGAAACACTGATACTGCACCTCTGTCCATCATCCACAGATGTTTCTCTCGTGTGTCATCATGCATCTTTGTACAACTACAGACACAACCATGTTTTGGGAATGCTGGATGAAGGAGCTTCAGTGTCTCTGTGTGGTGGGATGCAGACAGTGGAATTCAGAATAACGGCCGTGTTCAGAATACACCAAGTTCAAATCCCCTAACAGAAACTATTATTCACACAAATGGCTTGCTGTATAAACTCAAAATCTAAATTGTTCATGGGGTAGGGGAGGGAGAAAGCTAAAATAATTACAAAAATCTAAGGCAAGGTTTTAATTACTTTCTGTGCTGCAGAACCCAAGCAGTCTTAGAGCATCATCCTTCCTTTTTATTGGGCTTAGATGAGATACAATCAGATTAGGTAAAACACTCTGCATTGTATTTTACTTCTTAACAGTTGAAAATCTTTATGTCCTGTTTTTTCCTGATCTGTCCCCAAAGAACACTCATTGCACCCTCATCAGGTTTATAGTAGGAACAAAATTGTTCCAATTGTGACTTGCACATCAGTCATGTCCCAAGGAAGCCCAAGAAAAAACAGAAAAATAGAGCCACACTACGCTGCTGCTAAAAGAATCCCATGAAGTAAGGAGCTAATGAGCCCATTTGAGCAATAATGCCATAATGTGGCTTACACCATCTGGAATGCAGAATGAGCTTCTAGTTCACTCTGCTTTCTCCGAGTCTCAGCCTCCCCCTGCCCCAGCTGATACACACAGCTACAGGGAGGCAGCTTCAGTGCCTAATGGAAATCCAATGACTCCCACAGACAAAACCATAGATTTGTACCTTTTTTTTTCTTTTTTTTTAAAAAAAGAAATTGTACAGAAATAAATGCCTCATTCCTTTTATAACCTGGAAAATTCAGTCAGGAGCTACAACCTACCTCAAGTCAGCTAATTCTCTACTTCAGCCATCTTACCTTCACTTAATGAATACATGTTCCTTTGATTAAATTAACATTTTTGTCTACCTAATTAGCCTGAAGAACTTGGGCTAAACCAATCTAAAAGTGACTTCATTACTGTTCGTTGGTGCATGTTTGCTACCCATCACTGTCAACAGGCGAAGGATTAGGAGAACATTAACTCTGGCTTTTTGGCTTTGCAGAGCAATTGTTGCACTTGGAACGTGCAGCCAATCCCGTCTTTCAATCGATCCGGCAGGACAGTGACAGATGTTTTAATCATGTGGCTTCATTCATTAGTGCTCGTTTGCCTGGTTGGCCAGTTTTGTGGTTCTGAGAGACAGTTGAAACAAAAAATAATTAAACCTAACCAGCCTAATTACCTTTTTACATTCATCCCTCAGTTCGTGAGTAATGACAAATTGAAAATATAAATAAAAAACAGTTTATCCAGACCAATGAGCTAATAAGTATGCTCACCAGAAGACGCATCATCGCTTGTCTAGGAACATAAGCAAAGTTGCTTAATAGGCACTTAATGTACATTGGTTAATGAAATCATACTGGAGCTAATGAATATGTATAATTGGGTCGGCAGCTGCCACTAGAAAAAAGTTAGCGAAACCACCAGTCTGCAGAGACAATTAGAGAAGGCCCTTGAAGACAATTCAGTAGACATGTGAATACTGTGACTATCGATTATTTGCATGGTGAAATCATATTGCTTCTTTCCTGATTGGCTTGTCATACAAACAATCCTCATCCACTTCTAAAATAATAAAAAAATAATTTTTGAATAAGAAATAACAACAACAAATTTTAAAATACAGTAAAATTAAAAAGAAATAATAATTAAAAAATCATCTAAAACATTGACCAAGTGTCCACAGCTCTGTAAACCTGCTGGGATTGCTCTTATCAGGCACCAGCTCAGATTCCATCTAGTGTGGGAGTAAAAATATAGCTAAAGTTAAATAGTTAAGAGGAAGTGCAGTGGAAAGCTAGAGCTCAAATTTGCAGCACATTACTGAAGGTTGCACTCTGAGTTTACTATTCTAGGCCCTGGAAAATCTGTACCAGTGAAGCTGCTACAGAACAGTATTTATCTCAGACATTGGCTGTTTTGGATTTTTGTTTTCACTTGCTTTCCTATCTCACTCTCAGTGACTCTAAAGTCTTGAACCATTAAATGGCATTCTTCAATACAAAGATCTCTTTCTTTCAGCTCTTCTAGAAGCCCTTCAAAACATTTAGAGATGTTGATGTTATTTTGTGTATTGCATCATAGAAAGTCCAACATCTGGATGGGTGTCAGAGAGCACCTCTGAGGGCTTTTATTAGAAGTCCATTTGACTTTTTCCTGCTCTACCATGGAGTATTTTTTTTCCCAGTAGTTGAACCAATATGAGAGAGAACCAAAGCAGAAAGGCTGGAATGTCTTTTTTAAAGACCTTCCTTGAATATACCAAGACAGGACAAGAAATAAGGAAGTGGGGCAGAGCAATGCCAACAGACACCCCACTGAGATGCTCACCCACCTGCAGTCCACAGGAACTCCAGCTCAATGTGCAAGAAATTCAGTGATAGGAAAGCATGGTAGCATGGCTTCCCTCACACCATTTCTCTTTGTGACTGCTGAAGAATCCATAACTGCATTTTTCTATTAACGATTTTCATAAAGCTCTGGATAAATAATAAATATCAGTACATGTATTTTATCCTAGTTAGTTCTTATCTTTTCAAATAATTTTTTTTTTCCTGAAATATCCTTTTGAGACTATTTGGAGTTTGTTTTCATTTTCAGGCTCTGCTGAACTAAGCATTTGATTCAGAGAAAATAACAGGTTTGAAAGAAAGGCTCTGGGAAACTTAAAACATAACAGATGCTTATTTGCAGATAACTGACTTAACTGAACTGAAAACCCCAGTCTAAATCCCAAAACCCATAAATGTCAGCCAGGTAGAACAGAATAATAACAACTTATCGATATGGATGCACCCTGTAGATAACAGAGTGCTTGGATTATAATATTCATATAGTTATTCTCGGTTTGCTTCTCCTGAGCTCTCAAATTACAACTGGCAGCACCATGTTTCATTTCCCAGTGCTGTGAATTGGTGGTTCACAGTGAATGGACAGGTTTCTTACAAGCTGGTAATTTCCTTCTAACATCAGGTATGAACCATTTACTTTGAAATTAATATCCAAAGCAGCTCATATAGGATATTCTTAGTTGCATAAACGGCCAACAGTAGCCATCACCGCAATTTTCAAAAGAGCCCACTGAACCCAAGCTGACAACTCATATATCTAAATCTTCTAATCTTTGAAATTACAGAATCTGTGTGATCAAAGTGAAGTCACAGGCAAAAAAGCTCTCTGAAACTTCAAAGCAGCCTGCATCAGGATTTGGCTTTTCTGCTTGTCCATAATGAGGTAAAACCAAATAGCTCAAAGTTTATAAAAATTCGGTGAAGAAAGAGATCTGAAAACTTAGAACCATTTGAAACAAAAATCTCAGCATCATAAATCAACCTGAAAGTACAGAGCTGAGAGGACACAGGCATTTTAGTGACAGCTGTGACACTTCAGCTTAGAAATCAGCATCAGATCAGGCTATTCTATGATTTCTTATACTTTTCTCGGTACCTGGGTAAGGGATAAGATACTTATAGTCCAAAAAGCCTGGATGGATTTTTGCCCTTAGTTTGGAAATTACATTTTGTTCTCTGTGCTCCTGCTCTTCCAAAATTGGGCCCAGATTACCTTCATATAACATGAATCATCTAAACTTTAGGTGCACAGTCTCAGCGAGGTGTTCAGGTTAACGCTGTAGCCAACAAAAATAGAAAGCAGTCACCAGAGGGTGATTCATCCTGCCCAAGTCAGATGCCTACTGTGGGATGTGCTAAAACAACCCTCTCTTTGGATACCTGAAATTTGGCAATGGAAAATTCACATCAGACATCTAACATTCTTGACTCTTTAAAAACTAAGCCAATGACCTATCCATTCAGTAGTACTAATCATAGAATCACAGAACCGTTAGAGTTGGAAGGGACCTTTAAAGGTCATCTAGTCCAACTCCAATAACAGCACTAATAGCACTGCATTTTCTGTGTATACTTCTAATTATTTTTTATTTCATTTCTAAACTTGCCTAAGACACATTCTAAGAAATTTTGGCAGTTTGATTCCCTCAAGATTTCTTAAAATCATGGCTAAAAGCCCAAAGAGATATTAATAGATTGTAAATTAATAGATTTTAATTCATTGTTCCATTACTTGAAAATTATCTGAGGTAATCTATAACTTTGTTGTTGGTCTCAGTGAGAATTTGGCTCAACATTTTCTGGATAGATGAGCTGACAGACAACGAGGTGTCTAGCTAAGGTTAACTGGAGCCTTATGGGATGCATTTGCAGGTGGTAATATCCTATAACTACTGTATAATACACCACATATATTTTGTTGGGCAATGAAGTGTTCTCCAAAGTCTAATGAAAGCACACGGTAGCTTCAGTGAGATTTTATGCAAATTTCTCAAGACAAAATATGGATGTTACATCTCTTAAAATATTCATTGAAAATGGGGAAAAACCTTTTTTATTAAATACTCCCTGATGTACATGTAAATGTTAAAACTGTCTGAAAAGATGAGACTCTAGCATCAGTCACAGTGAAGAGAAAAATCAATTTTGTATAAAAAGTAGCTTTATTCATCTTAGTTGTGCAACAGAAGAAATTAATTACATCACTACATATTGCAGAAGGGTTGTTTTTATCATGTTTCATTTGGCAAGCCAGGCCACAGGGAAGAGAAAAAGTTATTGAATAAGATGAAAGAGAAAAAAGGAGAAACAGCAACATGAAAAGAAAAAAAAAAGGGAGACAAGGAGCTAATAATGGCATGCTCAACAAGCGGTCAGGAAAGCAAGAGAAGACAAATCACTACATGGTCAGAGAAGTCAAGGAAAGAGATCAATATAACATATAACATGGGGCATAAGGCAGGAAGAAATGCAATGTATAATGAAGGGAAGCTTCATTAAAGAACTGGATCAGGACTCATTCAGTGCTGTACACTCTTTGCCCTGCTCTGGCAGCCCAGAGGGATTTCAGCTGGTGGTGGGACATTGTCAAGCCAAATCCCGACCTGAGAACCCAGACCTGGCAGTCTCTTCAGAGCTGCCTGTGGCCAGCAGAACCCAGCTCGAACCCATGGCACTGCTGCTCCAGTCCAGTCTGGCTGAAGAATATTTGCTGCAACATGGAGAGCAGGAAAAACAAGAAAACAAGGGAACAGGAACCCAGAAGTGTCCAGGCACACAGCTCAGCCATGAAAGCTGCCAGCAGTGCAGGATTTCTCCACACTCTTGTCATAGGCTGGGGACCTCTCCTGCCATCAGCTTTTGCCACCATCTCTTGAGATGAGGTATGGTGGGGACAGGAAAGGCATCACAGCTGAGGAAGGTGAGAGGAGCACTGAAAGCCTGCAGGAAGGGTAGGAGCTTGGCACAGCTGGGGAAACCAAACAAGGCACCAAGAATACTTCAACTTGGAGAAAGCGAACTTGTTGTCTGGGTGATGTTATCAGCTGTCCTGGCTGCGAAGTTCCATTTTTTTGACGGGATATAACAGATCTAGTTTTCATGTGTTTGGACCACTGCCTGCTCGTGAATCAAGAAGCTGACAAATGTGGACATAGTCCCGTAATGCAGACTTACAAATACCAAACCTGTCACCCCTCCCAAGAAGGAGCATCCAAAGAATATAATAATTTAAATACTACCAAGACAGACATCTGGATGTGCCAGCCCTACTGGAGCTTGCTTAGCTCCCCTTCCAGGAGAACTACTAGGGCAAACAAGGCACTCCATCAAACAGCATGGTGTAAAATAACATTGATAAAATTTGATGTTATCCTCATTCAGATATGTTCATGAAGAACAAAAACCAAAAAAGGTCACATGAATACGTTTTCTACGAAAAGTGAACTTATAGCTTGAATATTACATGCACTGCTGCAAATACAATACTGTCACTGCATTTAACACAGCTTTCCTTTGCACTCGTGCTCCTTCTCATAGGCTCACAAAAATCATTACTCTGTGCTCGTCTTCTTCCTATGGCCTTTACCAGAACATCCCTTAAATCTCTAATAGAGCAGAGCATTCCAGCACATCCCATTCCTGGCAGCATCACCCCACTGAATGGGCATCCTTATTATATTTGTTCGTTGCTGGTAAGCAACCAAGCTTGAGACCAACAGCTCAACTCCGTGTGTACTGCTGAGGCGTTGGCTTCATTTTAGCAACACATCTATTAGAAATGTGATGCTAAGGAAGCACTTCAATAATATTTTGTCTGTTCTGTGACATTGATATTCATTTTTGCTAACATTATAGCCTCACTTCTGAAGTCTGAGGAGAAGTAATATCCCATTGCCACAGGGCAAAACCTTTCATTCTACACTTCTTTAATGTATGGTCCTATAGCGAAGAAAGTTAGTGAAAACGAGTTCTAGAAGTGACTATCCTTAAAGTTAATGTTCCAAACTTTTTTGAATATGATGTGAGCAAGTGAAGTTTTGCATCCAGAATTTATTAAATAAGAGGAGTCGAGCCTTACAGGTGCTATCAAAACCCTGAGGTCACTGCAAGAATGCAACCCATACATTTAAATTAGTTTCTTATTTTTTTCTTTCTTTCTCATTGATGGACAGCTTGGGGTGAATGGCTACATGGAACATAAAAACGATGGCCTGAGAGAGATCTCTGAAAAGCACATCCAGATATTTCACTATCCACACTGACACAGGGAAGAACTGTATCTCATGCCATTTGCAGAGTCCGTTTAATCTGCCAAAACTCCCATTAGTAATGACTTTCATTATTATCCCTGTCCCCAAAAGGCAATTAACTTTATCAAGTAATTGATAGTTCTGACTGTCCCCTTTCAGATGTTCCAGTCTGAGAGAAAATCAGACAGGATGCCTAACTGCTGGATGTTTGCATTCAGATAAATCCAAGTCTAAGTCTCTGTGCAGTAAAGGCTTTGGCGTATGAGCAAGGCAGCACAGCCGAACGAATCAGTGAGGGTCTGCCAGACCGTTTTACCATATTTCCAACTTGTGGTGAAATGGGTAACTCTAAAGAGTATTCTGCAGTTAAGCAGAGACCAGCTAACATAAGCTACCTTGCATTTGCTGAGGACAAGTATTCAGCTGCACAGCCTATTACTAGGGCTTTGCCAGAGCATGGTAATTCTTGCAGATACATCAGAGCACTTTGCTGAGGGACAGCCAGGCCCGGAGACTGTGTGCCACCTCAGAGTTATTCACAGCTGGGTTTGGCCAGCAGCTGGGCACCTGAACAAAGCATCATCGCCATCCCATCAGTAATTCATCAAAATTCCCTGAGAACAGTGTTATTCACCCACGTCCTACCCCTGACAAGTCAAGAAGTTCATCATGGGCCTTTTGTATGTTTTCATGACTAACAAAAAATTTCACTTTGCTATTTACTTATTTTAATAGTGTACACTATAAAAATGTTTCAGTATTTAGTTTGTCTTGAACAACACTAATACAGTTGTGCTTTGCTTCAGCATTTGCACAAACAGCAGCAGTGGTAACCTGCACTGCTCCACAAAGGCCCGTACCAGGAGCACTGCAACATCCAGTCAGTTCAGCCATAAGCATATTTATCTAGAATTAGAGTTTTGCTGGGTTCAACTTTGTCACGTCATAAGAAAGAAGAATTCTTAAGCCATATAAAAGGAACAGCACTGCACATTAGATTGCAATTCTGGCTTTTAAGCAACTTTATGTATGTCTCCCTTCCTTCCTGACTGAAAGAAAAATCTCTCATAGTTATCATAAAGGAGTTCAGAGTATTTAACAGTTATTGATCTCCAAAGACATGTTTAATTACCCTCATTTATTGAGCTGTCGGATAATATTTACGCGTTCTCAGCTCTCACTGAGCTCCTCTCGTGAACTCTACTTTCTGACTAATGCTGCTCTGAAGTTCTTGCACGTAACAAAAGTAAAAACTTTTTCTTATTTTCATTATATACACATTGGAGTCACCAATCTATTTACAGTGCTGTGTATCCATCTCTCTGGCTACAAAAGATACCATCTTTAGCTGTGCAGTGTCTTCAATTCACCCTGAATTTTAGGCTCCAAGTTTGCAGGAAGCACTCAGCACCTATGCCCACCCAGCCCCTGCTCTGCACCTCGCCTGCTCCTCTGGGCTGAACTTCAAGCTTCTCACTTTTTTCCTCCCCAACAGCAGTCAGAGTGGCCATTAGTGTGACTAACATTTCCTCAACATGATGATAGGTTGTATAATAAAAGCTCACTTTTTTTAGAATATGATTAACAACACTTTTGTAATTCACATGGGAGAGAGAAAGGCTTAAAAACAGTGACCAATACCAAGGGATAAAGATCCACATCCAACCTCTTATCATCCATTTTAATTAACACTTAGCAGTGAAAGATGATTAAGATAGAATATTTTGGAAAAAAAAAAAAAGAAAATTTGCACAAGATGGTAAAGCTGTGATTTGTTCTCCTGTTTCTGTCTCAGCTATTTAAGATCATAGCAAAAGATGACGATTAATTAAAAGTGATACGTTTTCTTGCCTGATTTTTAGCATGGTAAGCTCATTGAACCTGGCAGAATATTTCCCAAAGGCTGCAAAAAATCTGAAATCCATTCACAGAAGAAGCAATAATCAGTCATAAATAGACTTCTGATTCCATATTCCAATTCATCCAGGTGTTCTCACATAAAACAAAGACTGTATCAGATTCACTTTATTATGTTTTCCCTCTCCTTCAGGATGGAGCACAGGAGCACATCAGGGAAAAGTCACTGTAAATCTATGGGATACCACACGTCTCATACTATGCCAACCTACATAACATCAGGTTTCCGTTTATTTTTGCATGAAATTTCTTTTAAGGATTTCACAACAAAAATGCTGTGAGCTGTATGCAGCAATATCTGTAATTGGAGCTGTCAGATTCACACACTGAGCTGTAGAGGAAGGAAACATCTCCCTCCAAGAAGTCAAAATCTAACAAACAAACTCAGTTTTGGCTTTAAATGGGACTGTGTAACAGACAGACCAAACACACCAGCCTACCCACAGATTAATTTTACCTTCTTTATTAGCAATTTACTGTGGGATAGATCACAATGTTTCCAAAAATTCTTGCCAGTGTTTTCATTCAAACATTTTTTTGCAATAATTGTGATTTTCTAAATGATTTGGAGTTGCTGATACAAATTTGCCAAACTTCACGTTTCCTTTTTGCTAACTGAAGATCTGAACTCATTCATCTTTTTCATATCTGACGTTTTACTTTGCTCTTTCCAGAAAGCAAATAAATAAATAAATTCATTTCAGAGAGAGCAGAGGGGTGAGTACAACTAATTCAGCAATGACATTCACCCTTACAGATCAGGTTTGAGCATGAAGTAGGGCCTGTGGGAAGCCAATCCAGTAACTCTGCTGTGCTCTGGTGGGGAGCAACCCACTGCCCTAACCAAAGCCCTGCCTGCCACAATTCACTGTGTGCCGTGATTTCAAAAGGCAAACAAATGTTTGGCAGCATGCTGTGTATGGGGGGAGATGGGACGAACTCAGTCCTATGGATAAGAGAACAATTTTTTTTTGTAGAATGTTCTTGGCCCTGGTTTGACAAGAAGTTCTGCAAACAGCCTGTGGGCTGCTCATGAGACAACCCCTAGTTAGCATTCAAATGACAATTTCTGAGTGCCACTTGGGACTATTTCACCAGAACCACTTCTTCCAGTTAGCGTGGTTTGAGCTGCTGCCACAGTTGCAGGGGAAGCTCACTGAACATCTTTCCAGTAACAGAATCTAGCTGAAGTGTAACCTTCAGTCTGCAGCATTGCCTAGTCTGTGGGCAGCACAACCCACAGCACTTCCACAAAAAAGAAAAAATCTCTATTTCTAACCCTTCAACCACATTATATTATTGTGTTTTCACTTACATTGTATTCCCTCACGTTTTCTTTCCTGCTACCCTGGAAGCCGTTTGGAGTTTATGAAACCAAAAAAAACCAACCATGCTTTAATAAAGAAATATCATGCATCAGCTTCTAATTCTTCATTTGCTAAGAAAGAGTTGGTAAAGAGCTTTTATAACTTCAGCAGGGCTACTTTTGTAGTTCAGCGCTGCGGGGCAATATTTCATGATGGCAGGCCTTTTGGCACCCTGCAACCACTCATGCATATACAGCGAATTAGAAAGGCAATGACATATTTATACTACAATTAAAAACATGCTTAGCATTCCCTCAAGGCACCACCCTTTCCAATTATTTTGTGCTAAAGGTGCATTAATCTGCTGCAGCAGCCCACCACAGTAAAGACAACAGTTGTTCCCGTATCTGAAGCTTAAATACTGAGTGTGAAAACTGATTCCAGATCTCCATAACCTTGAAATGTCACCACACATGGATTATACTTATGCTTAAGCACAGCGTGCTCTTTTAAACAGAACCTTTAGAAGTGCTCACACACAAACACGGCTCCATGCTCTTTGGCAGTAACACATTTCACTGAGAAGTGTGTGAATCCATTTGCTGCAGGAATGCAATAAACAAAATGTGAACATGCAGCTAGGAGAAAAAGTAATACATGGGGTAGAAGAAGGAAAAGCAGGGACAGAGCAAGACAAAACAGGAATGAGCAAGACAAAACAAAGTGATTTCATGCTAACCTTTTCACTGCACTGAAAAGAGTTATGGAAACTAAGTTTTGCTACACTGCAGCAAGGCCATTTCAACTCATATCTGACCCAGACAACTCTTTACAGAATTCTGTTGAAGCATCCCACCGTGCCACTCATGGCTGTTGGAGCACCCACCAAGTATCCACAGACCAAGGATCAAATATCTGTGACACACTCTGGAATCTGCAGTTATGTGTAAACCATACTTTTGCAAAAAGAAACAAAAAATCCTCTTGCCGTTTGCAGCTTTTCTGCACTGAATTCCTAACACTCTCCAAAGCTATAATACAGTTCTAGACCAAGGCATGATAACTTGCTACGTCTCTTTGCAGTTGCTTTCTGTGTACAGCTACTGCTATTATCTTCTGCTGAACTACAATAGCTCAGCTGACATTTGGGTGCAAACAGAAGCTGCACAATGACAGCTTGGCTAGTGATCTGCTCTGGAAATCGTTCAGCCTGGTCTGAGCTTATCGAAATCCGTCTTCTCCAGTACAACCTTCACAACATGACTAATAGGCTGATTGTCCTCCAACAATATCTATCTTGATTCCTGCTGTAAAATAATCAATTACACTAAATGGAATTATTTATACAGAATACAAAAGTAGTTTGGCTTTGGTAGAAGTAATATGCTTATCAGATGGATTAAGATCTAATAGGCTTTTCTCTCTGAAAGTAAAGCTGTTCCTGATAGTCTATCAAACCTCTTATGTAAATTACTTTGTTCTTGACAATGTAAATTAGATAAAAGAAATAAATTTTGTTTACAGACCTCAAATAACAAGACTTTTAATTTATTTTAAAGCTGTGCCAATAGAATCAACAACTGTATTTATGAACTGAACTTGCCTTTGCTTATTCTCATTAATGAAACAAAAATGAACCCTGCATACTTTTTGTTAATATGGTGACTCCAGGAAAATCAAATATTTATGTCTTTGGTCTAGACGAATTAATACACAACTTCTCTATCACGGGAAAAAGAAGGCAATAGCTTCCTTAATGCATGCCTTTAATGGAGTATCTTACTTCTCCAGGGTCAGCTCAGGAGAGCTGAGGGCTGCAGGGCAGGAGCAGAAAGAACTGGTGACCAAAGTGAGTTTGGTAAACCCTACCAGTACATGAGGATGCCAGATGCGGCCTGTGCATGGATATTGCACAGTTAACTGATGACATCTAATTCCATGAAATCTTACTCAGAAATAAGCTTGAGAACATTTACTCCAATTTCTAGTGGCTGTTCTTCTCTTCTTACACCCCTCCTTCAGGAAGACAGTAGAGGAGCACTTATACTGTAGGTGAAATAAGAGGAAATGGGTCTTGGGGGATATATTACAAGCACTACAAGCATTCTTCATAATACCTTGATTATTCACAGGACTTAAAAAAAAAAAAAGTGTATCAAAATGTATGCAAAAAGTGCAGGTAATGTCTAACTTAGGAATATATCCAGTATATTTAGCAGTAAGAAAATGGTGCCTTAACAAAGCCAAATGTTGGATTTGCATAGATCTGAAGTATAGGATGAGAGAGATTTGTAGATATATTTTTAGGAATTGGATAATACAGCACAAATGCAGTTTGGCTCTGTATGCCCATTTCACAGCTCTGGACTAATTAATTACACTTGGCCCAAAGCTTGGCTAAACAAAAAATAATAATGCACACTAAACCAAGTCTTACATGATTTCTCAAAAACCCAGATGATTTCCTTTATGAGATGCTACTAAGCATTTTTGCCAAAAGAGAACAAAGAATTTATGATGCCATTTAAAACCTAGTAACTACTGCTCTCACCTGAAAAATACAAAAAGGAAGAAAATAAATAAATCCCTGGCTTGATTGTGATTCACTGTGTGTATCAGTCCTCTGTATCATGGGACTAGAGTATCCTTTTATCTGCGTTATTCTTCAGGACAGATTGAATAATGACAAGTGGAGTGCTGAGCTGGAGTTTACTCGCAGATTGGTTAACATCATTTTGTTCCCAGAGCAAGTCTCATCGGCCCTTATCAGGCGTCTCCCAGAATTGTTTGAAAGTTACAGGCAGCACACCAAGAAAATTAATTTCCCTGTCTACCTCCTAGCATTGTCCAAATCTTGTTACCCTTATTCACATGAAGTAATTCCAACACCTTAGTACACAGTGATGCTGTAGTTTTGCTTAGTCTTACAAACAATACTAACGTATAATTCCTGGGGATTTATGTAGGGTTCATCCTCTATGAGATGCACACATGCAATTTTATTTATATTTATGCATATTTCATTGTTCCTTACTCTTCATTTGCTTGCAGCAATTAGGAACTTTTCTCACTACCAAACTACAATATTAGGATCTTCTTAAGAGAAACACAGTCCAGGTTGCAGGTGCTGCTTGCACCAGGAGTCTGCTCTCCCTGCTGAAGGAGCCACCCTGGCACAGGGATGCTATCTCCCACTTGTGCTAAGATGCACTTGGGATATTTTTATGTCTCAGGAAATCCAACATTCTTGTACTTTCAAAGAATGCAGATTTTCTGAGCACACTATCAGAATTAGGAAAAGTATACATGAATCAGATTACATTTTACTCTTTTGTGTCTGCCCTGAGATTTCAGCTCCATAAATGAATCAAATAGAAATGATACAATCTGAAGCAGTTCGTGCATTGGACTGACCAGACATAAATTAAGGGAGAAAGTTTTTGGATAAAAAGAACTACATGGATACCTTCTAACTGAAAGCAAGGGCTGATGAAGCTTTTAATGCTGGGTTCCTACAACGAATATAGGTTGCATCAAACTCGGTGTGCCTGTGAGAGCAGCTGTCATGAATTTTTAAATACATACACTGTTTTTAATCACATTTAGCAGAGAACTTCTTGATGATTTCATTTACTCTCTGCTTCAGTGGAGACTTCAGTGCACAACAATGTAGTAAAGAAAACAAATCTAAAGTTTGAGCCTTGCACTTGTTCTCAGACTTCCAGCTTTCAATCTTACATCATCTGTGGAAGCTGCCCAAATCTGTTCATGGCACCATGGCCTCAAGTGAGAGATCCTTTCCACTCTTCTGAGCAGTCTCAGTCCTAGAGCTTGTTTAGAGCTCCTGTCTACAGCTGTTTCCAGTTCTAAGTCTCATGAAAGTTTTGCACTGAAGCTTTTTCATTCTGAAGCACTTTGCTTGGATTCAGGCATACAGGTAGGAGTGCAACAGAGAATCATGTGGTAATCTTGAGATGGGGCATATGTTTCAAACCCAGCAAATTTCAATCTATTCCTCTGCACGGAGGCTGTGGCCAGATGTGCTGCTCCGTGATGTTACCACCGTGGGCTGCCCCAGGGAGGGCACAGCATGCCCAGCCCGTCCTCAACCCAGTTCTGTCAAAAGAGTCTACATTTTGAAAATCTGCTATTAAAAGTGTTTAAGCCAGCTTGGATCTTTGCGACAGAGAAGAGAGAAGGAATTATTTGTGCCTTTTCACCAGCAGATCTGAGGCAAGCAAGAAATCTTCAAAGGCAGAACCTCTCCTGAAGCAGCTGAGTGCTCCCGACCCGTGCCTTGCCCTCCCTGGGCCCAGTCCCCTCCTTGATCAAAGTCACACATCAGCCCATAGTCTGCAATACACCCAGCTGGGCAACAGCAAAGAGAGCTTATAAAATAATTCAATGCTCACTTTTTACTTTCCCTGGATTTAAAGATGTGTTTTTTTAATTTATAGGCTGGAGGCAGTCTTATTAAATAAAATTTACAGTACTTTACTGAGAACAAGGGGAAAAACATTGAGGCTGCAGACCTCTCCAGCATGGATGCTGAACAGATGTTTTCAATGTCTATTTGCATTTTGAACTGAAATTAAAGGGCACAAATCTCAATGGTTTTAAGATCTCTGCCAACAATTTGTGAATACTAACAAATGGCACCTAATGATCCATCAAAGCTGGAGATTTTTCTAATTCTTTTTTTCGCAGAAAGTAAAGATTTAACTAACTGAATGAAATAAAAGACAGAGAAGTGAAAAAATATCAAATAATAAAATCAAGAACTTAAAACAGGATCTTAAACTAGAGCTACAAAGCTTGACAGCCATGCAGAAGTCTGACAGCAGAGATAGGGTTTAATATTCTCTTATATGAGGGAGCTTTGAATCTCATTTAATTTTATCAGATTTAGAATCATTTGCTAGGGGCCAGACAGCCAACTAGTGTAAATCAGTTGAGCTCCATTAACTTCTACGGAATTACAGTTTCCAATTTACATCAGCTGAGAACCTTGCTGTTATGCTACTATTATTAGCTGCTATTTATAATGCAATAGTACCTACAGCAGTCATCTCAAACATGTGGCTCAACAGGCTCTCTGACATTGCCTGCAGACATTGGGAGACTGCTCCTCTACTCCATGTTGCCCAGAACAGCAAAGTCAATTCCTGCATGTAATGCACTACCTGCTCCATATTCTACCAAATGGACCAGCTAGGCTGGAGACTACTGGTTAATATGAAATCTGTGCCTAGATTTGCTATGATACATATGTGTGTTTATAAGAATAATAGTTTAAAATCTAATAATACAAATAGTAATGCACATTATCATACAAAAGCTGTCTCTTCCAAAAAATCTCATAGTGGCAATCTGCAAAGAATTAGGAAGGAAAAAAAAAAACTAGGGGGCAGAGAAATGATGTGAGGTTACACAGTAGGCCAACCATAAAGCTGAAGGGAGAAGGGAGACCCAGCACCATGCAGTCTGCTGACTGGATGCCTTGCTTCTCAGAGAGGGAAAACTCATGCATGAAATTCAAAGCTGCACAGGGTGACAGCAGAGATCCAAGTTCCTCAGCTATTGCAGCGCAACGAGGAAGTTCTAAGCTTAGAATTCCTGAGTCTTAAAAATAAGTTTCTGAAGTTGATGCTCAGGGAACATTTGCATTAAAGAAATTCAGGAGCAAGCTTAAATGCTTAAATTAGGTGACTAACCTTCCTACATGGAGATGTCAGTGCAGAAGCACAACTGAATTACCTTGTGAAGGACCATAATGCTTTCTTTTGGCTATTTAGCAGACATTAAGGAACTCCCCTCCTTGAAATTAGACATCAAAAGAGGTTGATGGCAGAAATAGTTCCTCATGCCCATCTTGGGAACACAGACATGTTTTGATGCCTCCTAGTCTCTCGGTGTTCATTTATTATGGATGTACATCCTTCTCTGGCACCGCCCAAAGAAAGAACCATCTGTGCACACAGATCCCAACCAGTCACAGCCCTTCACATCGTGGAGGGGATGTTTTCCCCTGACTCTGCAGGGCATACAGAAACAAAGGAGAGTATGTCGTATTTGGTCCACTTCCTCCATTCACTGCTTGACATTCACCCAAAACCAAGAAGAGCTTTCCCTCACACCAGCTAGATTTCATGCAGATCCTGTTTCTTGCTGAGATTTGTGTCCTTTTCTGCAACATGCCATGAAGGTAGACCATAATTATAAAGTTGAAATCCCCCCCCCGAGATGAACCAGACTTTTCTCTGCAGTTTGGCACTGCCTATTTCCCACATCCAGGCAATGTGGGAGGATGAAGACTGAGATACAGGTTTGCTAGGACCAGGAGGAGGAAAGCACAGAAGAGACACCAAAGGAACTACCATTCCCATTAACAAATGCAGCATGAGGCCCGCATCTCACGGCACGATCAAAACTTTGCAGCATTTCTAATCAAAGCAGCCTGTGTTCATTCCCTGGTTAGCTCCCTGTTTTGAAGCTGAACTTCCCTAAGTTCAAGGGCTCAGGAAGAGAAATCTGGTTCAGAGATTTCTCTTTTTACTTATGAACTCCTACTCACTAGGCTTCAGCCTCACAAAGTGTTTAAGCTTATGCAAAGTCTCTCTGAAGCAAACGGGACTGTTCACACCCCTGAAGTGCAGTCCTTTGCTGGATCAGGGTGGCAGCTCACTTCTTGTCAGTCTGAGTTCTGTGCGTTCTGTTCAAACATTTTCTAAGGTACACGGGTTAGTGTTAAATATAGAAAGCCCTCTGTTCAATCTTGTTCTTCGAGGCTGACATACTGCTGAGTTGTGCAGCAGGGCTGAGCCCAGATCTGCAGAGCACAGGGCTGCTGCTGCTCGTCCACCACAACAGTGGCTGCCTGGAGGGAGGCATGAGGCAGGTCATCTCTGAACTCACAGATGCTAAGAAAAAGTTTTCTGCTGGGGAGCAATAACTAGTACTAGCTTATAGCAAATATCACACAAGAACATCTTATTCTGCTCCTGTCAATAAGTTGGCCAACTACAAATCCTGAGCTGTTTGCTGTTTTTTGCTGCTCTCTAGGAGTATGATTGAGAGCTCTGTATAGACTGATCAAGCAACCCATTAATATTTCACAGCTAGGCTCAGGCTGACTGGCAGTAATTATTCCACAGATTACTTTTTCATTTGAAGTGCAGCTGGTCATCCATTACTTTCTCCACAGCTTTGAAGGTCCAATAATTCCAATTATTTTTATCAACTGGAGACAGGTAAAGTAGCTCTGTAGAAATCTGCCCTGACCTGGGCACTGAGTGGGTGAAGTCTTCCACCATTACACATTCACTCTTGAGAGCCAAGATGTTGGTGTACAGTGACACACTCCCTGATTTCCTAGTCTTGAACAGAGTATTTATTCCTGCTGTAAGTGCCTGTAGCTTTGCTCTGTACTTCAAGCTGGTAGCTGCTCAGCTTTCCTGTCTGCTACCTTACCACGGACAGGACAGGACCATCAACTGGTTTCTATTTACAAAGATGCTAGCCCAGTCTGTAAGTGATATGCTTCCAATACAAAGCCTTGCAGTTGTGCAGGGCTACAGTGGCCGCTCTTGTTCCTAACGACCATGCAAAGTCATGACAAACCAGGTGTCCCATCAGTAATGTAGCAGTCCAGGCAGGACCACACACTTTGAGTTTTTGGAGAGCTGTATGTGGCCGAAGGGACACGAGAACTCACGTCAAGGGTTGCTGCTGAATCCAGATATTGACATGAAGGATGGCATTCACAAAGCATCATAGCATGAATTGCCGGCATTGTTCAAAACAAAGAAAGACTTTCAGGCTCTCTCACGTTTCTTGCCAGCTTTCTCTCTGAGTACAGCTCCATAACATCCTCTAGAGAGCTTGAAACCTGCAGCAGAGTGAATACTGAAAGTCATACCAGCAGAAAGGGTTCACCAGAAAATCGGCAATCAGATCCGGTCTGCAAGTATGTGTTTAATCTTGGAAACATTAGCTGGATTGAAGCTGACTGCTGATGAGTTATTCTTCCTTGCCTGACTGGAAGGTCATAAACATCCCTGATATTAATGGTCTGGTGCAAGTCAAGGCTCCATGCGAATGAACTGTTCTCTCCCCATTTCTCATCGACAGAGAACTTTCTGCTCCACTTGTTCAGCAAGTGGGCACTTTGAATAATGTGGGAAAACGCCACATCTATTCATAGGGTTCCTCTGTCTCACTGCTGCAGTACTGCCAAGTTTGCTTCAGGACAGAATTTTATTCCACACCTATTTTTCTTAATCTAAAGGTCTGTTTAAGAGATCTGTTCTACAAAATGATACCGCTGGTGCTCACTGCTCTGCTCTAAGAGCAGGTACATTTATTTCATCCCTTCGGTGGGAGTGAGATTGCTTCTCTTTGACTCAGTGGGAGGGAAACTTCTGCGATTTTTTCATGCCATTGCTTGAAAGTGTGCATTACAGGAGCTTCTCTTACATTAGGACCAGGATAATAAGATTAACAAAGTGAAACTGTAGGGCTCTTCCATTTGCCATTATTCTGATCAAGTTCTTCTCCCCAGTGCTACCTGCAATGATTGAATGTGCGTGCTAAGTACGAACTTCTCTCCATACATCTCAGTGTTCTTCTATACACTTCTCATTACATAACTCCATGCTGCAAAACATAGAGGCAGTGAGACTTCAGAGAGGAATGAAGCCCACAGACAGATGCAGAGAAGTACATTTGGGACATACTCCTCCAAAGATTGCATTGCAGCTACAACCTCAAACCTACTCTGCTGAAGATGCTTGGGACTGTTCGTACACTGCTGTGATGTGAGAGCACTGCATTCTCCTACGCAGCATCATGAGGGGAGATGCCTTCCCGAAGTGTGGAGGCATCACAGCCAGCAAATCCCAACTTTCTGTGGGCAGGTATTGCACTTTCATGAATGCTGAACTGGATTTCTCACCTCAGAGAGTCAGTTGTAAGGCTGAAGATCCATTTTGCCCAATGGTGGTGTGAAATAAATGACAGCCCTATCTAGAAGCCAGGCCTTCGTATGCAAGACACCAGAGATTGTTCCTGCACGATGCATTCATTTAAAATACTTGCTATAAAAAGGGCCCTTATTTCAGCTCACTGAGTATGAAATACATGCATAATATTCAGTAAAGTTACAAGAAGATAATTTTATTGCCCATAACATCCCATCTTACTGAGTCCCTTAAGGCACACTCCATAATCCACCAAGCATGGGAGTATCCCAGTGGGTCTGTCGACATTGCTTCTTGAAAAAAGAGCAAGAGGGAGCGCTGGGAACAGCTGGGAGCACTGTGCACTGCCACGTTCACTGGCTGTGCAGGGCCCACCTGGGCAGCTTGCACCAACACCTGCAGCACATCTTCTGAGCACAGCTGCTGCAGGCTCCCCATGGCTCCACCTGCTCCAGGAGATGCTTTCCAGACACAGCCTTGAGCTGAGCTCCCACTCTTGCTGTCTGGAGGGGCAACAGGTTTTGTATTGGGCGTTTGTTCATCCAAATGAGCACCCTGCGTTGTATGGGAAGCTGGGGCAATCAAATATTTAAGATATTGAACGGGAGCACTCCCAGCTAAGAGGAACAGTAATTAAAGGCCTGCTGACTCATCATGTATTAAAGGGGAAGCAATTCAGTGGGGAATAGAAATATTCTGAAGGAGACAGTCGTTGGCAGTGTGCTAGGCCAGGAATTCCTATTATTAATGACATTCCAAACATGCTGAGGACAATGGTTGCTTAAAATTTCCATTGGGGAGCTGCACTGAGAAGAGAGAAAAAGCAAAAGGAAAATGGGTATTTTGGAGTTATTCTGCAATAAAGATGACAGAAGATGGCAGTGTTACAATCCTAGGCACGTGGAATCTGTCTGAACACCACAAGGAACAATTTAAGTATTTTGGAAAGTATGCTTTTTCTGCTCTCTCTGCAAGCTTATCTACTTCTGTGTGCACACGTCAGGAGTATGTATGCATAATAATACGGGGCCAATCCTGACATTTCTGCTCAGTGTCCACAGGAAAAGGCATGCATGCTGCTTGTTGGCCCTGAGTCAGTGCTCTGACTCTGAACGAAGATGTGTCCAAGTCTGATCACAGACACTGGACCTTAAGGTCATGACTAATTTTGCTCGAAAAGAAAATAGCGTGTAATTGCTGACTCCGCATACTGGCAACACTCAAGTAAAAGGGTAAGAAAGCAAATCTGAAGTGCAATAAACTCACAGATAAGTCTAATGAAAGTAAAAATGGACCTGCAGGCATTATTATCCACATGAACACAGCTGCTGTGAGTACACAGGTCCTGTAAATATCAAGGCTATCTGAAGTGACAGGGAACTTCCTGTATTTCGTTGTCAGGAGACATTTAAAGTCTGTGAATTGGGGAAGTTCCCATAGTCAATGATGCTGAACAGGCAGATATTTCTACGTGCTTACAGACAAGTGTGTAATATGAGTGCAAATCTTTCTGGTTACCAGATGGACTTAGCACCTCCATTGCTACAAAACTGTGCTTACAAGAAAGTAACTGCGTAAGTCAGTACAGGACTGGTGATGAAGAGTTTACAAGCCATTCCTTTGGGAAAATGTCCTTCATGTCACCACATGGTTTCCTTTTCCAAACATCATAGTGAAAGACAAATAAACTTTCTCACTGCAATATCAGAAGTGTGATTTACAAGCCACAAGGGCAAGCCAAAGCTGTTGTTTGCCCTTTGCTCTAAAATGTTCCTCCTTTTCCTTTTCCATAAACCTTCCAGGTGTCCTGTAAACATCCCACAAAATTATTCATCTGCAGAAACAACAACCTGATGCAACTGCCAGAACAAGGTCACTTGCAGGAGTCTATGCTCCTCAGTTCGGGTGTTCATTTTTAAGTTTGGCTAACCTTAAAGTGCCCCTTAAGCACATATCACTTCAGCCCTAAAATACTTAATCATTAACGATTTAAAGCAGAAAGGAATTTAAGTGAGTTAGACATCCTGTAATAGGTCTTTTGACTAGGGCCATTAGGAACATTTCGGTTCAGTTCAGACATAATTTATCATCCTGAGTGGAATTCACCTGAAAGGCAGACAGCTTCTTCTGCTCCTGTAGGTCTTTCCTTAGGAAAAGAGAAAAGAAAATAAAGGAAAGAAAAAAAAATCCATTCAGCTCTTCTCCTTTCCTAAGTAGCTTAAGGTTATGAATGCCAGATAGCTTCCAGTTAGGCATTTACTTCTGTCTTTAATAGCCAAAACCTATCAAAAACCTCCTGAGGCTAAATACAGAGGAGAGAGCAAAAAGTAATCATTTTATATTCCAATCCTTGCTAGGAAAAACCTGCTGAAAGAAGGTTAAGGTGCTGCAGACTGGTCTCCTCTCCGTTCCTAACTCGCTAGTTAATTATGGCGATGCAGCCAGCTCCTCAGCCAGCGGGCACCCGGGTCACCCGCAGCAGCAGCCAGGCTAACCTGGCAGCTCTGCAGCAGCCTCCCCAGCACTAATGCACTTCTGGATAGTGACAGTAAATTAAGGAAAGGGCACAGCTTAGCTATTAAATAGCAACACAGCCATAAAATAAGACATTTCAGCATATATGTGTGATTTTTAGGCTGTTGTCAACTTATAGCGATGCTCCAGTTATTCTGTTGAATAGAAAGTCTGACAGCTTTTATAAGCGTGGCTCATTCTCATATGGGAAACGTATAAAAATGCTGATGCATTATGCTGTTGTATATAAACATGAAAAATAGCAAAGGTAAGCCAAAAAAGGTTTAAGTCCTTCAGAATTTAATAGAAAAAATATCCAGCCATCTTTCTGAGTGATTAGAGAAAATTACATCCCTATCAAAGAACTGTGAAAGATAACAAAATGCTGCTAGGATGGACAGGTTCTCTGCTTCATTTAGGAGATTCTGAACATTATTTCTACCCAGGCATAGTAACTTTGTTGCTCTTAAGTTTCAAAGACTTTTCCTACACAGATGAGCACAGGAAGAGAATCAAATATCTGAAATACATCCGAAAACACCTGAATATAAAAATGCCATATTGTCACTTGACACTGCAAAGAAACGTGTATTACCTCTCTCCGCTCATCATTTTTTTATTTACATCCATGCCACAACATTTCTTCATTGCAGCATACAGACCATCCTGGCACTTGGGGGCACCTGGGCTGGCAGACACCAGCTCAGGAAAGGCATTGCATTGGAGCAGGAAGGCTCACTCCTTTGATTATAACAAGATGCTGTTCGATACCTAACTTCACGGGGCTGTGTATGATTTTTAATGGAACTAAGGCCAGGAAAAACAGGAACTTATTAAAAATAAAACCATCAGACTGCCTGTTAGTTTTTCTGGTGATCACTGATGGAAGGGAACATGTACACTCTGAGACTACTGTTTATCACAAACTTACAGAAACTCTAATTTGCTCCTTAAAACTCTATGGAGACAACTGCAATCAGACTCCTCATCCATGGGATAAAAAAGGAAGTGCAAAAAAATAGATTGAGCAAAAGGTCACAGTAATAAAGAAAGCCATCGAGGCCATCTATCCCTCATCCCCCTGGCACAGGTGTGACAACTGGGTACTGCCACATGATTGCAGCCAGAACATAGATGCAACTACTCTGCTCCCATTTTTAATCATTTTATAGGATTTTCATGGGGGGCAGGCAGCTCTGGTAACTGATTAGTGTATATTGCTAAGACAATTCATAGAGCTTCTATAAGCCAGAAGGAGTCACGTTGGGAGATTTGCTTTCTGCTCTAAATATAGCAGCACTAGAAATGAAATCCAAGTGCCAGATTTCAGTGGGATTTCCCAGGGAGAAATGCACTGCACACATGGCTCATTAGAGACCTTTAAAACAGAAACAAGAACTACAGATTGCACCAGTGCAATCCCCTCCCTGTGCTGTTATTGAAAACATTTTGGATGAATGGTGGTCATTTCCCCATCATGAATCTCATCATCTCTCTCTGTTTGTTTTCAGTACGTATTTCAGCCAGCTCATCCAATATGAACATCAGTGATAACTGGCTGAGCAGTAAACTTAGACATTCAACTGCACATTTCTTAGTGAATTGATTCACTTTAAGAACAGAAAAAGGAAAGAAAAATCATGTACAGCAGACCAGTTTACTCTCATTAAGTGGGATTCATGTGGAGTTCACCATCAGTTACAGACTCCTATGATGTTTTCCAAAGCTGGGTATCTGCTTCTGTAAGACTTCAGAGCAGAGATCTGTAGCTGTTTTCAGCCATTTCTGTGCACAGAGCTCTCTCAATCCCTTGTCTGTGTTTTGTAGTGCATAAATTCCCACAGCATCTAAGTATTTGTTTTAAACTGACATAGTTAATAGGTGAGTGAAATCCATTTAACATGTCATCCTATAGATTGCTACTAACCTAAAGCAGCAACAACAACAAAAACCCAACAACAAACCAACCAGGATACACTCTTCTTTTCAGTTGCCCAGATGCTGTCTATATTTCAAAGTTTAAAACCCTTTCCTCTGCAGCCTGCCTCTGGAGCTGTACACTGCCAGCCAATTCTCCTCTCATTTATACCTGTGTAACCCAGCAGCAATGCCACAGACTGACAGCCCTGCAAGAGGAGAACTGAGTCATCCATCAAATGCCTGGCTACTCCATGTTTATTTAGTACAGACTACAGGCAAAAGGGAATTAAGTGACTTCCCCGCTCCAGGCTCTGACCTCACCTTCAGAACAGATTTTTTCCCCCCAAAGTGTGGAACTCTTGCCTTGTGCACACTGCTCCTGTAATACCAACTCTTGATGCCTTTCATTTTGGTGACTTTCTTATTTGGATGGGGAACGTGGCCACGGTGCTGCTCCCGTGGGCTCCTGACACCCCAAGCACAGCGGAGGCACCGAGGTCTCGTACCGGCCTCAGACTGCCATGCAGAGCATTGTTATCTCAGGCCCGAACACCTAACAGCTCTTCATTCTCATCTAAAAGAAAAAAAAGGCCTGACTAGGCAAACTATTCTGCAGGAAAGCTTCCTATTAGAGGAAAGGTGCATAGGCAATAAATGTAGCTCCATTGGGAAGAAGAAAGAAATTAAACATCTGCTTTCTAACATACAGGATTTTTCTTGTGCAATGTATGACACTGCATCATTTATAATACTAGCAAAGACAAATGCCTTTGGTCAATAGGTTTTGACAACTAACTTCAAATAAAGATGAAATTCTACACTTGCTGGTGGTAAACTGAACCATTCTCCCTTCCAGACAATGCAGTTTTCTGTAAAACCACAACAGAATTGCTGGGATCCACCCAACCTTCCCATAGCCCAGCCATCAGCTGCTCAGCCCGAGGTTCCTCCCCTTTGTGAGATTCAAGGCTTTGCTGCAAACCTTCTGACAGTCTCATCTGATGACACGTCTCCACAAATAAGTGCTTAATTCTGTAGCAGTTTGTGTGCACAAATATGTATTTATCAGGAATTCCCTTTCTTACATGCAGGTGAAGGAAAGACTGTAAAAGGTATTTGGTTTCTTAGTTTCCCAGAACAAAGAGCTTTAATGTCTTGTTTTGAAAGGTGAAGTATTTGTTGTCAGAAACAATACCACCCTACTAAATAACCTCAACCAAAATCAGCACCTACTCACATCAATATGACTTGCACCTACACAAAATACAATCATTTCAGGTTCTGGATATATAACTAAAACACTTCTTTCCCCCTAAAATGAAGAGGTTCAATTTGTCAACACGTTTGCTTGCTAAGAAGTATCAGAGAAAGGCCACATGCTTTCATGTATTTAACTACAGCTGTAACTTCAAAAATTGTGACAAATCTACAGCTGACAAACAATGACGTTTCTATTTCTGACTCATCTGTAGCTCTCTAAGAGGTCACTCTGAAAGATTTCAGTGCACCAAGACATTTTATGTGTTTCCCTGTACATTAATGAGAGCTTTCATGAGTACAAAAAGCAAAAATCAGAAGCACATTCCCGCTGACTTGTGCAATACAAGGTGTTAACGAACAACGCCAGAACACAGGATAGCAGAACGCTCATATTTTTCAACATTCATACCTCCAGCGCAGAGAATCAACAGTAGAAAATAGCCATATCTTCTGCTACAACATACACAGTAATTTCTGTCATGCCTGTTTTCAGATCTGTAATACAAGAAGGGATTTTAATAGACCGAAGGGTACAAGTAGAATGATTGCGCTGCCAGAAGCAGCATGAAAACGCTGAGAGCCGTAATTAGTCAGAATGCACGATTCAAGTGCTGCACGTTTGCGTCTGAGATGGTGGGTTATGCAACGCCATGCTTGCCTTAGGGACACACTGTGCACCAGAATTCCTCAGGCAATGCAGAGATCTGGGGCTCTGGGCATCCTCTAAAATGTTCCCCAGACCCATACTCCGATGTTGACACCAACTGCCAAACTGTAAACATATTGTGATGAGAAGGATCAGCTTCTTACAGCAACAAAGAGTAAGAATGTGGCTTTGGAGCCATGTGCACAAGGGACAGCTCCAAGTTGCCACTCCTGGACCCGAGGCAGTGCTGCTGCCCAGCACGCACACCCTGAGCTGGCCCAGCCGCTCTCCTGGGCTCTGCAGCACATATTCATATAAGCTGAAATACTTGTAGATTTTTCTGTCACAGTCAAAATACCACTGAAAGCCAACAAGAACCAGAAATACACGGTGAGAAGGAAACGGCCAGGAAGATTTATGCAAGAAGTGTGCCTGCATCCCTGTGCTCGGAGCACCCGCCTGCAGGGATAGCGTCACGCAGCCCGGGCAGCTCGAGACGATGCACGGTGCCCATGGACTTTTCATAAACACACCACAAGCCTGGCTTTTGATTAATTAAATTTAATCTTAGCTGGTTAACCCACAGTGAGGAATCTTTTACAAGGTCCCTCAGTCACCTTCATTGCACAAGGATGAAATAATTTTCCGAGACCCTGTGCGTGGGAGTAAACTTTTATTTTTCTCTTTCCTGTGGTGGGGTGGAAACTCTAAAGACTTCAATTAGAAGCAATTACTGGAGATGTAGAGGCTTCTTTGAGGTTAAACCGCCCTTCATTTTCTCAAGAGAAGCCTTTAATTAAATGCAAATAATCACAAATTTCATATAGCAGATTGCCATAATTTCACTATTAGTTACTGGATCTCATTTAAAAAAGGAAAGAGGTGGGCAATAGTGCTGGGTGGATGAGAAGTAATGAGAACTCAAGAGGTCAAGGCTGAATTACCTGTGTAAATCTATTCCTCTCCTATAAATCTGTCTGCAACCATATCATTTCAGTGTTAACAGGTTGTCCTTCATGCAAGTGCACTGGAGTGTAGTCCCATAGAAACTCGGGCCTCAGTACAAATAATTACCTCACTCCATCTCACCATTGACCACGGCAGTGAAGGCAGGATGGGTAATGGGGAAGATGTAATTGAAGTGGAAATGACCAGAACTAAAATGTAAGCTATGATGAATTCAAATGGTATATTCGAGCTCATCTCCATAGCAGAGCTCTGGAAGAACAGGCACATGAAATGGCAGCATCCAGTAGCAAGTACTTCAAAGACATTTATCAAATTGGGTGTGGGAATACATAAGCAGAGAAGAGGCATCCAAGTACAGAAGAAATAATATAATGTCTGCAGGAGGGAAGGGGAAAGCCACAGTCCACAAAAAGCACAGGTTTGTCATTTTGTCCACAACACTTAAGTCTTTAGAACATGTTCTGAACATTGCATAAGATAAATAGGGTAAATGCATGCAAACACAGGGAGTATATACTACTTTTTTTCTTACTCCCCTTTCCTTTTGTTTAGTCAAGCAGAAGCTTATCACAGCCAACCAGCAGCTGTTAGCCCACAAACTGGGGCTTCACACAAAGAGCCTGGGTTCCTGCTGCTCCATACTTTGCACGGTGACTTACACCGTCAGAGCCACCTCCAGGCTCATTCCGCAGATCGTGCAACAACCCAAGGTGCAAACAGCAGGGATCAGGACCAAGAAACATCTTAAGCAGCAGCTTTCTGAAAAGCTGACAGCTTTGCAGTTCCAGGACAAGTTGAAAAAGGTGTGGAGGCTTCACCAAGCAGCTCCTCAGCCTTACGGCAATCACAGAGAAGAGGTGCTTCAGAAGAATTATATTTTTGTTACAGAAATGGCTGCTCGGTTTTCAAAGCTGAGAAGGTCATTGCTTTCTGACGTGCAGAGAGTTCAGGAGGGATGTCAGGAAGCTCAGAAGGTAAAAAAATAAAAATAAAAAATGCCCAGGGAACAAGAAAAGGAGGGGTGGAGAACTTACTACAAGGATCAGCCTGGCACGTCGTTTCTGTGTGGATTCCAAAATTAAATCATTTTTCCCAATGTACTGTGAGAAGATGGGAAGGGATCAGATTGTAAGCTATTCAGAGGACTAGCTGATTATTGGCATTTTAACAGTGAGCTTGTTTTAGTTCTTCCTTACATTTATAATAATACCTTTTACACGTTCTCTAAGAGACAAATTTCTGCTTCAGAACCTCCAGTCTGAAGATCTTTTGTTGGCACTGAAAAGAATGCTAATGTGAAATATCTTATTTCTTGAGATGAAAGAGAAGCTGAGAACAATCCCCTCCAGAGGGAGGTGGCAGAAGTGGGATCTGGGATCAAGAGTTTTTGACTTACCTCCCCTACACAGCCCACCCTGTCCTCGCTGCTCGCTGGGTCCTGTTGCTGTCGCTTCTTCACAGCTCAGCAGGAATTTGTGGCACCAGCATCCCAGACCTTTTCAATTCACAGACAGAAATGCCTGGAAATGAAGCATTATGCCAGATACCGAGTGCTCATCCTTGCACTACAAACCACTCAAAGCCATGCTGCTCTCCTCTTTCCCAGCCGTTTTTGTTTGGAGGGACCAAACAAAGCCATAATGTGTTTTTAACACAGTGACACATCTTCCTGCTGAGGAGGTATGCAGGAGGGTGGCCATTCAGGTTCAACAACGTGGCCCATACAGCAGATCTGCCAGATGATGTTTTGCTTTATGCATACTGTGAGTACAAGGAGAGCAGCACTGCTGGATGTTCTGATGGCTTCCTTCAAATCAGAGTTAGTACAAGCTGACCGATGCTGAGATCCCAGGGTATCTCAAGGCTGAATTCCCTGTTGTCTGGTAGGAAAATGGCACTGATAAAAGCTTTGTTGAGAATAGGAACATTCATACTATTTCCCGCTCCTGGTGCATAGTGAGTACAGAGTTATGCAGCAGCTCCTTCCACAGTGGGGACACCGGTAAGATTGCTTTCTTCTACCTCTGAAAAACACAAAAACTGAATATGCTTGAGATATTCCTGTCTCCTGAATATGTGCTTCTGTTCAGAGCATTTGAATATGATCAGTGGCTTAAAAATGACAGAGAAGTGAGAGCTTGAAGCTTGTACACTGAGGAAGCACAGCTGTGTGAGCCTCAGTTCTTCATAAAACCCAAACAACCAAAATATTTGAGGGAAAAGGGTCATCTACCTTCATAAGAGACTGTATGCGGCAGACTGCCTTGTGAAACAGTCAAAGAACAAAAACAAAGAATAACGCAAGTGACTGCAGTGTAGCATATACAACTTGGTTTAGAGGAACTGGTGGAAGACTCACTATTTTTTTGCTTTTATGACATATCTGTAAGCATATCTAATGCTATGGCAGATCCCTGAAGAACTCAGTGGTTTAGCAAAGAGTAAAGACAGTGAGGAAAAAATACGGGCTCCTTTCATCACTGTGTGGTAACAGGAAGATGAAGGCCTTATGTGCTTATGTTAGCTGAGAAGAGGCACTATTAGGATAATAAAAATGACATATCATCAGAGACTGAGTTTTCAAAGGTGTAGTGCTAGAAGAAACCGATGCATTGTAACTTAGCGAGTCATCAAGACCAAATGCTTGAAACTGTGGATCATGCAACAATGGACAATGAACCCTGTGATAGCATCATGCGTTAAAACTGTTAAACATCCTATTAAAACTGCTTTATTCTAAACTCCAAAGGAGTGGAAGTACAAAAGTACTAGGATATCTTTAAAGGATATATAATCCCAATTGCTTTTCATATAGAAACAGAAACTCTCTAAGAATGAAATTCAGATCCCAAAAAATAGTAAAAGAAAAGCATAACAGTCTTTCTGAATCCAAGAAAAAGGAAATTAAATTTAATGTAAAAAACTGCAAACAAAAAGTTTCACAATTAATGGCTGGCTCCACTGCTGACAACGTCAACATTTCTACTAGGTTCCACAAGAGCAAGGCTTTCATCCACAGAAACTTCTTTGCTTCAAGTACAGTCACTCACAGTACTGCTGGTTTTGTCAGATCTCTACAAGATTAACATCTATATATCAGAAGACATGGTCCGCATGGATGAGAGTAGAAAGGAAATACACAAAGCTCTGGGGTAATGCAGGCAGTCTCGAAACAATTACAAGTTTTATAGAAAGAACAACATGAATTAAGATGGAAAAGTGCCTAATTTTGTGTGTGCGAAGGAGAAAGAGAGGAAAAAAGCCATTCACTCTTTCCTCAGTAAGGATATAGTAATATTAATTCTAATACCAAACAATTTTAGCTGACCAATTAGAGTTGCACTACAAAGCAGAAGCTGAGAAGCAGACCGGATTTATTTCCCATGTTGGCTTTAGAATTGCACCTAAAAAGACTCTGGAGAAATCATGAAAAGGGAATTTAAACTGCACAGTCATTTTATTCTGAGGCATTTTTTAATTAAAAAAATTAGAACAAAGTCTATTCCTTTAAATCATTAATAAAAGAATCCAGCCTATTAAGGAGATGTGCTTTCTTAACTCTAATCCATCTTAAATGCTGTGTTATTACCCAACTGTTTTCCTGTAATTAAAATGTGGCAGGTAGTTTACACACAAGAGGGAGTAATTGTATTGGAAATAACCGTTCATAACCAAATTTTAAAAGCTTGTTTTTCTTATCAACTTCTAATAAAGAAAGCAAGATAATAATGATATTTAGCGTTTGTGCCACCTACAGCAGCATTTTGTCTCTCTAAATTGTTAGCATTTCATTCAGTAATGCTAAAATACACCTTTTTAGCTATGAAAGCCTAATCTGAAGTAGCACAGTCACATGTTCTTATTCAATTAAAATTAAAAAATACGGCTGAACCTTATGCTAAAGGATCCCAGACTTTATAAAACCTTGTGTGGTTCTGGAAAGAGAAGACAGAATTTGAATGTGCTGTGGTTAGGAACCACCCCAACCTCAGCTTGACCAGGCCAGGAGGGGAACGTCCCCTTCTCTCTGCATCTTAAGGAAGATGGAGTGAGACAGGTCATTGCCTGCCCATTTCTATGTAGCATTTCCTGAAAGGTGAATGCACAGGTGGTACAGGCATTCTACATGGGTTTGCTCAGATCTGGACACAGCACATGCTTTCCCAGCTCGGGGGAAGTTGTTAACTTTTGCTTTTAAAGGGCCTCCTGAATACCAAAGTTGCAGAGTAATTTCCTTACAAAGGCTTTTCTATAGATTTTGCTTTGTATGATTCTTAGAAGGCAGTTCTCCAGGAATTTCAAGCCTTGCAAGCCAACTTAAGGGAAATTATTTATCATTACTTATAGTCTGGTAGCATCTGCCAATATATACAGCTGCAGGCTGCTGTATGCAAACAGTTTCTGTCCCAAAGAACACACAGCCCAAAAGGTGTGAAAAACCAACTGTGGATAGAAACACCAGGGCAGAGCAAAAGGACCTCAGTGGTTTGATGGGCAGACAAGTAGGTGGACTTTTGCCATTTAAATGCAGCTACAACAGATCAAAGATACCCAGCACACCACAGGCAAGTACTCAACAGCATATGCTCATTTACAGAGTCGTAGGCAATCCTACTGCTAATGACCTACATCACTGGATGCTAATGCAGGTGGAACCGTAAAGAGGAAGACCATGAAAAGCTCTGGTTCCAGCCCTGTAATTAGATTGGCACCTACAAACCTTGAGGGGCTCAGCTGAGCTCTGCACAGCTGGAGACAGAGCAATACACACACAGGACTGCAAGACACAGCCCAAGCCTGCCCCAGACCTGCAAGCTGAGAGGGTGAGTCACATACACGGCCCACAGGCATTAATGTTTTCTCCCCAAATCCATTTTGTGTAAACCACATACTTGTACCAGGCTTGTCCAAGATCCAATTGAACTGGAGTTCCCTTTCCCTATATATCATCAGAATGTTTAGTGTTGGATCATGGTTTCTACCTCAATTAAGTTAGGCCACCTTCAGGGTGCATGTGGGTTTCAACCCAAATTGGTGGCATTGGTCCAGATTCATTCTGTGGTTTGGCTTAAAAATCAAAGTAAAGTTTAGAGGTAACAGCCTCCACAGAGCTTCCTGCAGCATAGCTCTAATGCAAATGAACTGGATAAATGGACCTGACTGCGTGAACCAGCTGTGGAACAGGCAGATGATATTTTGGGTCCCCTCCAGGCCTGTTTTTCATACAGATTGTGCATGGTAATATCATTTAAAACAAATCGAGGATCAAATACGACACAGAGACTGAGTGACTGCAGCAGGGAACAGATTTGACTGTGACCAACTGACCCCACGCGAACAGGACACAGCTTTGACAGCCCTGTGCAAAAAGCGATAGCCACACTTAAATTTATGCCTTGAATGTTCAGATTAAAGCAAAACCTAGAATAAATTAGTTATGCCTTGCTTATTAAAAGCCACAAATTGGAAGCTTATGCTTTGATTTCACAGGAGTTTCCTCCCTGAGCATGAACAGGGCACGTAGAAGGGAGAGGAAGGGAGCGAGGAAAGGGAGTTCAGGGCTTGACATGGAAGTGGAGTGATGGGTACTGCCCAACATGCTGCACAAACTGCATGAGAAGGTGTTTTTTCCCTCTAAGCTTGTCTCACTTCCTCTCCTCCTTTCTCCACACCCCATTATTGGCATTTAAAACACTCCTGAGCAGGTTTGCTGTGCTCATTAAGATACAGTGAGCACTTATTGGCTATAATGAGCACTCATTAAATTCTGGTGAGTGCCAGGACCGTCCTGTGGAGCTGAACAGACTCAGATGCTGCAAGGAGAGATCAGAGGTGGGAAGGTACAGGAAGTATTACATTTTCCAAAACAACAAAATGATGAAACTTTCCCCTCCTTTTTTCTTTTTTCGGTAACTCAGACCTGTTAAGCTGCAGCTATTGCTTACTGACTGCTCAAATCATTCCCCTGCCCCAGAAGGCCTCTCAGCTCCTCTTATCAGAACAGGAACAAATTAAAGATTTTGCGTATTTGCATCTCCTCATTTGAGAATATTCGTACATTTGTTATTTAGAGATAAAAGTCTGCTTCTAAAAATTCACTTAGTGAAGTGATTTTCTCAGCCGCAGGGAATGGTGCAGGAGGAATTGCAGAGCAGGATCCAAAGCAGCTGGTGAGGCTGCAGCAAAGCAGCACGCTCAGCTGAACGCTCCTCAGGACCACACACCAACCATTTCCAAGGAACTGCCTGCTCTATTTTTAATCTGGCCAAGTCATTAGGTCCCAGCACAGTAGAGCCATAACCATGAGCTGTAGAGTCTCAGCCGTCTGCTGGGCTCCCACCACCTTTTCAGCAGGGTCTTAGCATTTCCAGCTTGGAACAATGGAAACCTGGTTGTGTTCTGCTGGCCCAGCTTCGAGGAACCAGCTGTCAGACAACAGTCACCTGGAAGAGACATTACCTCCAAACAAAACGTATCTCCACATCTCTCCTCTGCAGTGCTTGCCCCAAAACTGGGAGTTGCGCTTGAACAGGTAAATGCCTTGAATTCTTGTCACTGAAGTCCAAATAATTCCTACCTGTGTAATAATCTCTTGCCAGAGGTGACCAGAATGAGAAATCTCTCCTCAAGACATCTCTCCTTCACTGAACACAATCTTTAGGGTTATGGCACGCATCTCACCATCGCTCTGCATTCAGCAGGGACAAGTGGGTCACACAGCACAGGAAGGAGGTCCAGGGCTGCCTCCAGGCGACCCATCATTTACAAGAGTCACATTCTTTTACGTTACAGTCCAGGACCTGATGCACGAAAACACAGCTCTTCCATACCACTTTTTCTTAAAGCAAGATGGGCCAGAAACACTTTACACACTCACAGACAGTCATAGCTTTGGAGTGAAGTCAGTAGTAACAATTACGAGCTCTGTTGAAAGCCCCAATTGCCCTGCACTAATTGCTTTGCACCTTCCTTTAACTATCTCTGTTCCACAGTCTGAAAAATACATATACAAAGAGCTATTTTCTCATTCAGAATCATGACATTCTCCTTAAATTTGGACAAATATTTTACTCACTTCACAGACCAGGGATAGAGAGTGCATACCAGGGCAAGGATCACATCCTACATGCCCTGCTCTTGTGTTTATTTCCCACTGGCTGGGTCGGATACACACATCCCTATCACTGTGGCCACATCTATAATCATAAAGCAGTTCCCTTTGCAATGCTGCAGCCTAGGTTTTCATCACCAAAAGCTGCTCAGCACCTACGGACATGAAAGCATATGAATCGGCTAAAAACAGACACAAATACACTTCACCCTGGACTAATCCCCAGTGAGTCACAGAGGGTAAGTGACTATTTAAGGAAACTGAATCAGACATCATCTTGAAAATCAGCACATCCTAGAAAAAGCCAGTGTGCAGGCTAGTGGGGAGAGAGCTGCTGGAAGGGGAGGTTTCTGTAAGCATCCCTAGGAGAGGACACTTTTGCAGGACGGCTGCAAAACGCAGTGGGCCAGGAGAGGTGGTGAGAGACAAAGGAGTAGAGGTGTTCACCGGGCTCCCCAAGCAGCTTGTAGAGTGCAGACTGAGCAGCAAAAAGGATGGGACTGACATAGCACATTTCAATAAATAAAGTTGTTTTCCTGAAAGGTGAGAATCTGAAATCTTATTTTATACTTGAGCTAATAACCATACCACTGTCTGTGTGATCAGGATATGGCCATACTTCCATCACCTCAGAAATATCTATTTTTCAACTGCATCAAATCTAATGACCATATATATCAAAATGGCATCAATTTCATAAGAACAAAGAACTGGTTGGGTTCAGAATTAATCACTTCAGTTTGGCTCACTCTTCACCCACTCACAGGAGCTTTTAGTGGATTACTGTTCTATAATTGCTTGCTCTGTACACACATTGCAATATTCTGCACACCTTGACAGCATACCAGTTAGAGAAAATGAACTCTACATGTTCCCCTGACACAGTATTTTGTCTGCTGGATACAGTAAGTCAGAGATTGTTTACGCAACTTCTCATGGCCCATTAATGACATAATGTTGGACACAGCTGTTCAAGGCCTCACAAGACCGAAGCAGAGAAAGAAATGCTGGGAGACTTCAAATGCACTGTTCACATCAGAGCCTGGCTGGGAAAGTCCTTGAAACTGGTTTAGGTGATTTTAACCTTACAGCTCTCTCATAAAGTAAATCCAGGATTAGAGCTTCAAACTTAATTTTGCCTGAAGATCCTAATGATCCTAAAATAGCTCCACTTGACCAGGGTGGCAATGGCTGCTTTAAAAAAGGGACATAAGTCATTTCATTTTCACTCTGCCTGGTCAAATTATTTACTGAAAAACTAGGAGCTGCCTTATATAAAGGCTTCTGGCACTTGAAACAGGGGGTGCCTGGTTCACCATGTCCTGACTTTCAGTGTGCTTAAGCAAGGAAGGGAAAGTTTTCTCCTTTGAAAGGCATCCCATATTATATCAAAAAGTTTGAGAAGAGTTAAAGTGATGTGCTCGGCACTCTGGCCACAGAAAGCACCTCCTGCCCCAGTGCAATCTATCTCCCATTACAGATCTCCTACATTTTTCCTGGGGCTTTTGGAGAGCTAAGTCTGGCCAGGGGGTCCATACAAGCGAGTATTGCTAGCAGGGCTGATGCTCAACCACAGCACCAGGAAGGCAAGGATAAACTCTACCTGAACACCACGCCTAGAGAGCCACTCCAGTTTCATAGAGTTTCTCAAACCACATTTTTATGCAACTTTCCCTAAGAAAAAAGATGAATCAAGAAAAAGCAAAAAAGTGTGTACGAGAAAGGCTCAAACTCATTCCCATTCTCTCATTAAAAATATCCTCATCATTCTAAAGCATTTTATAATTAAATCTTTGGGAGGCTTTATATAAATACATTTGTGTGTATATTATATTATAAATTTACGTATGTGTGCATATATTGATCAGATAGAAGGAGGAATGTGATTCATAATGCTGAGCTGATTCCTCAGCCTGGCAATCCTGCACAGCCCTAAGAGTCATCCTCCAGCAGAAAAAGAAAAGGATTGTTGGATAAATTCATTCCTCCCTGTAACAGCAGCTATCCATGGCAACTAAAGCATCCATTACTGGAGCCATATCTGAATTCATGTGCAGTGAAGTGACCATCACCCTCCCTCATCTTCACCCATCTTTAAGGGTAACCCCAACTACTTACAATTGTGAAGTTCATAACCTTCAGAATCCAGATGGTCATAGCAAGGTTCACCAGGATTAAAATCATTAGGAGCAGCACAAAGAAATAGAGGCATCTCTTCCTCCAGCCATAAATCCCCACTTTGTACACTTGGGGTCCTTCCGAGGTCTGCATGGTGCTCCTGTGTGCGTACTGTTCCTGAGGCATCTGAAACAATCACAAAAAAATAACACGTATTAAGCAGCACGACAAATCCAATGATAAAAAATGCTAAGGGCTTGCGTCTGTGCCTCTTAGGTTTGTGGGTTTTTGTACATCCTTTTTTCCTTTTTCTCTCAGAGCTTACCAGCTGGGCAGCATTTCCTTCAATATCTTAGTTCTGCATTATTTTTCTTGCTGTTTAACTGCATGCGGTAACATACCACAAGATAATTTTATGTATTAAATGTATATATTTATTTATAAATGCATATAAGCACACTGTCTAAAGGTATCCTATGGAGATCACTCTCCAGTGACTCTCTTCACTGCCCCAGGTTTTGCAAGGCTGGCACTCCAGGGCCTCTAAGGATCCTGAGGGGAAAATTCTGCATGCGTTTGGTAAAAGAAGTTGAGTTCAGCAGTTTGTTTTGAAGATGCAATATTACTTCTCAGAGCTTTTCATTCAACATAAAATCATCCCAAATAAAATCATTCCTTCCAGTCAAGGAAAAAAGACAAAGGGGAAATGTTTGTCTTTTTCTCCCCAACTTTCTTCACCCAGTAAACGTGAAGCACAAAGTTCTCCTGTTGCCACAGCCCTGACAAATGGTCCCCAAACATCTCCACTGATTTAACAAGGCCTCTGACACCCTGGGCAGGCATGCATGGCACACCAGGACAATGCTAGAGCCAAGAGCAAGGAATAAGGGAAGGAAGGAAAATTAGTGCCGAGGAGACCAGAAGGGCTACACGGCATGGCAGCGACCCCAGGAAAAGTGTGGGTTTTTGCATCCTGCTACTCAGCTTGCTGTGGGCAGTCAGGGATCTGGCTGCCCCACTGCTGAGGAAGAGAGACGAGCTGTTAAATGCCACTGCAGTCAGCAGGGACAGAAGGCAGTGAACGCGCTGTGGTTACATGCACGTAGGGCTGTGCTTGTGGAGGTGGTTTTTGCCCTGTGAACATAAGTGTTAATCACCTTCTTGCTCTTCACATTTGGGTTATGGAAAGCTACTTTCACACGCTTCCACCAGGGCTGAGTTTCTTACATCATCGCTAATAATGTGCAGTCTGCTGAGTATTTTGCACTTGAGACTCTAGACAGATAGAAAGCCACCAGACACGTTTCTGTGCTACTGAGACAACATCAGGGACTTCTTCCTCAGAGTATCTGGCATCAATGTTACTATTCAGTGAACTACAAAATTCAGAAAACAACGCGAGTTTCTCTCTGTGGGAGTGTGATCTATAAGGGCAGAATAAAACAAGGGTAGAAATAAGATGCTCAGTGATAGTGGCTTATGCTTGTTTGTTTACCTTAGTTTCCTGTTTTTTCCTTCCTTTTAGGGAAATTTGCAAACAGCATCTTGTAACAGTGTGCAGTGGGTGGCAGTGCAGAGCCCACTGCAGTGAAAGGGTCAGTGTAAGGTGATTTTCTCCCCAGCACAACTTTTATTCTAGCAGCACTGCACTCATGATGAAGCTAGCACTTTCTCTTTGTTGCCCCAACACTAAAGCCCACACACTCCAGGGAAGGGCTGCCTAAAGAACCAGTAACTTTTTTTTCTCCCCCTCTGTATTATTTAAACCTTTCAGCACTCCCAAAGTTGCTAAGATCTGTGTTTGCTAACACAGGCTGCTGTAATCACCCACGGCTCAGGGAAACAGCCACCTCTCCCTTCCTCCATGAGCTTTCACCAAGGCTGAAATGCAGCCTCAGGTGCTAAGTAAGTCAATTCAGGCACTAAATTCTCCTGAGATCAGAGGCATTGACGCCTGTCCTCATCTGGAGGCATAAAGCAGAGCTGACTTAGCAGCATGCTCAGAAGGGCTGCATTTAGCTGGGGAAGCTGCTATGCTTACACTCCTGTGTAGAAGTGGGACCCCACAGTGACCTTCCGCTAGAGGATAGAGATGCCCATCTGCCTCCTTCTCCATCAGCAGTCGTGCTCATCCCACACACTCAAAACTCACAACAGTGGCTGAAACTCAGATTTTAAAAATAATACATAGTCACCTGTTGCTTTCCTTTCCAGTTTCTGAACCATTGCAGTTTTAGGAATATTTACCCCTACATCCTTTGGGCAACAATCCACCAAGGACATAAAGGAGGTCAGATGTGCGACAGCAGGGTGCTGCTGTTTCTTTTCAGCTTTCTCATCTGGTCTAAAAAAAGGATCTTACATATTGCCACAAACCATGCCTTGCTTACAACTTCAGACCATGAGATGATCTGCAGTGTTATTTAGTGAAAACAGTTGGGAGGAGCCAACAACTGCATGGCAAATAAGGTGTTCTTAATGTGAGCCGGCTCAGCCAATTTAACCGAATTGTATTAGAAGCGCATCACAGAAGGAAGGTGTGTCTGTATTAAAGAGCAGCTTCCTATGGTGTAAGTGGGCTCACCATGAAGCACCTCTGCCATTCTGTCCCTGCACTGCAAAAGCAGCCAAAGCACAGGCAGACTCTGAGCTGTTAACAAGAGAAGCAAAGCAAGTTGCTTGCAGCAGATCCAGTTTGGTCTTCACTGGTATTTTGCTCACAGATGCTCAGTCAGCAACTGTAAACTGTGGAGGGTTTTGCAGCACAGAGCTTGCCAGGAGAGAGGAGTGATGTCACAAACAAATGCAAGCACTCGGAGAAAACCCAGCCTTCACGTGGCTACAATCACTCAGTTCCTGTGCGAGGGGAAATCTTAAAAAACAATAAATTATGATTTGCACTACCTGAGGGAAATTATAACAACAACTGCTGTACAGTCAAGGATTTTATTGCCTAATATTTTAACAAGGGATCCTGGAGAGCACATATTAAATGCAGCCTCAGTATTGCAGAAAATGAATAAATTGCATCTCTAACCCTCTCAAATCATGGAAGAGGTCTGACCAACAAGAAATAGTATGAAATATCCGGCTCAAAATATCTCCTTATTGCAAAACTTGTTTATTTTCTACCCCAACTCCTTTTTTTTTTTCCTGATTTTTTTCTTTCCTGCTTGTAATCACTAGAATGAAGGAAATGCCATATCCAACTGGGACAAAATTTTGCAGACATCAAAAGAATTTATAGGAACAGAAAATAACCACAAAAAGCAACTTGCATCCAAACAGAAGCCTGATTTAGAGAATTTCTCTTGCTCAAATAAAATATTTAGCTCACAGCTGCCCTAACAGAGATACAGCAACCAAAATACTACGACACACATAGTGAACATGGCCTAGTAATATAGCATAAATTTATAGCAAGAAAATAACATGGGAATCATGGATGGGATGTTCTTTCCACATAAGCTCTCACTCAGTTGAACTTAAAGCTATATACAATCTCTAGCTAGCCTTTCCCCCTGAACTATGACTACCAAAAGAAAATGCTCATGTCTTTCGTTCTCCAGCAAGAGAAGAATGAACAATGGACCCTGAGTGGTGAGGTGTACTAAATGTGTAGAATGAGATGGACTGTAAGGCACCTGCATAAGGAACAAGCTGCATCCACTATCAATAATCCACTCTGCTTGGGAGGGAAAAGTATGCTAGTCATGATTTACATTTTGGCAAATCCTCCTGACTCAAACATTATAAAGACATAAGCAGCAAATTAGGCACCAGAAAAGAAGTATTACTGTGAACGGGCATCCAGCGGTTCCATTTGCAGAGTACCCCCTTATTTCAGTTACTGAACTAAGGGGAAAGGCTGCTGGCTGCTTAATGGGGTATTATTTTTTTCAGGAAAACATTGTGAACAGCCAAGCAAATTCAAAATAGCAGTGGAAAAACAATGCTGAAACAAATATGGCAGAAATTAGAAGGAGAGGCACTCCTTCCCAAGCCAGATCTGTAAGCATCCAACCACCACGGGAAGGCTTCAAGCCTCACACGCACCATACTGCATTTGCACTATTGCATTTACACTACAACAAGTGCTGCCTGCCAAATCTTCACATTTTAGCCATGGACAGCATTACCATGACTACAAAAGCATAGCCTAGAACCTAGCTAATTCTCCAAGGAATTTTTGCTGTTTAAAAAAAAAAAAAAGAGTAATAAGTTTTTGCAGAATAGCTGTACACAGAGTCCTTAGATAAAAACTCTCCAAACAGGGTCTAATACAAAATCTGGTCCAGTCAGATAAACTATTCATCCTTTTACTTCAGTGTACCTTAGAGGTCTCATCCATGACAAGAAAGATTTATCTTCTTTATTAAGACCACTGGAAGAGTCATAGCACTGCATCTTCTGATCCCACTGACTGCGCACTGAGTACTTCTGGCAAAGAAGATTCAGCACTTTCCTTCAGTAAAGCTGAAAGCAGTCTCGGCTGAAAGACATCCCAAATCAGAACTGGACAGTTTCCAAAACTCACACCAGATGCCACTAGTTAAGGCAGACCTTTATCACATGGCCCCTCTCCTTTCTGCCACAGCAGTAATGTATTGTGAGCAGAAAGCTGCTCACTCAGGACACACATCATGGATTTCCGATTCATCAGACAAAAGTGTTTTATATGCACGAGGACAGATAAACACCTTTCCCTTGCAAACACCCCAGCTGTATCGTTTCTTGGCTGTGCCAGATTTAGAGGCTCAATGAGAGCAATAAACAGGGTGAGGCATAACGAGGGGAACGTGACATCTATTCCCATGCATTTTTCACCAAATTGATTTCCATAAATTTTATGTAGAAACCATAAGCCTGTATTTAAAGGAGGCCAAAGGGCTACTTGTCAAAATCATCAGTTTTACATAAGGTGAGCATGGGCCAGACCGAGTCTGGCATGGCAAATGCACTGGTGTGTTTGTAAAAAGCTTGCTTAGCTGCCTGCCTGCGTAGAACTGAGGTGTAACAGCTTCATCAGCAAAACAAGAGCATCTGACCTCAGGCTAAGCGTAGTGATGAGAATACATTTCTAGAAATGAGAGAGAGGAGTTCAAAATCCCCTGGGCTTGGACCTCTATCTCCTATATCTACATTCAATTTGTATCCATATAAGCACCATCCTCTTCTGTTTCTCCTTTTGCTTTTTGAACCACAGACGTTTTCTTTGGGGCTAAAATGAGAAAAAAACCTGCAGAGGTGCTCTCTGTCGTATCACTGGAAGGCAATGTATTTGTGTTCACTACATCTAAATGCACTGCAGATTCGACCTCTTTAATTTCTCTGTCTTTTAAGTGCACGCTATCCACGAGGTTCAAAAGAACAGACATTTCTGGAGCGTGACTGAGAAAAAAATTTGGCATGAAGAACAGTGTTTTGAGCCTGCTATAAACAAGACATTTTGCCTCTCCATTCCCCATAAAACTCTCTCTCAAGCTTGACACTCCTAGGCCTGTTGTTCCACCAACATCATGAACCTAAATTAATCCATGGCACCGTACAAGGGTCAGACCACAACCTGAGTCTCCATAGAAGGATTCAGCTCAGGAAAATGACTTCTCCTTTGCAGCTTGGCCAGCAAAGCACTAAGGAGCGGCCCACAGGATGAACTATTTGCTGGGGTAGTTAAATCCTACAGCCTTTTTCCCTACGATGGTTTAAACCATGAACTCAGGCCCCTCTCTTGTGAGGGCTGTTTCAGTGTGGTCTCTAGCATTGCAGTGGGTGCCCCCAAAACTGAAATCTTCACTCTGTGGTTGTCCCTCTGCTTCTCTCAATTGAGAAGAGCAGGTTCTCCCAACAGCCACGGACACCATCACCACTCAATACAAATTTCTTAGGGAACACAGCAATGTAATACATGGCCAGGGAGACAAAAATTGGAAGGAAAAGCCTTAAGGAACGTTTTCTTCTTTTCTGACTAGTTCCTATCATCAGGGTACAACGCATATTGGGCTTTTTAAATACCTAGCCTAACTCCGGTAGGCAAAAGTACACCAACAAACTCTGCTTGGTCTGCAGAGTCCATTGGTGCCTGCTGTGCCTGATCCACTAGGAAATACCTCATTTTCCACTCCCACCTCTGAAATATCTTGAGGAAATTGGACTCAGTCAGCACAGGGAGCTGGGAAACCTTGGGGATTCACCTGCTGATAAAGTATCTCTAACCCAGATCCCTCAATGCTCCAGGCTACCCTGTACCTCTAATGTCTTGGGAGCTCATGTAATTTCCCCAGCCACTAGAGCTGTCTGCATTTCAATAATAAACGTGCTTGAGGATAAGGGCAACACAAAAGCCCCATTTTATAAACCTGTGGCTCTGAGAAGATGGAATGAACAAAAATCTGAACACGGGGCTTCTGCTCTGCTCGGTTGCTGCTCTGCATTCAAGGAGCACTTACAGCAAAAACTATAAACATATCAGAATTTGCCAGAACAAAGCAAAGTAACAGGCAGCTCCATCTCTTAAAAGTCTCTCCTGAACCAAAGGTGGTATTTTATTCCAAAATGCTGCAAGAGTCTGTAAGCAACATGGTTACTATTACTTCTGTTCTCAGGAGAAGACAAACAAGTCTATTTTCTTATAATTAAATGTTTCTTCCAACTTTTGGACTTTTTTCCTTCATAGCTACCTTGTCTTGATATTTTTCTTTGTCAGAATTAAGGAGAAAATAGGAAGAAAAAAATTCTGCAGTGAGTTCTCTTATGTACTGAGTGTGTCAGAAAAGAGCATCTTTCCCCAGATGCCCCACAATTTGCAGCAATACATTAACACTGCATGCAAACATCATCCAGGATTTGCTGCGTTCACACACTGGTTCCTTTGCACTACTCCAATGATGTGAAGCAATCATAAGCCTGTGTCCATCTGTGCCAAGTTTATAAAAGCTCTTTCCCACTGGAGTGTCTCAAAACAGGATGAACAAATATGAGAACTACACTGAAATAGCCAGCAGCAGGTGTGATTGGGGGGGCTGTAGGAACAGCAAGAGGGATATAATCAATTGAGCTTGAATCAGAAAGCAAGCTACAGGAGGTGATACTTTCCAGACCTCTGCCCCAGCATTCTCTCTCTGCGCAGTACCAAGAAAAGAGATATGGCTTGTAGGAATGTGCAAAGCAGGATCATAATATGGATTTATATGGCTGGAACCCAACTGGCATGGCACAAAGCAAGAACTGTGGGCTTGAGCATGTGCCAGGACCCAGAGTAAAGTCTCTGTGGTGATCCTGGATATATGCTCCTACAAGTTAAAACTTGTTCTGCTGCATCTTCCCTCCACCATCATCCCTCCATTTAATGTGTTTACTGCACTTATCCATTTGTTCATTTGCACAGGCACAATTGCTTTCCAGTTTGCTCTCAGAAAGGACCAGGAGAAGGAAAGCATGTATCAGGGTATGCCTGTGGCTCTTATCTGTATGCTTGCAAGGTGGTGAGACCCTCCACTTTACTGTATAGACTTGATATACCTTGTCCATGTGCACAAAAATGCACACACTCTTCAGTCCTTTTGAATACAAAGCAATGCTTGAATACTCAACCTGGGTGGGATGCAGAAAGGACACGTCCTGCTGAGTAAGGCCCATGAGCAGCCACTAGATAAGGAGGAGGCTGCTATGTCTTTCAAGCAAATCCAGCCCTTCTACAGGAAAAGATGAGGCGGCAAGAAGATGCCTCAATTCCATTTTATAATTCCCCTCCATCACACAGAATGTTTGCATTTCGTCAGACAATATTCCCTTTAGAGATTCCAATTTACTGAATCCTACTATGTCCAGTAAGAATTTTCTGCCTGCCCAAGCCTGTTGTCATCCCTTGGAGTCGCCTATGTACACGCTTCCCCAACTCTACAGGAAGAAAGTATGTCCCACACAGGGTCTGATGATGGCCAACCTCACCTTGCCACTGAGTGCTTTGGCTCACCGAGGAGAATGACTATTTAAGCCTGTACACACAGTCCTGCTGGAGGCAGGAAAAGCAAACTGTGGGTGTTCTCCCACGAACTCAGAAACACAGAAACACAGTGCCAACCCACTCTAAAATTTAACATCCTTAACTCATTCCCTGTTGAAAATAAATAAATAAAACAACCCAACAACCAAAGACATGCATTTTCAATACATCAAATAACATTGCTGTGAAAATCCGAGGAAGAAGCACTGGCAGAAGCAAGGAAGTTTCTGAGGCTCTGAGCAGTGAACTGCTCCTGACACCTCCATCAGCCTTGACAAACGCCGTACCCAACTCCTAAACACAAGCCTGCCATATAAGGTGTGGATATCTCTGCCAAGGCAAGCTGAGCTTTAATGCTGCAACTAAAAGGATGAGAGAGCACTGCCTAAATCTGGCAGGCTCCTAAACACAGAGAGCTTTTTATCATAAACGTTTCTTAAGTTATCTAGGGAAAGAAACATAAATCAGAAGACAAGTTGCAGCCACTAAATTAATGGTTTTCCTTCTAATCTGCTATACGTGTTTTCTGACTGTGCTGTCTGTTGCAGTTTGCTAGTGCTTTATACAACACAGAAGTAATATGCATGGAAATCACAAGGCAATGATTATTACTGAACTACTGCCTCTCCTCACAGCGTAGCTGTACCAGGTGACAGGGATAGTTAGCAATTGCCATAGACAAACATGTTTTCAACCCATTAAACAACCATAATACAATACACATACATCTGTATTTGTCATGACTGAACAACATTTTTCACTAAGATCTGTTAGTGACATATGATGAAGAGTCAACCTTTCAGTGGCTTCAAGTTATATCCATACTCACTCCCCAAAATGAGAAAGTTGGGAATTATTCTGGCACAGCATTCACCCAGCCAGAGACGCAGCGCGAGAGTTGCTCTGCCTGCAGAATCACTCCTGAAGCAAAGTTAGCCAGAAACCAACACCCAGCCTCAAACTCCTCCAACCCTTTAGCAAATATGCCACAGCTACACATTCTCCACTTTCTCTCTAAACAATGCTCTGAAGGCAAGGAGCCTGCCTGAACGAGCACAAAAGGCACAGCGAATGCACCCGGCGGCTCCGGGAGGGAACGCCGCGGCTCTTACCTCTCTCTCGGTGGGAGATGACAGCCCGGAGCCGTGCCGGAGGCTCGGAGGAGGATGCAGCGCTGCTTCCCGAGCTGCACGAGGCCTGGCCTGTGCTCATGAGCTGCCCCTGTCAGATTTTCCAACAGCAGAATTGCAGCCAAGTCCCTGCCCATGCCTGAAGAATTTCCTGAACAGCATTCCCGTTCTTTTTCTAACTGCTTTGAAACCACACTGTCTGTACTTCAATAAGGCTTTGTCAGGCCAAGTTACAGCTACTGGTCTGGCTCCAGACAGCAATTGAAAACACATGTGTTTTGCATTAAAAGCCCCCTTCTCTGTGCACACATTCACACACACACACACCCCTTTCTGCGCTCAGCCCAGGAGCCTGCATGTCATGCATTTGCGGCTGATCTGTTAAATTCGAGCCATTTCTGTTAAAAAGAATAAAAAGGATATGTAGGTATGGATTTTCTTTGGGAAGAGGAAAAAGATGTTGGGAGGGATTCTGTTCCCGCAGATAACACCTTGTGCCTCCCTCATCATGTTTTGCTGGGATCAGTGGCCGTGGGTGCCTAGGTTAACAGCCACCTTTGCCAAACCCCAGCAAGCAAGGAAACACAGGAAATAAAATTTCAGTTCACCACCACTCTCCTCTTACCTTTGCCTCTGTCTCTTCTAAAAATTGCGTGAAAAGAAAGCATATTTTTAGCATCTCTAGACTCAGTTCAGCACATCAGGACTGGATCCTAATCTTGACACATACTCCTGTATCTGCTTATACTAAAAATAATACAACTATTTTTGAGTACTTACATCCCTCTCTGCTTTTCAGCTGTCCTAACCCTTTACAAATATTTTAAGCACCTTGCATCTCTTTTTAAAGAGCTTTAATATTGCTCTGGCGTTGGCTTAAGGAAAAGAAATAGAAGATACAGCCTTATACCTTTGATCAGAACGGGTCCCAGTACTTAACATCTGCAATCATTTCCAGCCAGCACCATGGGTCGAGGCAGCGATTGTGAGCTCTGTGGCTCAAGGTGCCCTGTGCCTGGCATGTGCTCGCGATGCAAAGCCGGAGGAGATGTGGAAACGCACATGGATGTCCCCCTTATTCCACCACAGCTAAGTCCCACCAAGGATGAAACACAGCAGCAGAGTTGTCAAGGTAACAATATAGAAAAGAGACAGTTTAAAGAGAGAGAGTTATATTTTTTCCCCTTTTCACGTTCCTTTTCAAAATCGTTCACTCCACTTCTATCAGGTTATTCTGTTCTGTGATTTACACAAGTGCGGAGTCTGGGTGAAGTGTTTACAAGAGACAAATGCAGCTGGAGATTGAAAATAATTGAAAGCCTTGTAGATGGTCTGATTCAGAGCTCAGTGCAGGCAGTAGAGAGCCATTGCCTTCCATGAGCCTTGGAAGGTCTGTAGCAAGGACCCATTCATCCAATGGGAAGGAGAGATCTACCGGGGACCAAGAGCTCACAAAACAGACACAGGATGCCTGTGTGGCTGGCCTGCTGCACTTACTCCATCCAATCTGTTTTTTAAGAGCTGCTGTGGTAGCACCATGTGTGGCTTTTATCTGCACCCTGTCCTGGCACCAAAATGCTCATTTCTTAATTCCTGCAAAGAGCCACACATTGGTTGGCAGTATTGCCAGAATGACTTGGCAGTGTGCATGGCCAGAAGCACACAACCTGGACTAGCACCCAAAAGTATATCAACTTCAGAGGGAATAGACACAGAACAAGATGCTGCTTTGCAGAAGAAACGACAATAAGAAACCACCTGACCCTTCTGCCTCAGTTTGCAAGAGTGTAAGCCAAGCAAAAGGCATGCATGCAAGCCATGCATGTACAAGCAGTGGCAATAGCATTTCAGTTTTATTTGCATAGCTTGTGAGGAGTCCATTTGTGCCAGAACAGAAACCACAGACTCTTGGATTGCAAACCAGGAGAGAAATCAATGCAGCTAAAAGACAGCCTCCTGAAGAGGCTACAATGGCAATGATGATATTCTTTGGCTTGGCAGCCAGTAGTGGCTGAAACCACCAGCACCGAAAACCTTTGGAGTCTCTTAGTATAAATAAATTGAAATAGAAAAATATGAACTGCAGATTTACAAAATTAGATTTTCAGCTGTACAAGACAATCAGGCATCTGCAGAGCTATTTGCAAGATGAGAGCAGTCCTTGCCTTCTGTCTTAAATTTCCCCATGGCCTTTGTTCAGCAAACTAGTTACGTATGGCGGCAGGCAGGACTTCAAGGGATCAATGTCTGTTTTGGGTTAAGCACATGCTTCAGTGCTTTGCTGTCCAGGGCCTTTTATGGCAGCCTGGCTCTGGCAGGACCAACAGTCAGATCATTTACCACATGGCATATACTACTTTGAAATTACTCATTTTTTTGTACAAATACGGTATATCAATGACTATCAAATCGTTCTCAGTATGGATCCCTAAATATCCCCTTTAATAAATTCACAGTGAGGATTTCTATGTACCCTACAGAAAACTCTTTTTCTGTCATTTTTCACAGTTCCCTGCGGAATAGCCCACAGGCCTCCCATACATCTGTGGACCACAGGCTGCAAACGGCCGCTGGAGATAACTTAATCCCTTATAAAAAATGTAAATGATCTCTTCTGTTTATGTTCTGTACTTACCAACTTCAGAATATTTATACGAGTTAGCAGCATGCTGGCAGGTAGATACATGGGGAGGTGACAGCATTAATATTGCATTTTTTCCATTGGCATAATTAGTAGGCCAAGTCTATAAATATTTACATTAAATCTGTCAGGCATCACACTAACCTCACTGATAACTTAAGGGTGTCTTACTGTAAACTGCATTAATGTCTAACTATTTTGTCATCAAGTAACACATAAAATACTCCTTCAAGCTAAGCCACTTTGACTAGGTTGTTTTTATCTCTTTCTCATTTGGGTATGGGGTTTAAAGATGCTTCAGGCATCAGAACTGTGGCTCACGGACTGTTCTTGTTTCTATCATTGATCTATCATTTGTATTACTGCTAGTGCCACCAAAAATATATGAACCTTGCAAGTGTAAAACTGAAGTTGATGTCGACATAACTATCTGCGTAACTGCTATTATTTCTCAGTTCTGGCAGGGTTATGAGGATTAAAAAAGAAACTAATAGAGCTCCTTGGGAAGGCAAAAACAAATTAACCCCTTAAAGCTCCTAGATCTTTGCAGCTGGAGATTGCAATGTGTAGGAACTTCCATTTTGTGTGGGAAATCCACCCCACCAGATCGATGAATTTCTACACCAGGAAATCTGGGAGACCTACAGCTTGCACAGCAACATCTCCATGTTTTGTTCCACATGCCATTTTCTACCACTCCTTTCTCCATCTTTTTCATGACAGCGGATCCACCTGGATGTTACTCAGAGCACCAAGTCCAGCTGCCACTGGAGCTGCAGCTGTTGGCACCCCAAGCTCTTTGGCTCTCACCTCCCCTGCATTAACCTCTAGGTGAGGAGGAATTAGAGAAATTAATCCAACTTCCTTATCTAGCTGCTCAGCATTAGTAATCTCAGTATTCAAAATGACCAAAGCCAGTCCTAAGGTGGTCTAGAAACTCACTCAATAATACCAATTTATAACATTAGTAAAATGAGTTTAGAAACAAGAAAGCTCCTCCAGCATTTAGACCTGACCTACATTCTGCTTTCCAGCATATTCTAGATGCACTTGAAAATCATTTAATATTTACTGTTGACTTAGCAATATACATAACTAATTCTGTTTAAGTGATAATATCTATTTGCATACAAATCAAAACTCATGGGATTTTCATCTATGCAGATTTCCAGGGGCTCGCTAAAACATTCCCAACACCTTTCTATGAAGATCAGGGCACAGCAAACACACAGGAGGTATCAGCATGTAAACACACCTGGAGTGAAGAAAGAAGTCAAAATGAAATTTTAAATACCTGGATGAGATAATTAAGCAATCTCTTGTTCAACGTTTTTCTCTAAATTACCTTTTTAATCCATTAAATCTCTTGAAATATCAGAACAGAATAAACATAAATGTTCACATTTTTAAACTCTAAATTGAAAGAAATTATCTGCATAATTGTTATCATTTCAAATTATCCTTAGCCTTGGACTCCTGTAACAGATGTCCTGTGTATCCGTGTGTACAGGGAGAATCTGAGACTCATTTGAGCTCCATTTCCTTAAACGCAGAATTAAGACAGCTAATGGTTTAGAAAGTTAACTGTTTTGGGCCAGCAACAGCAAGCTGTGGGAAGGCAGCAATGGGCACTCCTCACAGATTTGCCCAGCCCTGAGTGTTCAGATGGGATAGAGGGCAACGTAATGAGAAAGAGAGGGGAGGAAGGTGATCCCCGAATTTGCTTATTTAATGGCAGCAGTTATAGGATAGGCATGGTTCATCAGAGGGAGAAAATTTTTCTCTCTGGGTGTATGAACGGATGGAAGGTCTGATTTGAAGGTAGGGAGCAAAATCTTACTTAAGAGCTGCAGCTGTGACTGGATGAAGGCACATAGGTCATCAGGTAACCACAGACAGCGCCAAGATGGGCTTGCTGCACAAATGAAAAGGAAATAGAAGAAAATGAAAAAGCACTTGTGTGTGCTTGTGTGCGTGTATGTGTTTGACTGTCAGGAGCTTGTCTCAGCTTACGCCAGACACCAACGAACTGCATGCACACAGCAACATGTGCACCTGCAAGAGCCAGACCTGCAGCGTCTGCACCTCACGCACAGCTCTAGCTTCTTCAGAGATAAACATGGCTACATTTTGGCAGAAAGCTCTAAATGTAGGACTGGTTATGAGATGCTATATCTTCTAATTCCCTGAAACAAAAGGCAAAGAGATGAAGAGGGGCATGGAGTGAAAACCTCTAGTCCTGCTGTCACAGGCAGGCATTCAAGGATTCTCTGAACATCATGCAGGTGGGAAACTCCATTAATGGCAGAAATAACCTTGAAGACAAAACCTTGCTTCACATGACACTAGGTACTTTAGATATGAGTTCTGAATTTCGCCCCTTCTGCTCAGTTGCAGTTTCCAAACAGCAGTGTGTAAAGGAAACAAACCAAAAAGTCCCAATTTCATGATCATTTTACAGGTGAGCCAAGGAACAGTTCAGGCCAGCAGTCTGTGTCCCTCGCACAAGGCTCAAAGCACAACAGAAGTTCAAGTGAAGAGTTTAAGGAGGTGGTGACAGAGGTCTCATGAGAGACCAGATCCAGAGAACTGCTGCTTGGGGTGTGTCCCGCTCGCATCTCTGCCTCGACTATAAGACAAGGATCGAGGTGGCAAAAAGTCAGCAGCAAAGGCAGGCATCTTCCACAGCACAGGCTGGGGAGAGCTGGAGATAAAGGGGAGGGAGATTAGAAATTCAAGTATCTGCTGTGCCAGAATAACAGCGGGCTCCTGTGTAATGCTGTAGTGGTTGATGTGTAACGTCTGTATTGAGAGCAACCTACTCCTAATGGCTATTTTCTCCTCAGGGTCTGGGACCTGCAAGCTCCCCAGGCCCATTTTCAGGCTGTAGTACAGCTAATCAGAAAGCTCTGTGCCGTGCTCCTTTTTCTACAAAAGCAGCAGCAGCATTGGCCAAAGAGCTGTGGCTAGGACCACATCCAGCTCCCCCCAGCACCAACCCATGCTTTGTAATAATACTGATGATTTCAGCCATTTGCAGGCTCTTCTCAGAAATAATTTAAGGCCAGTAGAGGTTGTTAATAGGTAAAATGGAAAGTGTTCCTTTTCATTTCTCTGGCAACATTAATGTAATTATCCTGAATCATTCTCAAACTGCGTGGGCTGTAATTTCAAGGCAATATCACTATTACGGAGCCCTGTTACAGGCAGCATGTGTCATACTCCCCATCCAGAAGTTATTTATCAATAATCAGAAAGGTCTTCATTGACAAACAACAGAGCCCCTTCATTTGCAGCATGACAAGGAAGCCGAATGGGTGTCACTGTGCTAAGGTGTACAATTTCCCTGGCTGCTTCTTTTTCTGGGGGAGTGGCATAAGAAATGCAGCAAATTAAAAATAATCATGAAGATTAATTTCGTACACCCATAAGAGCAAATATGCAGTTGACCAGAGCAATAATTATTCTTCTGTTACAGTCTTAATGGTACCCAAATTTATTATCCTTATCTGAGCAGCCTCACCCTTAGTTCTTCCAGGCACACAGCTGCTCCCTAATCTTTGGCTAGATATATGCCCCAACGAAGACAAATCTTCACCTTAGCCAGCTATAATCATCTTCTGGGGGGAAAGTTTCAGTTTCTCTGCCAGGTCTGTTGTGATGGGGATTTTTGGAGCAGTGATATGCCATGCTGCTTGCATTTAATGCAGAGTGCACTTGCTGGTCAAGCAGAGCTGTTCAGCAGGCTCTCAATATCACAGTCTTTCTCCTTTCCACTGCTGGCTATTTTTATTCCATCAAGAAAAAAGATCTGCTTACTCTTACACTTAGATGTCCTATTATATCACAAAGTTTAGTATCACCTGATGCATCCAAATCTGGCTGCACGGAACAATTTTCATAGTCAACCTATCTTTTAAAAGCAATTAGCAGGACTCTTGCAGAACACTACAAAGGCAGGCTGTTAGTCCTTAAGCAGCTCTGGACATTGCCACCTGTTTTAATGAACCATGGTATGTTAGTCTGCATACTGAGATTTCTGCACGATTGAGTGAGTCCTCCAAGATGGGCAGCAGCAGTGCTCTTCATACATAACATCGAGCCAAAACTTGCCCTCCACTTCCCATGACAGCATCAGCAACTCCCCAGAAGTATGAAATCTGGTGTACAACATCCACACTAGAACATGAAGCAGTGAGACAGCAGTTCTAGTAATCAAAATTATGAGTAATCTTTGGCCAAATTTTGCGAATTCTTTCTCTCTGCTTATATCCTGCAGGAGGTGATAAGATACAGACCGCTCACAGAGCAGCTCATGACAGTACGCAGACATTTGGATGTAGCAGAGTGAAGAATTATGCTTGAACATCAATAAATGCACACATGCACATACACTCACATATTTTGAGTTTCAACAGAGAATGAGGGGGAAGCTTTAAAAAGGGAATTAATAGGAACATTAAGCTAAACTGAGACTACATGGAATGTGTGAGCCAGAGGGAAGGAAAAAAAAAAGTTAAAAAAACAGTAATGGTCTGAGAAATAAATGTCTGTCAGTAATCACGCCTGACCTTAAACTCTGCCAGAGAATTCAATATGATAGAGGCATATTTGTAAGGATATTCACTTCAAGAACCATGAAAAGGATTTTCTGCAAAAATTCCAGACTCAGACTTATCTACAGAAATCTAGCCAATGGCCCATTAACCTCAGCATCTCCGCATAAGTTACTGGCAGGATGTCACAAAGGGTGAAAAGCCATTTGATAGGGAAATTCCTTTGTCACTGTAGCTATTACCTCTTAATTTCCAAGAGGATTTCTTGTGCTTTCCCACACCTGACCAGTTTCTTGAAGCCTGGGCTAGGGCTTTTCCCACATGGTTCAAGAGCAGCCATAAGGTTTGTGAAGTCCAAGGAAGTTGATGAGACCATTTGCACTTGGTACTTGGTCTGCTGTTCCGTTCCAAATACTTATCTAAGTCAGCAGCCGGTAAGGCTTAGCCCTCACTGTAGTATCAGCGAGGGGTGCTGCTCCTTCCAAATCTTTGTGTGAATCAAAGACTCACTCTAAGGATGAGTGTAAAAATGTGCAGCTTCAAAGAGTTTGAAAGGCAAAAGAAAGAGAGAAATAAATGTCCTGTCCCTTCCTCTGCAGAGCTGAGAATTTGTTCTTGGCACCATTTCTTCTCCTATAACCTTGTAATCAATGTCATGTGTTACCTGTGAGCACAGTGGCCCCAGCATCCCCCAGCTGTGCTGGAGAAATCTTCACCGCAGAACTGAAGGAACAGAACAACGTTCACCTTGTAATGTTCATTTATATATGGTAGACAAATGAGTGCTTCATTGTTTGACTCCTTCTCTGAGTGAACATACCCTACAGTTTGGCAGCAACAGAATCTTTTTATCTTTAGTAGGACACAGGGGAAATCTTGTCTCGTTTGTATATTTTGGAGTGAAATTTCGTCACTGTTGTGATTAATGGTAACATCATTTCTGCCCTAAATTCTCCATTCTTTCAGGCTAAAAATACCCTCCTGGATTTCCTGGTACTGTCCAATAAGAATCACAAAGGGACTGAGGGTAAGGAAAGAAGAGGAGAGAGAGAAGCTTTGCATCTTTCACCCAGACACATATTTGAGCAAAGTAGCTGTCAGGAAATTAAGAGTTGTTCCTTTTTAAAATCTGAGAGACTTTACCTGCCCATTTTTCTCTCAAAATGACAGGAAAAAGTTTATCTGGATTCCTTTTAAAGAGCAGCATAGTTTTCAAGCTATCCATCAGTCAGACTTATATTTGCAGTTAGAGGTTATCTCGATGAAATTGCTAACTGGTAATTAAAAGAACTTATTTGATTCTGTACCCACGTGGCTTATTCTCATCACTCAGACATGTCCTGCCTTCTCAGTTTCTGTGGGTTAGAGGGATACTCAAGCTGGAGTAAACCTGCCCTCCGCTAAGGCAGAAAATATGCAAAATGAAAAATTAAATCCCTTTTCCACAAAACCCATTTCCAAATGCAAAAATGATCTAGTAAAAGGCTTAATGTTTTTGTAACTCCTTGCCCTACAAAAGATCAGCACAAGAAGAAATCAGTGCAAGCATTTATCCCCAATTTTGTGTGAAGACGTATACATATACTTAAGTAGAATGATATTTAAGTAATAAGCAATGTGTTGTTACAGTGAGGTTAAATGTGAATTCTGCAGCAACATCTCCTATCTGAGAAGGCTGGAGGTTAAGTGTTTCTCAACGTGCTGCTCCAGTAAGTGAGCATCTGCTCCCTGCACTCGCATCAGCGCTGCTGAGCAAAGCTTCCTCCTTTCACCCCTTCAGCTATTTATCATCATCACAGAAAATGTGAAGCAACTTGGCACCATGTTACAGAAGTCCCCAATCCTGCTGCCACACAGAGGTTAAACCAATCTCCCTGCAATGGAGCAGCGAAGCCAGGGCATTTCTGTTAACTTAAATCATCCAGGTAGTTAGGCTTTAAAGGAGAGCAGGTGGGGGAACGTGTGTATTTGCAGGGAGCGTGGTCTGGAACAGTCCCTGAATTTATGGATTTATCATCCCACCACATAAACTCTCTCCCAGTAGGGCCCCTTTTCACTTACCTATTTTTATTATTCTTCAGCTGGAATTCCACAGCACATCTCTCAAAGGTTAACAGGCCTGTCCGGAAAGCACAAGAAACAGCCCTGCTACTGTCTGTGAATTTTAATGCTCTACATTACAACAGGTATGCTATTTTTATACCTAATAGCAGTCCACAATCAGCAGTATTTTGGTAACTGTGTAAGATATGACAGAGGCCAAGGAAAGGTGCAACACCAGTTGTAAGACAGCCTGTCTGCAAATAATAATAGAGACCACCATAAAGACAGAAGGGGAGAAAGCAGGGAAATAACATACCAGGGAGATTCAGAGGAGCTCCAGCACAGGTACTTCCATCTGCTAGCTTGAGAAACCAAGTGTATCTTTCAGGGCAGCAGGTCTGCTTATATTTCAGACAGATGGTGACCCCCATGTGAAATTAGTCCATCTTTCTTTGATAGGTTTCAGAAAGCCCCATTGCGGTCTTCCTAAGCGAAATGACACCTTCACGCTGAAAGTTACAGGTTGTTGCAGGCAAAAGGACAGAAGTACACCCACACACTTTCCTCATCTGCTGTACACTCAAGCTGTCCATGTATTTTGCGATAAGGAATGCTTACAGGCACTGAGACATCTCTCAGTCATGTGCTCTTTAAACCAATGTGTTTTAGAAGATATTAAAAATAAAATAAAATAAAGCTGGCTACCAGGATACACGTTGCATCTTTTCATCCACTACACAATGCAGTGAACAGCAAATCTTTAAGGGATACTTCAGCCTCATACATCTCAGTAAAGGATATCTAAGCATCTTATGAAGAGATATTGTCACTGGGCCAAAATCAGGCCCCATCAGTTGATGGTGTTCCAGTGAACTCCAAACTTGCTTAAATATGGGCATCAGGGCATTTACTAAACCATCCTCTCTAAGGCTGAGTGATACCTGACTCTTACACCAAGAAGCAAAGCACTCCTTATACCTAGGCCCAGAGAGAGGTTAGCCCCATCTATCCTAAATTATTTGCATTCTTTTATGAGTCAAAGCCAAAGAGTCCTTAACGACAAAATCTGTCACAATTATGTGCTGGCATCTCTTTATAATTTTCTTAACTACTTCACTCTCAAGGAAATGTGGTTGAAAATGCAAAAAAATTATGCTGATGATTTGCTCATAATTAGATAGATTCAACAAAATCTGGTACTTGGCATGTTTGGCATCTATATACTCTTAATACTAAATTAATCTCAAAGATAGCTCTATCATTTTTACTGTTTTGCTATCAAGCACATCTGATCCAGCAAGGATCATCTTCCGTGAACAGATACTTCCTGGGAAATATTTAAATCATTACTTTGTCCATAGAACAGTTCCCTAACACTTCGGTTTTCCCTTCTACTGCTGTTATGCAAAGCTTGGAAAGCTTTCACCAGTTCTGAAAAGAAACTGATGATGGAATTTGGGATTTCTATTTGAAGCCTATCTGTTGGAAGGTTGGCTATCAAGAAAGAAAGAAGTCTTATTTCCGTAGTAGAAAGAAGGTCGGTTGGGGGGGAAGGAGTGATAATAGTTTTGTGGCTCACTGCTCCAAGTCTTTCAGCCAGCACTTCTGAAAAGTCTGCTCAAAATATTAGCTGTTTTTTGAAGGCAAGAATGAGTATGTACATCTCAGTACAAAAGAATTCTTACCTAGAAAGCACTGATGAAGCTAAAGCTACTGGTAGACTCATAATCCTGACTGCCATAATTCACCTGTGGATGAATTTTTCATCCCCTTATCCAGATTAAAAAAATATATCCCTAGGAAGAGGAGATAGACAGAAATAATTGCCTGTTTTCCTATGCAAAACAGCACTTGTGTTATGGAAGTCCTATTAAGTTTCATGGGAAAGCACAAAAGCTGTCATTGAAATTAGCTAAGAATGCTTATGTGTACAAAAAAAGACAAAGTATATTTGTGAAGGTACTTTCCACTGTCTCTGCAGAGCAGTCTGATGTCTTCAGCTCCATACATAAGAATCTCCATTTTCTACTTTTAATATGGGATCTCCTTTTCTGTATGAGAAATTTTTCTTCCTTCAGAGTACCATCATTTCTAAGCCTGAATAATTGGAAATAAATACGGTACTGCATATAAACAATGGAGAATGTAAGAGAGCTTCAAAATTCAGAGTCAGCCTAAGATAGCAAGTTTGTTTTATTTGCAAGTGATTGATGCCCTCTAGAAGAAATAATGATTATATGGCACAAGGAGAAGGAAAAAAGGCATGTTGAGTGATACAAGCATTTAGTCAAAACATAACTAAAACACCAAAAAAAAAAAAGCTTTAGAACTGCTCAAACTGAATACGACAGCATTATTATCTGTAAAATGGATGAAAATAAAACCCCTCCAATAAGAAAAGAAGTTAAGAAATTTGTTATACACTAATGCCATCTACCAGACATCAGTGGAAGTAGCAGGAAAAAAAGTCAAATGAAACAGGGAATGCAACAAAGATTAAGTAAGATTTTTTTCATAGCCTCAAGTCTTTTTTCAGCAAGCACTGAATTCAGAATCTTGTTCTGTTTTTCCTTTTTTCTCTGAGTATGGATTTCAGGGCATTTGTGAATGTAAATATTTATCATTTCTTCTAATTTTCAAGGTATCAGAAAAAAAACTTAAATTCCCCTACCAAAACAACTTTGAGGCATAACATATATTTACAAGACTTCAGATTGTCATTATTCTCCTCCCACAAGCTGCCACTCTCTTATGCAAGGAAAAAAAAAAACGACCAACTTATTTTTCAGAAAATTACATGTCACCTTTGTGCCTTTTCAATCTGCCTTGACTAACTATCTTGATCAGTGAGCCTCACAAGTGGCCACACTGCCAACTTAATCAGAGCTCTTTTCTGTATGTGCAGACCCGTTTCCAAGGACCACCTGATAACTGTTAGAGGTGTCACTACTTTTTTGTCCCAGCTGGCCCCAGAGTTATAGCCAGCTCCAAAACACCTGAAGGACTTGTGCCAAACATTAATAATTCAGTTCCTATTCCAGGAGAAAGATGAGTTCCTTGGGTTCTCTCTTAGACTCGTTCCTCCTTTCTGTCTTCTCATCCTTACCTTTTGTGCTAAGACAGAAAGCTGAAACAAATGAGCACCAAAGGCAGATTCACTCTCAAGAGTACTTCTGTGTTATTTTAGAGAACAGAGAACATCTGTGTACTTTCATCTTTGGGAGACTGCAGAACACTGCTACTGAATCCCATCACATTGAGACAGCTGACTTGTACTGCCAGTGATGCTTTGACTCTGTGCCCTCCCCCTGGCAGCTCACCTGTGTCAGCAAGTCCAAAGCTGCAGGCTGCAAGCTGCCTTGGTCTTTCAATTACAAAGACTGCTACAGCTGGACCGCTTCTTTGGCTAAACTTTCTCAATTTGCTGATCCAACCTTCATTTTATGTATACCTTCAAATCATTCTTTAACTCCTGCTAGGAAAATTCTAGACGTGATCTGAATTCTTTCACTCAATCACCAGCTCTTGTCTCAGGGTTCATTTCCTTTGGCAAAATTTCCAGCCTCTGGAATATCCTTTTAAGACTGTTTGTGAAAGCTTCAGCTTGTGTATTGGGACTTGCTTTATGTAAGTTTTTATGAGTTATCAAACACACAACCTTCAGAACAAAACAGAAAATCATGAAATCAGTTGGACACCACATGCATGAAATTCTAGTTGTGCTGTGCATAATAAAGGCCAAAATAAATTTAAAACAATGTAGGTATAATTCTACAGAAGAAATCCATAAGCATCACAGGACACTAAAACTTGTGTGACAAGAAATACCAGCCATGACCCTGTCTTTAGCATACATACTTTTCAGAACCTGAAGCTGGTATCCTTCAATTTTCCTCTTGGATATCCACCAGAAGTAAAGAGCAGATGCCTGTTCAGTCTCAAAATAGAAAGAAATAGAGGCAGCTACAAAATCTGCCACGGCTGTGCCACAGACATGGTCTCCATCTGCTCTTGTGGGCACAGGTATACACACAAACTGGGAGACAGACAAAGCAATATTAGAAACCAGCAGAGCATGAGGTGGAACTGAACCACTGTGAGAGACCAGAGAATGCTTCCATTTTAAAAAGAACATCACTGTCTGTGTACATGTGATTTCAGACACCACCTCATTTCTTCCATTTCTTCTCATTTCTTTCAGTAAGTAGTCACCCAACTCCTTCTCAAAATGCCTTAGCTGTTTAGTCCCTAATATCTTTCTAGGAAAATCTTTCAGCAACTTGAACAGAAAGAATCTAATTTTCTGTATAAACGTGTTCAGATCAACGACACCTCTTTGCATCAATTTTACTTTTTTAAAAAATTGCTGTAAAGTTGCTTTCCAGAAGCATTTACACATACCAACTAACAAAGGCACTATCCAGAAATTCTACAGTATTTGTTTTTTTCTTATCTTCCAGAAGGACAGAAACAAGAGCTGCTTAGGGACAGACTAAACGTCGTGGCTACAATGGAGAGGTTCATATGATGAACCCATTCTGAATAGCCACTGATTAAGAAATTGCAGCAGTGCTGGGAGTTGCTGTTGATTCAAGGTGAGAGGAATCACACTGAGCTGGTGTTAGTTAGCAATGCACAAAGAGGAATTTCCATGTTGTCAAAAATCTTCCACTGTGCCTGATTCTGGCACTATTTCCTACTGGCTTGTTAAGAAAAAATGAGCTCTAATCACTCTCCTCCAGTGCTTCCTTCGCTCCCTGGATGAATATTCTGCAAGTGCAAATAAAATGTTCAACAGCAGCAATTTATTTTCTGTCTCTTGTAAAAAGAACTGCAGGTAGCAAGGCTTTTTTATTAGTGAGCTAGCAGCAAGTGGGCTACAGCAAAGCCCCCCTGCCAGCACTGAGTTCTCCTCCTTCTGTCTTTTGCCATCCATGAGGTTATAGCCATAAGGCACCATGAGGGCCATATTAACATGCTACTGGTTTCCTGTATTTTGTCTTATCATCTCTGCTACTCTAAGTGCCTGCATGGCATTAGCAAGATGTAGCCATGCATGAAACTCATCCATGAAGATCCAAACTCATGTTCCTGACCTGTGAAAAGTAGATACACCATTTCCATAGGCAGTCCTAAAAGGAGGAGTATCTGCATTATTATTATGGTACAAATCTAGGGCTTGAACAGCCCATGTCAGAAGAACAGTTATGCCCAAGACTCCAGAAAGTACTTTTTTTTTTGCCTCCGGACTTACAAACACAAAGAGCATCTACGCTTAAACCTGCTGGGTCTCCTCTCTCATAAAGCAGCATTCACTGTGTCTCTATTTTACCTGCATTTTCTTTCCAAGAATGCTGGCAGCAGATGGGTTAACAAGAAAACTATCTGAAGGAAAGACATTTCCAATAAATCAGTAGACAGCAAAAGGGAAAAAGCACTCGAGTAATTTTTTCTTCTTACAATTTCATTATGCTCTTGGCTTTAAGCCATTATAAGGTAAATCACCCAAGTCATGTAGCACAGCCATTTCTGAAAGGACAGTTATTTAAGTCACTGTGCAAGCTACACCTCTTGTTTTGAATGGAAGATCCTGCTTATTTTGCATGACACTTTATGTCCATTTAAAAGTTTTGAAAATGAAAGCTGAAGTCAAAGCCGGAGCTGTAATGCAGCTGCAGATGGCACATCATGGCATTGGCCTCAGTGTTGTCCTCACATTCTTCTTTCCCTCCTCCATGAGGTCTGACAGCAGCATCCCAGCAAACAGCCACACACCACCTTTTTTGCTCCCTTCTGGTGATATACAGTGGAGTAATGCTGCCCAAAGGAGGGATAATTGTTCAGATTTTCTTTACCTGGGCAAGTTTGCTGAGCTGGTGATGTTTATTAACCCTCTCCCTGAGTTTTCACATCCATCAGCCTATGTATTCACTCATTAGTGAGTGGCTCGTGACTCGAGCAAGGCAACTCACAGAGATTTACAGCCTACGCACTGGAAAGATTCTCCTGATTCAAGTTTTCCAGAGCAAGAAAATAGTTACTGCTGGCAAAAATACTACAGTTTTGACAGAACTTGGTCTCCTCCTTCCCCCCACATCACCAGTGTGATCATGAGGAGACAGAGAAGACAGGTGAGGCAATAGCAGAGCATCACGGACAAAGATGCAAGGGATGAAGAAAATGCAAATACTATTGCGCCGAAGGTGGTCTTGAAAGCACCAACTTATCTCTGCCCAGATGGTCTCCCAGCCATTTTTAATGTCTTCTTGCTTGGCATAGTATCATTAATGTTCAATATTTTTCTTGTTACAGCTCACAGCTTTCAACTTAATGTGTTCATTGTTCCTTTCCTCCAGCCCAGAAGTCACTGAAAGTACCTTTACCTTCCTGATTTGGAGTCTTGCACAATTTACTAAAATACTGAGCATCAGTCATAAAAACCACACATAGAAGCCAATCACACTATGGGAATCTTGAGTCATCACAATAAAAGCATCCTCACATCCCCGTAACACGCTCCATTGGATAGGAATCCCAGTTAATGCCTTACACAGAAACACAAGATCTTCATGGGTTACCTCATGTTTGCAAAAGGAACCCAGTGCTTGCTGTGACATATTTTAGATGTTTCATTTCTGGCTGCTTGAAACGGAGTAAAACTTCTAGCTTCTCCCCACATCCATCTACCATCCTCTCATCTGGGCTAGATTCAGCCCGGAAAGCTGCTGCTGCAGGAGACAGAGATTCCTCACCAGTTTCTAAACTAGTTGACAGACATTTCCAGCAGCTTTTAAATGCATTTTCCACTGGCAATATAAAGTACAGGGTATAATTAAGCAGCCAACAGCTAAGCTGTGTCTGTCTTCTACACAAGAATCCAACGAAGAGATTAATGTATGAGTGAAATAGAGTAAGATGATTTTCCTTGGAAAAACAAAACAAAACAAAACAAAACAAAACCACCTGGCAGAATCCAAGCACCATCAATTATTTTCCTATCCAGCAGCAGGTCAAATACTCTATTTTTTTTCCTTCAGAATACAAGGCAAAGTTTCAAAAGTGGCCAAGAACTTGAAGCTTTCTGTATCATCCCATATTTATCTTGATAATATCAGTTCAATCTGCAACCTCAGCTCATGAAGATTTCAATATGCCGCTCAGCCTTGTGGTCTTCTACCAGGGCAAGCTCCAGGTTGGTGTCCTATGAGAACAGCACTTGCTGCCCTGCACTGGGAAGCCAGTTAGTGCCGACTGCAGAACATGCAGCAGTGCCCTGCCCCACTATCCAGAACCCAGAAACAGGATTAACCCAAGGAATTGCCCTAGAAGGATTCAATCAGCTTTGATTCTGTCTTTTTCCCTAGGTGCCCTCCGTCCCTCTGGCATGTTCTCAATTCACATAGACCCGCAGAAGAACTTGGAAGGCCACAGAGCTCACCAAAGTAGATATCAGAAGGATGATGAGATGACACGAGAAACATTGTAGGAATGACAGGATCTGGCCCAAGTTGTTGTAGGCTCCTGAGAGCTACTAAGTACCGTGCTCTACCTGACATTTCTTTGTGCAATGTCTGGTATCTTCACTTTGCATCCTTGACCTTTAATTAGTTTAACAACTTGCAGGGAACTTCTTGAATAATATTTTATTTAATCAACAAGTTTTTCATTGTAATGTTTGGTTGCAGCAAGAGAACACACTAAGATAATGAAAAGTAGTGGAGCAGCTGAAAACTTAATTAAAACACGTAAAAATTAATTATACATCTCATCATTGATTTTGACTGAAAAAGCTGATATTGCAAATAGGAAATCAAAAGCAAGGAAGTCATGTAGAGAATCACTAATGCAAAAGTGATATATCAGAGGAAAAAAATATGTTCCTACTGAGAGCAACCATTCACTCCAGGTCCATGCTCCAGCACTGAGCTGAATTCCATCTGATATCACAAAATTGCCAATCAAGCATCAATAAGAAGGCTGATTAAGGTGAAGCCAGAAGAACAAGAAATATATAATAGTACTATCATGTACAGGATTTTACATGTGATTAGTATCACACGATTAATAAAGTCAGTCTCTCAGGTATCTTCTTCTACCTCTGACATGAGGAGTTTTGTAGCACAACCACGAAATACCGTTCTTCAGGCTCTCCAAAAATGTGTGAGCTGGTGTCTGGGTTAGGACTGCACACTGTGCAACAGGGCCACTTGGCAATGCAAAGAGATTATAACTCACCTTAGCTGCCATAACTAAGCTGGACCATGATCACAATCATATTCAGTCCCTAGTGTTAGAATGGCAAGACGAGCAGCCGAACGCTCTAACCCTTTCTGCTTTATCCCGGAAAAATTACATACTGTCCTCTAACTTAAATAATAATTTTCTCTCCCTCTTGTCAGCTCCTGAGCTTGTTTATAAAGTATAATTACATCCTATTTCAACTTGGAATCAGTAGAACCAGCTAATGCATCCTTTTAATAAAGATCACAGTACAGGAGGCCAATCCGGGAGCACCGTAAATTTTATCAGGAGCTCCATCACAGACTTCTTTGGGTAAGTTACTTAACTTCTCCATGTCTAAACTCTGGAATGAGGAAAATAGTGTTTCACCAACCTCAGCAGAAAGATTATCTAATATTATCTAATGTTTATAAAGTGCTCTCATATCTTCAAGTAAAGACCATAGAAATGTAAAGAAGTACTGACCCAGATAAGAGTCAAGAGCAAAATCTTTTTCTCAGTGACAGCTCTCAAATGACCTTGTAATGTTAGGATTTTATTTTCAACGCAAAAGAAGACCTGTCAGGTCTAGGAGACACGTTTTGCAATGACTGCAGACGACTTGGTATCAACAAGAAAACAAGTTTAGTCACTGATCCAAATGTCAAGAGCTGCCAAATCAGCGCTTTGATGAAATGTCAGGAATACTAACTTGGTTTCAGGTCTGCACTGATTTAACATTGCACAGCCAAAAGGAATCTGGTCACACTGTTTTTCCCCAGAAAAATAGCAAATAACCAGCAATACACACATTATACACATTTATTCACTTTGAAGTGAAGCTGCACAAGCTGAAAAACAAAACAAGTCACTATGCACATTTCCACTTCTGTGTTTTAAAGAAGTCTGACCTCCGTATGTTGCAATTCCATGAATACAAACATTCCATTTAATGAGCCACCTGATGTATTCAAGTTTTTTTTCCACACTACCATGCTTTGTGCAGGAAGGCACCCTGCAAAGGGAGTGTTCTAGACATGAAGTTGATTAGAAGAATCAAGACAGTCCCTTACACGACTGAATGTTGGAAGGGCAAAAAGCACATTTCCTTTCTGCATTCAACAACCAGTGAGGAAATGCCTGTAGAGGAGCAGTGCATGTGGCCAGGTATCTGCACAGGCAGGGTGCTCCCCCATGGCTTGTGAACAGCAGAGCAGTTTGCTGCTGAGGAGCAAAGATAGTTCCCATGTGAAGCGTGTTGATAAAAGCTGGCTGAGTTGTTGCAAAAATACAAATGTCTCATGCAGCTGACACTACCACCCATACACTCTAGATGATACCCTGCAAAAATCCATATGCATCATCCTGTATTGGCACATAAATCATTGTTTCTAACACAAAGAAGCCTTTATGTGTAAAGAGTAATTTTGGTCTCAAGTTTTAGCACATAATTTAAGCCTAATTATTTACCCAGTACCACACACACTGAGAAAGTCATACTGTGGTATTTGAAAACCCAAATAACATCCCACTGCCAGCATGGCAATGTTTCATTTTGTAATTCAACCTGGTAAGCACTTCCACAGGAGGGAATATAAAAGTACCTCCTGCCAGGAGAGCACTGCCAGGTCTTTTACACATACTACAGAAGTTTTCTGAGCAGGTGGCCCATCAAACTCAAATAATTGATCCATGTCAGTTAGACCTGGAAGCTCAATAGTACAGCACATCATTACAACAGGCAATGTAAGAAAAAAGTCCATGTGGTTTCCCCTGCAGCAAGCAGTTGAAAGGAAACAGAAAAGCTCTGCTATCTTTTCTGCTTTGTACACACTTCCCTTGAAATCTTCAGGGGAAGAGCAAATACTGATAACACTGCTACAGGCCCCTCCTCTAAGGCTCACCTGTTTTTCTGAAAAAAACAAGACCATTGTAACGCTCTCTTTCTCTTTATTGGAAAGAGTCTAACTGGGGGCTGGAGAAAGAAGATTCTTGGCAGGTTCAAGTGGTTCCATTCAAATGGCTTATTTCCCAAAGTAATGCACAGTTTTTACAGGCAATTTTCATCACTGTTGACAATGGCACACTTCTCTTGGTGGCACTGCTATAGCTGCAACACAGGGCGCTCATCCATCACCACTGATGATTTAGAACTTGCAGGTGAAATAGATACTGCCCAGACCTACCTGCTGGAGGGGACACCTCCATGGATGGAGTCACCACTGTTCACAGCCTGACTCCTCCAAGCAGAAGGAATTGCTCCCAGTTACAGTGGTTCTCCCTGGACACAACTTTTTGGATCTCCTTTATCACTGCACTTGCGTCAATCACAACCAGATTAATTTGGTTATATATTTTCCTTAAGTGTCCAAGCCTTAAATTTCCAGCACTATGGCTCCCATTGGACAAGCAGTCACTCACTAAAATACACATTAGGACTTAGACAAGGTAAAAGCAATGTTTAACTATTGCAAGTGCAGAAGAAAGCTCTTTCAGCCACAACCACATAATGAATTATTGAATATACACAGCAAAATCAGAGGAAATGTAGCTCTGAAAGCAGTAGCCCACAGCCTGTGGCTTACAAGCACTACTTTGCCTGTAAGATCTTCCCTCATCCATGGCAAATCAAGAAGTTACACCACAATGAGTAATAAGGACAAAGACTAACACTGCCTGCAGTGTGTTGCTCCTTCAGTATTACACCGGTGGCCCAGGAAATGTTGGAGACTGCTCCATTATAGAGACATCAAGATAATCCAGCATCCACAAAACATATTTTCTGTCTGACATAAAACATCTTTGTCCTTGAGTTGTGGTGTTTTTTGGTTTTGTTTCCTTTTTTTTTTTAACACTCATTTGGAAACATCATCAGCAACCCTACATACAATACGTTCACAAATGTACAATAAATTTTAAAACACTGCAAACAGCACAGCAAGATAGCTAGGTTGGATGCTGCTTGACTGGCAGAGGAGGAAGGTTACAGGTGTTTCTGCCTGCCAAAGTTGGTGCTACTGATCCCAGGGGAGGGCTCAGCTGGGTCACATCACCCTCTGGACATTCTTGGTCCTCTCTGCTACCTAAAGGGGAAATTCAGGCGCCTGTGCTCCCACCTAACCCTCTGGCAAGATGCATAACATTAGATGAAATGACATCAAGCCTTTATTTTTCAGATAGATATAATAATACTTACTTACTTTCAAAGAGAATTGTAAGGCCTAATTAGATAATTAACATGAAAGTGCCTTTAAAAAGGCTATGTACACACAAAGCGCTAATGTATTATTAGTGTAGGCAGGCATGGGGAGCTCTTAGAAATTTTCTAGCAGGTTGTTATTCTGGAAGAAGTCTTTAGCTGCATATTGCAGTAGGATAATTATTATCATCATCAGATTCACTTCCTAAAGTTATTTATGAAAGATTACATGAAAAAACCCATCAAGTTAAGCAGCACTGAGCTGAGTTTTTGTTTTGTTGCATCTGCTGATTAGGAGTGCTGTTAAGATGTTACTCTGCTGTAGTGAAAATACTGGTGCCAGAAATTTAGTTATATGTTTGTTACCAGAATCATCATTATTTAGATTTACATTCTATCAGTAATTTCCAAGCCTTTTTGTTTTTATGTGCATTTCTTTACAATGGGATTTTTTCCTGAGTCTACTGGAATATTATAAGAACACAGAAGATCTGTGAGCTGGAATTGCATGGTTGCACAGCTGATTTTGATACTACCACACATCCAGGAATTTCTTCTGTGCTGTGCATAACTATGGTATACACAAAGAATCACTGAGTTATGATCATGACCAGAAAAGCAGGGATTCCATGAGGCAGCAATATGCCATTCTCCACTAAAAGATACAAATTAGAAGTACTTCAGCTGAATGGTGGTGCTTGGTACTAGAATAAGTAGGCCAACTACGTGCACTTAAATTATGTGAATAATTCTGTAGTCCGTAAAAATTCTCACATAAGCCAGGTGAGGAGGATTTCACCCTACAGAACTAGCTCTCTTGTTCTTTTTCAATCAAATTTCATAGTAAATTATGCTGTAATCAAGTTCAGCTCAGGATTGGGCCCTGAACCATTACATCAATCATGTTTCTACAGAAGTTTAAAGACAGCCAGACCATTGGGCCCAGAAAATCTGGTTTTCAGTATCTAAGACACAGGCAAAACCAAGACTGCTTTTCCATTTAAAGAAATTTCTCTAGAGAGTATTTTGTGCAGTCTGTTCTGCTACGGGATAAAGAACCAAGAGGTCAATTTACCCCATCAGCGTACAGAGGCTTTCATGTCTACTTCCTATGAGCAAGAGCAAGAATTAGATGAACAAATTCTTTTCAGCGTGATGAAATTAAAAAAAAAATTGCAAGGAACTACATTCACTACCTTAAAGCTCTAATGGTCCATCTCTGTATTTTTTATTTTGAAGAAACCAATAAAGCAACACATTCCCCAAAGACAAAATATCTATAAATCTCATTCTTGATAATAAATTTAATTTTTAAGTTTGTTCATTTTGATCACTCTCCATTATTCTGTTATAAAACTGGGCAGAAAACGTATATCTGCCCAACCCTAACTGAGTGGAAAACCCTCCATAAAAGAACAGAAGAGAAATCTAAACAACATAAAATATTTATATCATGGGAAAACATCAAGAGATCTTTTTTTGCAGCTTGTACTGTATATGTTTTACATGTAAATTAAGCTGAGTGGTTCCTCTTCATAGCTTCAAGCTGTTGCTAATGCTTCATAGATTTTTCAGGCAGACAAATATTGGTGAAAAGTGTTTTATAACCTTTATACAGAAGATTTACGAATACACGTGAACTAGAAGTCTAATGTGCTGACACACAGCCTTGGTTCAGTCTCATTATAGAGTAATTTGTACCCCTAGTTTAATTGCTGTTGTTTGAATGTAAATCATCCTCTCCTCTCGTGCTGCTCTGCCAAATTTGATTTTAGAGTTGAACATAGTTCTCCTGGAGTTTGCATGGCTAACTAGTGTTAGCTTACACAAAACCACTGCAGCTTTGGAAGAGTTCAAAAAACTCTGTTCTGCTCTCTTTCCCAAAGCAAATTGGCAGTGCCTCTTCCCAACCCAGCTCCAATTATAAAAATAATCCGTTTGCTATTTTGAGGTGCTTAAACATGTTGCTTCAATTCAGCCCTTGCACTGCTCCTACTCAAAGAACAGAGTAATGCTAGTACATGGCATAAGGTGAACTGCAGTACCTCCAGCAGCTGGCAAATCTCATGTCAGCAATTCAGTGTGATTTCCAAACAGTATTACAATAAATTAATGCTTGTGATGGAAATTGGCCAATGCAATTAGAACACGGTACTTAAACTATGACATTTTCTATTAGCAAAAAAAAATGTATGCCAATACAAGTAGGTATTGTGCATGCAGTGAGACAGTTAATGCAATGGACAGCTGCTTACTGAAAACAATGGACCTGAATATGAGCAGATGGCAAAATCCTGCATTTTTCTTACCTGCTTTCCACCTCAAATGTCTGTCTGACTATAAAAGCAAACTGAGGTGGTTCAAAACATATAACCGGCAACAAGTAGGAAAACCATCACCATGTTGGATATTTTCTAAGCTCATGAACTATTGAAAACTGTAAAGGGTTTTCAAAAGTTAAATACATTCTTAGGGGGCAAGTCTGTGGTGGTCTAAATACAATTGCTGGCTCAGAAAGTCTGTGTCAACTACAAACTGACAGAAAGTAGAAGAATATGGCTTGGGATGGACCTCTTCCTCTATCCTGTTTTACTGCTCATATTTCAGCATCCACTATCAGTGATAGCTGAAGAAAGAAGTTTTGGGGCTTTAGCCAGGCTTCTGTGATGGTTCTTATGAATTTCATAACCCAGGGCCTCCAGGGGTAACCCCTGCATGAGCAGATCAAGTTAGAAGGTGCTCAGTATGGCCAAATGGCAGCCAGGACTGGGGAGAGCTCTGCCCAGCCAATCCAGCACACCTGTGTCATGTGTCTGAGAGCAGGTATCTATCTGCGAGAGATTTTCAGCCATCCTAACAGGGGAAGAGAGAGAAGACCCCTTAACCCTGACCCATAAATCCACGTCTGCTTTATGAGATGCATGCTTAAGGCTCATTAACGTGCCTAATGGCAAAGTCATACTTAAGTGGGTTACTGAATTCACATGGATTTATGGAAGCAACTCAATAATTTATGCAACTGAAGCCCAAAAGCATGAACTTCTCCTGTTTAACCTAAAGGCGTGAGCTTTGGCTAGCAGCTGTACAAGTCTTTTACAGCTCAGCCTCCAGGGAAGGGAAAAGACACATGCTCATTGTGCTACACCTGACAGGTGAAAGCGGTTTCTTTCCTTACAGTTTCAAACATGTAATGACCTTCACTTGTGTTTGATACTGTCAAATTTGTGAAAAACTACAAATATAGAGAAGACTGTCTTTTTCACAGCCAGCTATACTGTCTAGCTTCAGCTGGGATTTGTTTCCCTCTTGAGGCTTCTTGTTGCAGTTCCCCAAGGCTTACTCTGCAAAAACTCAGCTCTAACACAGATCAGGCTTGCTGGGTTTCCTTTGGAAGATGCTGCACTGTGATGGACACTACCATCACTGCAGTGCAGAACTTTTTGCAGCACACATGGATTGTGCTGTGCTTGTTTCAAGACATCTTCAGAGAAAAAAATATTTCAACAAAGATTTTTGGCAAATATACATCCGAATTCTGGAAAGGGGACAGAGAAGCCTTGAAAAGCAACAAGTAAACCTAGCCTATTTGATTCACAGAAGTTATAACGACATTCTTCTAAGGATGACTGCAGCCACTCTGCACAGAGTGTTCAGCAGGACAGGGAGCAGAACCACAGCACAGAGAAGCTGCACTCAGGGAGCTGGCATTGCTCAGATGAGGACAGGGAACACCCGAAGGGCAGCTGTCTGCAGCACCCCTGAGCATCTCTTATCAGCACTTTGAGTTAGAAAATCTTCCATTTCAGATTTCTGCTGATAAAATGAAATTTGCTGGAGGAAGGTAGAAAGATGATAATATGAACAGGTATAGATAGTTAAGATACTGACCCCAGAGCATTGACTTCTTTGTCATTTTTTGTTCTGTTTTTAAATAGAGAAGGTTGAACTAAGTAATACAATACAGGAAAGAATAGCAGATATCTGCTGAGCCGGATCGTGTTTGGAGTTCTATAATAGGACTACAGTCACTTGCTCTCACTGGAGATCAACATCATGGTTTTCATAGCCTACTGGAATTCAAACCATTAAAGCAGCAAACAACCTTTTACCACAACAGCCTCATTATAGTTATACAAATTAATTTAAAATGGAATACATATTTACTGCGCAGTGTATATACTCAAAAAGCTATTATGCATGGAAATATATTTTTAAGTCTTTGGACTACAATTATTTCGTTATCTCCAACATTTCTCTCTTACAAATGAATAATGCAGTTGCAAGCTAGTTTTTACTTTACAGGCAGGGTCAGTGGTGGGAACTGCATTATTTGCTTCTGACTTGCAGTAAGCAGCAACGATTGCATGAGATCTGCCCCCAGACAGCAAATCACTGTCCTGATACTAAATCCTGCAGAAAGGGAAAGCAAATAAAACACCCAACTTCACATCACCTGCAGTGAGGAATCTCCTTTCTAGTTAACCAGAATGTCCAACTTGTCCTACCTTGTCCTATATCTGCTGTAGGCAGTGCCTTGAGCTGAGCGCAAAAGTTACTTCATTTAGTTACAGTCTCTAAGGAAACTACAAAATACCTGAAGGTGACCCCAGACAACTTTATCCTGCACTGCATTTTTCCAATACCAATTATTTATACTGAGAGTTGCAGCACATGCAAGATGCCACACAAGAGGCAGGTGGATGCTGAATGCAGCAGAGTGAAAGAAGAGGAGCAAAATGAAGTCTTATTCTGTGTGAATCCAGAACTTGGTGGAAACTGTGTGCTCAGAACTGCCAGGAAGGGATACAGGATGGCCATGTTTTTGTTAGATTTCATTCAAGGTTCTGGCTTGCCTGAAGAATGGCTTTCCCAGAGTGCTGCCCTTGATCCAGATCTCATTCTTGCCCTAAGAAAGTCCATGTCCCCTAAAACAGTGGTTTTGATGACATCAGTGTTCCGGCATCGGGTAAGTCAATGAATGAAAGCAATCTTGAGAATATTCCCATTTCCACCCCTCTATTTTGGTCAAAATCTTTTAAAGGAACAAAAGCCCTGGCAGCCCCACTGAGGAATAGGAGTGCAGTTTCAGTGTCATCTCTTTCATTGCAAGTTTGGCCAAGTGGGAAAGGAGAGGAAAATCCCTGTATGGGAATCACCCCAAAGTGCCACCACCTCAAATTTGATGTGGGAAGTAGCATCTGAGCTGGGAGAAACTATGTGGGCTTTGACCTCCCCTTCCCAAATCCCTGTGTTCCTTCTGTGGTTGAAGAACCCACAACATAGCATAGCCCAGAGGAAGGGCTGAAATCTGTTACTCCAGAAAAATGCTTCACCTCCTTCTTCCCAGCACCAGCATTATCCCCTCAGCAGTGTTTCCACACTGGGTACATCATCCCAAATACAATCAATGCTTAAAACATTTGAAAACAGGACTGTCACAGCCCATGAAATGTACAGGATTTAATGTCTGCAGAAGTACAAAAGCACTGTCTCCAGAGCACTTAACATATTGACAAGCTGTGTGAGAAGGGAACATTTTTCTCCAAGTTGCCAGTTATGTCGGCTCCTCTGAGGGAGCATCTCTACCACAGCATCACACAGACAGAGCCCCTCGCTGCCTCTGTAGCCCCAGTAGCCACGAGTCCCCAGTTCTCACTGCTTATTTTTTTTTTTTTACCAGAATGATCATAATTAACCTAAACTGCATAGGAAAATTAAACTGTGGGCAGGGGAGCCTGCTAAACGCATCAGCGCATTTCCCAAAGAGGGGTCTATACGTGGCAAAGGATTTCACTTCCCAGCTTTTGTTTTAATAATTTGAAAATGGCAAAACCAATCATGCAACCAAGTGGCACTCTCCTTAATTAAAGAAGTCAATTTAGAATCAATAAAAGGGCAATTCATCTATTGGTGTCGGTGGCTCTGAATTATGCTGATAGCCCCAAAGAGGTAACCCTGTGACCACCCCTGTTTCTCCCAGGGTGTGAAGGTTTCCATGTGCTGATCTATCAGTTTATGATAGACATCTTGTTAGAAAATACACTGATAACTGTCAGGGAACACTGAGGGAGAAGTGAACTGAGAAGTGTATGTCTTTTGCAAAATTACTGTAGTTAATCTTGTTCTTGCTTTTGTTCCCTTAGAGGTTCAAAAACTTGCTGAAAAAGGGAATTCAGCAGCACTCAGCCTGCGTGCTCTCATTCAGTGTAACAGGGACTGAAGTCCCAGCTGATCATCTGGGATCACAGCTGGCACTAACAAACGATTCCCGTGTGTGACCCCAGTCCCTTCTCTTCTCCTAGCCATCCTTGTGCCGCAGCCCCACAGGGGACACCAGCACCTGAGGGAGCTGTGAGCAGCAGGAGCCAGCAGGACATTGAGCAGCCCTCATTTCCTAAGGGTTTGCTGACAGGTCTCTGGCAGGTTTTGGAAAAGAGGAGCACAAAATTTAGCACAGTCCCTCTGTCCAGGACGGCCTCTTCCTTTCAATTTTCTGTGGAAATCAGGCAGTGCAGGTTTTTCAAGGGGAAAAAGGAGGATATGAAGGGGTATAAATCTCCTGGCTCGCTCCCTCACACATACCTGGGCACAGATCGCTGTGGCACAAGGAGATTTATGTTATCAGTGATACACACAGATTGGCACAAAGAGAAATAACTTGGCTTGCTTAGGACCAGACTTCAGCAGCTTGTGAGACAGCTCTGTGCTGCGGAGGGCAAACCCAATGAAATTCAGCAGAAGAGAAGAGAAGGGTTTGCGGAGTGACTCCCTCTTCAAAGACAATCCCTCCAACTTCAGCAGCACTTCATTACTTACAGAGCAAGGGGCTACCGAAGCATGCTAAAATATCACACTCTGAGCCCTTGTAAAAGTATTATATTAAAGAATCTGTTAAAGCCAGACCCAGTGTAAGCAGGGGTGCAACTAAGCTGCCATCCAGGGGTGATATAAGAAGCTTATCTGCATTATTCGGTACTACAATCCACTGACAGCTGTAACAGTCACTGTAAGAAATGTCTTACTCCCTCCACCATGTCCCCATGCATCTGTAGTTATTCACAACACCCAGCAGTCTCCATTACAGGTGTTTTATCCCAGTCCATGCCTGGGAAATGTGACTGACTGACCTGTCCCATGTCAGTGAACTCTGATTCGATCTGTTTTTTCATTTCTATTCTCTTCCTGGTCTGGGGCACTGAGCATTTCCTCTCCCCAAAGCTATAGCTCATCTTTTGGCACCTCCCTTTGCTTTTATGCTATCACCAATCCCCTGCCTCATGAATTTTAAGCTAGACATTTCACCTCCACGAGCAGAAATCTCTGGTGTGAGATGACTAACAGACATTAAATTGTTAGTCTTCTGTTCCCTTCAAAATGTGCTCAGAGCAAATGCTAATAGAAGCACATCTCAAAAGACTCCTACCAGCATTTGTCTTGATCTTTCATTACCCATCTGTCAAAACCCAGGTGACAGTTATGAGTTTAAATGAAAGTTCAGAGGCACCTGTTAGTTTCAAAAAACTTTTGCCTCTGAGGCCTCCATTTTAAGAAGCAGGGTGTGCTTGCCAAGTCCCAGCATTTGAAGTGTTGGCAAGAGATGTACATGGGCACAACACAAACAGGGAAGAGTTAGGCGATTTCCTAATTAATAAATACCTAGGGGCAAATAAATCACAGCCCCTGGGGTGAACACAAAGTTTTCTCTGCACCTCATCAAAATAGCTCATATGGCTTAAACTTCCCAAACCAGGTGGGAAAAGATGAAGAGGAATGAAAGAAAAAAGAGGCACTGGCTAAGGGCTGGCATTACAAAAAGGCAGGCAGTTGCCTGTTTCGAAGTGCTGGAGGCCATCAACCTGTGTGATCCTGAGTGGAGAGGAAGCCACAGCCACACAGCTCGTGGAGCTCAAGATGAATGTGGAGGGGATGGCTTGGTGGCACCTGGGCATGAAGGAGGATCCTGGAGAGCATAGAAAGCCCTCAATCCTCTTGAAAAACTCCCTATTCTCTACAGAGGCCCCAGCTCTTTCGATCTGATGTACTGTTTTAAGTATTGACATATGAATTTAGCCTTCCAGACAGCTTTGAATAGAAAGCAGTCTGAATAGGAAATTCAGAACCAAGAAACCCATCCCCGAGGCCTTGGCAGACCTTCGTGGAAAAGTGACCTTTGCTCAAGCAACTGGCAAGCATGAAATCATCAGTCACAGCCCAGCACTAAGTTAACTTTGCCAGTTGTTTGTATTGCCTGCTGCAGACTGTTATGCTCATACATTTCCAAGAGTTGCAGCACATTTTCCATTTTTTTTGAATGGGTTATTGCGATCTGAATTTGCATGTCATGCATATACTGAAAAGCACACGGAAACAGAATACTGTCTATATCTTCCTAGTAATTTCTGAGTACTGATGAACGCCAGTGCATGTCACAGTGCATCTTAAAGAAAGGGCAGAGTAGGATTGATGCTTTAGCCAGAAGCTCTAAAAGTTTGCTAGACTTAGGAACACCTTAGTTTTTCTTATAGGCGTTATTTTCACAGCAAAACATTGGTTTTGGATTTCTATTGCTGTTTTTCTGTTTTGAAGAAAACTTATACCCATGCCAAGGTAAATAATTTATGGCTATTGTATCCCAGCTGTACATTGAAACTGGTGAGGAAAATAGTTTGCTACACAATTAAATAGCGTGATCCTGTTGCAGAAATCATTTTCTAGCTCCATTATTTGCAATCAGCTAGACACACTGTGCTTCAGGGGTTGATTTTGATACCTTGAATAGAAATGCGGTTTCCATTTCTCCATCCTGTTACCAGACACTTGGCAGCTCAGCATCTGCCTTGTCTCTAACCCTGTGGTTCCATTCACAATGCCTGGAGGTCACAGCAGAGGTGAAGCTGCCAACCCAGAGAAGTGTGCATATCTGTGTCTCAATCAACATTTCCTTGGCTTAACCTTCATCTTGCCTGCATGCTTGGATCAGATTTAAAAAGCAGTCTGGAAGTCGTTTTTAAACAATCTAAGCATACCAAAAAAAGCAGTCATCTTACAGGTGCCACTGTGCATATGCAACAGGTCCCTCAGAAATCTGACTCACTCCTTGTGCCAATCTCTGAAACGAGACCTAATAAATCATGATACGGCTATGAGCCAAGCCATACATCTTTTTCAGTGGATGGCAGAACACAAATGCAATAATTCATTCCGATTATGTTGTTTGATTACTGAGAGTTAGAAAAGGCTTAAACAGAATGTAACTTTTAATTATGCCATTTTACAGCAGTTCATTGAGAAGCCAGAAACTCTTTCAGGGCTGTGCATTTGCTTGCCTCATTCCTGATAAAGCCTGAAATATGTTTTGGTGCCTTCCATAGCCTCTGGGCACAGTCTGTATTCATTCTTGCAGATCTCACTGTTGATTTGCTATATTTTGCTACTGCTACCCTGGCAACCCTATGCAACACGATGATCTTATTTCTTTGTCTCTATTTTAACTGAAAAAAAAAAAAATGTAATTAGATACTTCTAAATAAACAACACCTGGTATCTAACAAAAACCCAAGCAGAAGTGTAATATGGTTGCCATTGTGCAAATTACTGTTGACCAAGAGTTACAAATAAATGCATGCCAGAAGCACTGCATTTCCTCTGCATACATTACACTGAGCACAACTGCATATTTATCTCTGGGAAATCCTTGACATAACTGTGGTGGCATAAGGTTGAAGAATAAGGTGGAATTTCAATATACTATGGCTATTTAAATATGATTTTTGTGTGTAACTGGGGGCAGAAGTTCTCCCAAATTGGGGAGGGGGTTCGTTGGTTGTTTTTTTTAGACATATATTGTAGATTAATTAATTCATTTATAGAGACCCAATGAGGTAACTTCACACAGTAATGTCCATTTGTGCAGTTCAGTAAAATGTGAGCTGTTTTTTATTTGCCTCTCCTACATTCTGCCAAAACAATTTATCAGCGTCCACTACTGAATAGAAGAAAAGCACAAAGAACCCAAGAAATTTCATGTTTGGAACAATATGAAGGCCCATGTTCCCCTAGGCATAACAATAGGAATATTGTGGTCCTCTAAATCAAAATCAGTTTCCCATTCCCTTTCTCCCCCAGACCATGGTGAATGTTTGCATGGGCAAGAGCATGGCATGAGAAGGGCAGTGGAGGTTGTATAGATCCTTCTGAGTTCACATATGGGGGGACAATGCAAAAAGTGAGAAAAGCCATGAGCAGCAATGCTGAGAAGACACATTCCAGAGATGCTGCACAGACAAAAAGCAAAAGGATTTCAGAAAACCTTGCAGATGGAGGAGTGAGAAGTGACAACACTGCTATAAGCCTGTGGGACACGGGGCGGCAGCGGAGCTGTCAACGTTAATGGGAGGAGGAGGACGCTGGCAGGAATTTGAAGGATAGATAAAGAGTTCGGTTTTTGAGCTGATGGGCTTCAGTTGTCAACAGGACATTCAGAATCTGCTACGGAAAAAGGAATGGCGAGAGAGATGTCTATGAATCATCCTCTGGATGGCAATTACAGCCTCCATGTCATGAGATGCTCTGTCAGCCTCTCTCTCCTGCTGCCTGGGTGGAAGCTCCTGAACACTTGCCATTTTTTTACCCAATTTCCTAGAGGAATTCATGCAATCCACAGTTCATATCCAGACCCGTCTGGATGCCTACCTGTGCAACCTGCTGTAGGGAACCTGCTTTGGCAGGGAGGTTGGACTCGATGATCTCTCGAGGTCCCTTCCAACCCCTACAATTCTGTGATTCTGTGATTCTTGTTATGTTCACATGGAAATTAAGCATTTTAGCTTCTAGAAGGCAGAACTTGTCCAGGCTGTGCAGGCTGCACCCCCAGCTGTTCTACAGCCCCCCCCAGTATCCTTCCCACAGCCTGGAGCCACACTTTGAACCTGATGGTCCCAAGGAGCCAATCCTGCTTCCAAGTTTTAGCCCACCAGGCCCAGAAGCCAGTTGCCCAAATAGACAGATGCATACTTAAAAAGCATTTTTAGGAAGTTGCTCCTTGCGTAGTAATTTGAAAGAGCGAGCTGATTAGGGTCATGGTCAAATTAGCCACCATTTCAAGCTTCCTGGGGTAGCTTTCCTCCCAGACCAGCCTGAAGCTTATCACATAATTTAGCATTGATTTACAAGGACCATACTATGTTATCGTTTCCAACATCTGACTAAATTCTATTCTTCCCTGCTTTGTCTCAAAATGGCCATGGACTCGCAGCTCTTCAACATTCACGTCAAAGAGGAAAAAAGCAAAATGCTTTATTTGTAGGTATAACTTCCCATCTAGATACAAACCACATCTAGCCAGACCAAACCCCCTCATATTTGGTCTGCCCACACAGCTTCATCCAAAGCCAACATATTTATTGCAGGATTTTGAATCAGATCTTATCTCCAATTCTCTACCTTTTTGGCTGCCAAAACCCCAGAGGAAACCATCACTGTCCATACCAAGTTCTGTATCTGTTTGTGCATCACATTTCCTTGGGGCCAGTGCAGTACAGCAGGACCATGTGATGCCTTCATTAGAGCTGCCAGTGAATATGTTGCTTTGGGCTACTTCTACATTTCACAGCAGCACTAGGAGAAGAAAACAGTAGTCCTTTGAATCAAACATCTAGTCACCATTCCAGCAATTGTAGGACCTTTTCTCTTTTCCATATATCATTTGCCCTTAAACTTTGAGAGGTTCTTGGGTAATTTCACATCTCTTTGATTCCAAAATTTTTAAAAGATTTAAAAGCAAATGTTTTCTCCTGCACTCCTGTGAATGGAAATGTGAACCAAGTACCACTGACTCTGTCACAAATTAGGCATTTATCTCTCCTCCCACAGGACAAAGGATGATACCTTAAGGTATAATGGAGCATGCGGTTCAAAATCCTGCACCCAGCAGTCCCGACACCCTCATCCCCAGTGAACTCTCCCTGCCCACTCCCCAGCAGGAAGTCTGGCACCCCGTTCCTGCCAAAACTGCCCCATAGATGAGCAGCCTGAACAGGGTGGAAAACAGAATATTTCATCTCTGAAACACTTTTCTAACTGCAGAGGTAGTACAGACTCCATGAAATATCCTTGCAAGGAAACCAGAAGAAGGAATGTACACAGGGCTTCGAAAATCCTTTAAATGCCCCACTGCTAAACTTTCCTCCAGAAATCCTTACATTAATCACTTCACAACCACACTTGTGCCATGTTGAGAAGAAGCTCAGACTGCTTGAAGTCTTCCTTGCTTGTGAACACATTGCTACCCTGTTTGCAGTTATATAAAAGGGCCATCTTCCCTCCCACATTCTTGCTTTCTTTCCAAGGAAAGGAATGCACCTAGGACATTGTTTTTCACCATATTTATCTGGGGGTTCTCAGAAAGATTTTACTATAGTCTGACCAAGGAATTCTTCCAGGGAGAATTCTGGTGCACAAAGTCAGTTCCTCTGAAGTACAAAACAAGCAAACAACCCCCAACACGTAACTGTGGGTAGTGGGTATAGAGTTTAAATGGATGCCAGAATTCAAAGCAAAACTTAATAGCGTTTACTGTTCAGAAACAATCCTATCTTATTATTATTATTTTTAGTACACTTCTCAGACTTGTCATTATGTACTTCTGATTTACAGTATTAACGCCAGGCAACTGTGTTGCCTTTATTCTTCCCTGCAGGATTATGTGAGAATATTCTTTAGAGAGAGTAACACACTGGGCTAAGGTTAAAAAACAATCAAGACATGTAGCAAGCTCCAAGGTGCCTTCTCGTATCTCTGAAATATAAATGATTCCCTGGCATAAGAGATTCTGAAATACATAGCCATAAAGTCAAAGCTTTGCTAAGCAAATAACAAATAAAAGAGGAAGCTCTCTTTCCAAAGGCTTTGAATCATGCTGACAGCTACGGTATGTGTGAAGCTAAAATATTTCCCAAAAAGCCAAAGGCTGTCAATGGAAAGCAGCAAAGTACTGGCCAATTCCTAGGTTTTGATTGTAATTCACACAGAAATACACACTGGGGGGACAGACCTACAGCTTAGAAAAATTGCAGTACGTGTTTCTTGGAGACTTTTTATATCCAGGTGCTAAAGGCTGAGGGTCTTGCACTTCTATGCCAATGACAGCCAGTGACTAACAGGTACCAGCTAAATATTAACCAGTATCAGAATATCAAATGGTTGGGGAATTTCATCCTGTCTCCTAAGAGCAAATGCCACTTCTGGATATAACCAGACAAAACACACCACCTCCCTTTGCTTTAAAGAATTTGGCCTGTTAACAATTAAGGAATAAAGTCAACACATAGAAATCACTCAAGTTGGACACTGTCCAAATTTATGAAATCAATACTTGTGTTTTGGTATTCAAAATGAGACCATGAGACTCATTTTTCTTTGACAAGAAGATTTCTTGTTTGCCAGAAACACGAGAAAGTAATTTTAAAAAGCCCAGTTGGACAGATCACCTCTTAAAGATTCAACAAAGCATGTCATGTCAGCATACCTAAACATATCAGATTCTGGTGATAAAAATGAGTCTTCTGAAAACATCTCCAGTCGTGGATCAAAGACATTAATTTGTATCTCTTTGTGCAGATGTGAATTCCTCCATCCACAAACAAGACACGCAGTGAGCAGTTACAAGATCAAGGAACGTGGATAGCTCCAGCACCTGTGCTCCAAGGAAGCACGTTTCCCTACCTCCCTACCTGTTTGAAAGTTAAAGGAAAGATAGGGAGCACAGAAAATTTACCCAGCAGGTTACTGTGCAAACTATGTGTTTCAAAAGTGAAAAAGCTGAAAGATGACCAGAGAGGCAAGGCTCAGATTCCTCAGAGGAAAGGACAGGCACGGTTTTGCCCAGACCAGCTGCGTCTCCACCCAAAGCTGTAGGAAGGGGTTTGTTGCCCTTGGGTTATCAGTCTGCAACCGTGGATTTCTTGGAGTCCTCAAGATTTCTAAGGGTATAAGCAGCCAGCTGCCAGGTGTCGTTGAGGTAGAGAAGAAGCATGTACACTGGGTTTTGTTTTCATGCAGAAGTATAAAGTTCTTGAGCTGTCCCAATAACAACTGACGCGCTGGAATCCACTCTGCGCCTGGGTGTGTACATGGCAGGCACAAACCCAGGGACATCACCTGGGAAACCCATAGAAAAACAGAAATATTGATCCATTTGGCCATGGCCCAGGCAGCAATCACTAACATACAGGAAATGCAAACATACTTCCACACCCTCTCTAAATCATAGCCTCGATTAGTTTGACCCATGTCACTGTAATTGTCTTTTTCCATTTTTTTTTCCCTAGACAAATAAGCCTTCTTGAATGTGAAACATTTGCCAAGAGACATAAAGAAGTAATGTCAAAGGCTTGACACACAGCATGAAAGACAATAAGCCAGACTTTTCCTAAATTCTGAAACACAGCCTACAAGGCACGTCCAACAATTTTTCTTCTTTCGTCAGATTCCATGAGGAGTTATTGAATTTTTTTTTTTTATCACCATGGATTTGATTCATCTTTTTTTTTTTCTGTTTCTTTTTTTTCGAGAGACTGAGAATACAGGCAGCATTGTATTATATATTTAGCAATTTAAACTAAAGCTTGAAAAAAAACCTGCATTTCTGCTAAAGGTGTATACATAAGATTATGCAGATCATTAGCCAGCTAACTCTAAGAGCTGTAACACACTGAAATATCCATTAATCTGTGCCACAAAGGAAATGCTCCATAGTAAATAGCGATCAACCTGATTTGCCTGATGGAACCCCACAAAATTTCTAAAGAAAGCGCAGACCACGGGATTGTATTTAACTCCTGACAAAAGCCTTGTTCTACTTCTTATTTTCTGTAATCTCCCATAAGCAGACATAAGCTGCTGGAGGGACAGGTATGAGAGGCTGCAAGGCACTTTCAACACAACACAAACACGGCACAATGTCTATTAACATTCCATAGGTAACCGTTTATCAAGCCCATCATAAAAATCTGGCAAGTTTCATATTAAAAGTGCCAGAATGAAATAGGTAATATCCTCAATGAACGTGAAAGTGTTTCAGTGCGAAGCAAAAATTAAAAAAAAAGAAAAACCCTGTCTGCAGAAGTAGCCCTTATTATCATACGCAGCCCCAACAGACTAAGAACTAACAGACACCAGCTCCATTTGTCACTAGCAGGTATAACAGATCTTGGTTACATTGCACAGGTAATTAATTTTATATTTAACTCTGAATTCAAATTGCTTTTCTATCTCCTATACATGACAAAGACAGAGCTTTTGGGATGAAAGTATCCTTTAAAAGAAAAGGTCCAGGCGCCCAAAATGCAACTGAAAACCAGCAAAATCTTCAGAACGCAGCAAGAGCTTGCCCTAAACAAGTAATCTTACAGTAGATGGATCTTTTTGATTCAATTTCCAAGCACAGCCAATTTTTTTGTGATTTAGTCCTTCTAAACCTTAACAAAACAGCACAAGGAACACTTCTTTCATCTCAACTGTAGATGGTCTATCAGCGTTAAAATAATTTGGCATGGACTTGTTTGCTAATAAGTCAGCATTTCAGTTATGTTGCAGAACAAAACTGTCCTAAATGTATGATTTGTGGATGAAATAAAACAAAATCTATGCAGAAAAAAAAATGCTGTCATTGGCACAGGAAGATTAAAAAAAAAAAAAAACAATTACAAGGCTGAGTACATTAAATTAAGCCCAGTGCAGTCATTCCTGACAAAGTCCTACTGTTGGTAATTGCACATATTTGGTCTTGTAATTGTTAAAAATATCACACTGCAAGTATTTGATGTATCTGAGATTCTGCTTCTGAAAAGCCAAGCAAAATTCCCAATAGAAATCTCAAGTTTTGTTTCAACATGAGTTCCTGTAATATTTTATTCTTCGCTGCTTGCTCTTTTACTATTTATTGCTTCTGGATCAAAGATCCATTTTGCAGTGAAAACAAATACCAAATCATTGTTTGCATGCTGCTTTGTCACGAGAAATATAAGAGACAGGGCCAAAGCAATTGAACTCCATTCATCTCCCCACACTCCCAGCTCCCTAAGGACTCCGGAGCAGCACACGTCATTCTCCTGAGTTCAGCAAAATGAGGGTTTGCCAGTACAGACTTGGGTTCAGTACTCTGCCAAACCAGGCCACTGTTTGTTGCTTTCTTCCTTCCAACCTATAATTTTGAAACTAATCATCAATGTATGGCTATCCTAAACTAGGAAGAAGTTACTGTCCTTGCTCAGTATTGCACAAACTAGTTCTGCCAGACTCCAACACAAATCAGTTATTGAGGCACCTGAATGGTAGCTGACAGGAGCTCCTGTAACTGCTCTTCTGTTTCACTTAAGTAGACTGAACGTATTTAATCACTGCTCTCAAAAAGCTATGCTCCTTAGTAAGAATTTTAAAAGTTGTACACATTTATGGAACTTCAGAGAAGTTGTCAAGAAAAGCTTACTCCATTTCATCTAATGTCACACACTTGGCCTTTTTGGTGTCTGATGATACGAGAAGGCCCCCACACAAAGTTGCTTACTTGTCTTATCTTGGATTGAAAACCTTCCCTAAGCAAACAACCCATTTAACACAGCGACATTCTCCACATGACCCTTCCAGATCCCTGGCTCTGCTGCATCTGATGAGGTTTGGATGCAGCCGACAGGTCATACCCTCAGCTCATGGCCCTTAACCCAACAAGAGCTCAACACATCCGTCCCACATCCTAAGAAGACGGACAGAAAGGTCTAACCTTACAACTCTGCTACACAGCACAAAAACCTCTGCTACACAAACATTCCCAAGCACGAGAGGAGTGCAAAAAAGAATATTCTTTAAGGCAGTCAATTTGTTTGCTGTTCACCATGAGGCATTCCCTCCCATTCTGGAAGGTGTGCGAAGCACAGGGCTCGCCAGGGCTGCTGCTGCCTGCTCTCCTGTGGCCTCATTAGCTGAGAGCTTGCAAGCGGAGCAGCCGAGCGGCGTCCCAGATTTCCACACACCAACTCTGACATTTATAAAGTACTTTCAGTCGTGACAAGATCAAAAACTCAGCATTCTTTCAAATCTCATAATAACTCTCAAACACCCCCAGCACAAGGCTGAAAAAAAATTTGGAAATGATAAAGTTCTTATTAGATAAAACTGGAGGAATTATGGGATTCCCCCTACTCCAGGACTCATTTGAGTTCTGCAACGCACTTTGCTCTTAGAAAACACTAATCACACTGCCTCCTGGACAGGGCTCATTTGCAATCACTGCAGTCCTTCCCATCAGCTCTGCTGCCAGCAACTTTCCCAGTCACTTGTGGCTCTCATTTTATTTTGGGCTCTCAACCATCTACTCCTATGATTATATTTAAATGTCAATGGGAAGAAACTCCACTTTGCATGTTAGAGCATCATCCTCCAGACAAGCTTAGCAGAAGTTGTATCAGGGCTTGTAGTCTAAATTATTTGCTCTGAGTTGTATAAAAGGACTGCTCTGTTTTATGGATTTTGCCATAAAAACTATTGATCAAAACAATGCTTTTCATGTACTTGTACAGCAACTTGTATAAAAGTTACCTCTGCAGACAGCCACATCAGCTGCTATGTATTCATATATGTATAATTCTTACGTTGTTCTCCATTTATAATTATCTGTTAAATCATTGCACCTCATATTATGGCACTCTCCCTTCCTTGCAATGGCACTCTGCTGTCATCTGTGGTGTGTTGGGACTCTCCTTGCTGCCTCACGTCCATGGATGGATCTTCTGGTGGTACCACTACACCAACAGCATCAGTAATCACCAGGGGCACCTTGCACCCCGGCACCATAATTAATCCAGAAGGACAGCACTGAGCTTCATCTATTTTTGCTTTGATTTAAGAGCCAAGAGCTTGGCCAGTATGTGTGCTAACAAAAAGAAGGTTGCATGCTGAAGGTTCCAGTTGTGGTTGCCCAAAGCAAGGGCATTATCTTCTACCTTCAACACATACAAAAGGGCACAGAAAATGCTGGAGGAAATGCTAAAAGCAGCCATGAGGTAGCCAGTTCCCTGAGAAAGCCTATTCCTAACATCCACTGTTAAAGATCACGTAACTCTGTAGAAATTGAGTATTTCTACAGAGTAGGATTGAGTATTGAGTTTCAGTTTTCTTAGTCACTATACTAGTAATAAGTCTTTGCTTTTGTAACCCCACATGTTCTCTTAATCTATATTCATACCCCAGTTTTCTTGACTCTGGATAACTTTATGCTCAAGTAACATGCTCCAGCTTATCTGTTTGTGATACTGCAGAAAATAAAAAAGACAGTTGAATACTTGAGACAAGCTGTTTCTCTGTCTTATTTTAAGAACTCTATTGATAGCTCCTACCTAGGGTAAGCACGACAGAATCCCTAAAGTACATGTGAATCAAAGGAAAATAATAACAGGAACATATATATGGACAAAAGGAGTGCCAAAGTTTCTGGTTTGGAAGTTATCATAAAATTCTGTTAGCTGTTTCCCACAGGAATTCAGTTATATGTATTTTCTTTTTGTTGATTCATGGTCCTTTACTTTCTTTTTCCCCCTGTTTATGTCAAACATAAAACAGCTATTAAGTCCAAGCTGTTCAAAAAATATACAATTGAGAACATTTCAACATAAACAATACTTGTAGATTTACTCTATGAAAACCATAACTGAAAAGCAAAGACTAACTCTTCAACACAATGAAATCACAGACAAAACAGGCAGGAAACAATTTAAACAACAATAAACCACAAACCACCATTCCCGACATGCTTAATAGTATTCCAGGGCTTTATAAAAAGTAACAATCACCAACCATGAGAGCAGACTTTTAATTAGCAAACTGATGTATTCTACAGAACAGAGAACCACATTACATTGTTTTCGGAGTCTCAGGTGTGCTTATACGACTAAAATGAAATCTTTCATTCATCCTAAACTGGGCAACTGCATGCAGCATAAAATACAAGTTCTTGTTTACATAGCTAAATTGTGATTAATGTGCACCATATGGAAGCACGGGCCAGCCCCAGCAAACAGTTCGTTCTGGATAAAAACTCGTAATGGGTTTGTGAAATAGGCAACCTGGCACTTGGTAGGGAACAGCAAAAAGGATTGCAATAGAACATCCGCCAACAGGCTAGCAACTTTTAAAATAGCAACACTGGCAATTAGAATAAATACAATATAGAACTTCAACTGGGCAAAATAATTTTGCAAGTAGTGCTTATGAATGTAGTAGATAACCAGGACAGGTACTTAGGACATGGGGATTATGTGTAGTTTTTCATTAATACAAAGAAAGCAGGCGATACTTCATCTAGCAGATTTCATAACCAAACTGAAAGATTAAGCTAGCACGTTAATCTGAATCAGAAACGCGCAGGAATGTATAATTAATGCATTCTCCAGGCTGCTCTTGGCATGACAGAGAACACCAGTAAGCAGATCACTAGCGTGTGTAACTGAGCTCAGATCCAGGTAGCTACAGCAATGCAAAGCAGCTGAAAATATTCTCCCCACTGCTCCAAATTTAAGCAGCTTCCACAGTAGCACATTCTTACTGTATGTGTTGCCATACAGCTGGTATAGTTAATGGAAAGAGGAAGTAAAAGGCATTCCCAAAATACAGTTCTGTCATTTAACACTGCAAGAAGAGCAATACCATCTGTATTCTTAGTAATACTTGCACTTTTGCTCCGTTTTCACCTACATTGGCCCTGATGCTGGAGCAGATGCAAATTTCTGGACTCCTGCTAAGTCTCACTAATTTGAAATAAACGATGTATAAACATGATTGAAAGGGCAGAGTAAAATCTGTACCTATGGTCTGTACCACAGAGAGGAAACTAACTCCAGGGTAATTAGTTAAAATAGATTTATTTTTTTTTCCCAGAGTTATTAGACATAGAAGAGAACCTGGAGTTGTCACTTACTCTCAAGCTCTCATGTCAAAGAGATACAGGTGGTACTGCCTACCATCACCACACGGGTCTTCTGCGTAACCTACCTACACAAAGCAACCACAGCATGCATTTGCTATCCCTAAGACTGAACATATCCTGCTGTTTTATGCACCTAAAGCAACTGTTTTTTTTGGGAGTGTTCTCTTCTTTTACATTTGCTTTGTTTTGTAATACGATAGGCAGAATAAAAGAAGAGAAAGAAGAATGAGGGCCATGGGCCACGAGGATGATCAGAGGGCTGGAGCACCTCCCCTACGAGGACAGGCTGAGAGAGTTGGGACTCTTCAGCCTGGAGAAGAGAAGGCTGCGGGGGGACCTGATAGCAGCCTTCCAGTACCTGAAGGGGGCCTACAGGAAAGCTGGGGAGGGGCTTTTTACAAGGATAGATAATGACAGAACAAGGGGTAATGGTTATAAACTGGAAGAGGGTAGATTTAGGCTGGATATAAGGAAGAAATTCTTCACTGTGAGGGTGGTGAGACACTGGAACAGGTTGCCCAGAGAAGTCGTTGATGCTTCCTCCCTGGAAGTATTCAAAGCCAGGCTGGATGGGGCTTTGGGCAACCTGGTCTAGTGGGAGGTGTCCTTGCCCATGGCAGGGGGGTTGGAACAAGATGATCCCTGGGGTCCCTTCCAACCTGAACCATTCTATGATTCTATGAACTAAATATTAAGTAAACTAACCTTTCCAGTATTTCACAAGCAAAAATCATATTAATCCTGAAACAAGGGGTAAATTCGTGGCTTAAAGTCCCAAAAAGTTTGTAAGGTTTGTACGAGTGCAGCCCCAACAGCTTAAACTGAACTGTGTTGAGCTGAGCCAAACCCAAATGTTTTTTGTAAAACTACAGCATTTTTTACTTCCTGTCTTTTTTGTAGTGCTAATCATGGGTACAGAGCTGCTAAAAGCCAGGTCAAAACAGCCAATGTATCTGATGCAAGATTACTCAGCTTTTGGAGCTTAAAACCCTGCTTGACCTGTGACTGAACAGCCACTTATCCTGCAGAGCATTCAATTTCTGCCAAACTTTGCCAGTTGAAACAGTTTTATAAATAAATGCATCATTAACAGCTTACTCATACAACCCTTTAGGAAAATAACAACGCAATGCTCAAGAAACAAGAACCGTAACAAGTTCTAATACATTCAAATAACTGACATTGATCTTGAATGAATCTCCTTTGGCCGTCTCAAAATCTTCAAAAGAGACTAAAATTCTAGAAACTGAAACAGTCTGATGGAATGATTGCCTGCCTGATTTTCTGTAGACTATCTGAAGACTTACAAGGACTGGTGCCCATCAAGCAGTGGGTAACCTGAGGTGTGAGCGCACATATGGGGAGTGCTGACGTCCCCATTCCCACCTGCAGCTCATCGTGCTGCCTATGATGTCTGTGACACAGTCTCACTGCATTGTCCCAATACTTGCTTAAAGTTTCCCATCATTGTCCAAATCGTCTCTTCCAGGACAACGGGGAGACCAAGCAACTAAACCTTGAGCCCAGCTGGCACCTCCCATCCTACACAACTCAGGACTGAATTGCTATTCCTGAACAACATCCATAAGATTCCCAGGAAAGGAGCTGTGTGCAAAGGAACTGCTGGTAAGTTCCTGCTGTGAGCTGCTCTTTGCCATCTTGCCATAGAGAAATGGGTCCAAAAGGGCTCTGCAGGTGGAAAGGACCTGGCTGTTAACACAGGACCCACTTTGTATCTGAGGCACGAGGGAAGCAGAGGCTTGTAAGAGTCCTTCAGTGACAGGATGTCACAGCACCAAGCCTGATGGAGCTCAAGAAGAATTTGGTCAGAAGTCTCATACACAGGGTTTAAATTTTGGGTGGTCCTGTGTGGAGCCAGGACTTGGACTAAATGATCCCTGTGGGTCCCTTCCAACTCAAGAGGTTCTGTGATTCTATGACAGCACAACATCCAAACTGCATCAACAACAGACAAGTGGCCCATTTGGTCAGAATCCCCTATTTCAAATGACTATATCCGTTCCTGGTGACCCTGTAAAGCATTAGAAACAAAAACAAAGCTATTTTTCTCTCCACATGAATATTTGGCTAGAGGCTAAACTCTACCAAAACACCCTGTGAAAACTACACCTGTATGTGGGCAGCAGGTCTCCTATCATCCAAATGTGTCACTTCAGCAAAGAGAGGAAATAAGTTGGAAAGAGGCACTACCAGTAGCAGAAGCAATATTAGTGGGGGAATATTTTCCCATATGCACTCAGATGTCTTCAAAAGGAAATGGAGGCTGAATTTTAAGGGCAAGTCTTGCTGAACAGATCATCAAGATCCTTGGTGAACACAGAGCTATGGGAGAGATCACTGTGCTCTTGAAGCTCTGCAGAGTTTCACTCAGCAGAGCGCAGATTTGCACATGAACTCATGCTCAAAGCAGAGCAAACCAGTGGGTCAACTTCTGCCTGCTTCATACCCCAACCTCTGGGAAGCAGTCAGGGCACAAGCACGGGCAGCACAGTTCACCTTGTGGTATGGAACCACCTTCTGCCCAGTCCCTCAGCTGGCCTCAGGCCCTGCCCAGAGCACACCGGGGCTGTGCAATGCTGAGAGCAGAACAAGCTCTTCATCCCACGGCTGTTTGCATGCTAAGAAGGACAGGAAAGCACAAATCAGGCCAACAGACCTGCAAAAGCCTGCTCTGTATTCCTTCAGTTCTTCTTGCCTCATTTTCTTCCCTCATATTTTTCCCTTCTTTGCCAGGCTCTGTTTGGAAACTCATCTAATTGTCAATGGAGATGACAAATGTCCTCTGCCCCAATGCTCCTTCCTCAGAAACTTATGTTTCCTTTCTGTATCACTCTGCTTGTAGAATTCATTTTGTTAATTACAAGATGCTTGCATTTATCATTTCCTAATTTTTATTTTACATCTTTCTAGCTTTTTTTTTCTTGGCAAACATGCTGAGAAACCATTGCTTGTGCTATTTATTTTATAAACTGAAGTTTAAACATAATAAATCCTTTCTTTAAAAAAACCATCAGCTTTTCACCTCACGTTGGTACCTTGGTTAGCTTCCATCTTAACCTGCTGCTTTTGCTACTCCCTTTAAAATACAAACGTATTCAGTTTGGCTGTGGAATGAAAATGAAGGATATCTGATTGACCAAGAAGTTTTGATTTACTTGTTCTTTTTATCATTGTAGTACTACATACAGTCATCCAAGGACAACATCTTCTTTTCCACAATGTTTGTGGGGTTTTTTTTGCTTGCTTTGTTTCTTTTTTCTTTAAACTTCTGTTACAAAAATGGATTAAGTGTTTGGCTATGGTTATCTGTATCTACAAGAGGCCAAAGACAATGCACTGTCTTCTACAGCAAGAATCCATGATGCCATCTGAACTGAATTACAAGAAAAAAACAGGTTCAGCAGCATCTGCCAAAGTTTTTGCAATGTCACCTCCTACACCCTCTCTCAGCACTGCAATCCCATTAAAAATAGGATTTTCTTCTACAGGAAGAAACCGCTTACGAAAGCATGAAAATAATTTTTTTCATTGTTTTCAGTTCGTTCTTCCCTTCTCTTCCTTCCCACCCTTCTTCAACTTTCCTCCATCAATACAGCAATGACAGCAAAGCAGAAGGGAGCAAATGCATTTCAGTGCTCTGATATTTGGTAGGGGGACAAGCAGGACACAGCACTGATGGTATTTGGGATTTCTTGGCAATCTCCCATACAGGAGCTAGCTGGGGTCAACACTAGTTAACCTACAAATTCAAACGCGACTGAATACATTCAATCTCTTCGATCTACAGACCTTATAATATCTGACATCATCCATGCTAATAAGAGCGTCTAATTAAATTAAGATAGTGACTGTTTTGACTTAAGTTTGAAGATTAGCAATCCATACTCATTGTGAAAAAGGCAATTTAAGGAGAAGAAAGCACGTTCCCTGTCTGGAGCAGAGAACCACCCCCAGACTGTGCACTCAGGGATGGCAGCAAATGGGGGTTTCCATGAGCTGTTCCATGGCCAGGAGGATGTGACCATGCACAGCTCATTTGTCTGCCATGTCACATGATGGCAGCAATGGGCAGCCATTACACAGCTTGGCAAGGACTTGAGACAACGTGTGGGGTTCATCTCACTTTACATCTATAATGAAAGCATCACCTAATATCCTTTACAGTCAATGGAGACAAAGAAACCTTTCTAGGATATGAGTCATCTGATCCACTGAAATAAAAGTACTGTGCCTAAAAGGAAGGATCTGTTTCTGTGCCTTGACTGATCACTTTGACTAGGTCAAACATCGGGAGCTCTACTTCTGTGAGATGTCTAAATTAATAAAATTAATCCCACTCCTTGTGTCCAAGATTGTCACATATATTAGAAAACATTTAAACTGCTAAGTGGCCCCATAACATAAAATATCCTAATTAGTCTAGTTCTTCAATCCACTTGGCTCCCAGCTTTAGGGTATTTGCTAAAAAAAAAGAAAAGAAAAAGAGATGGTAAAATATGATTCAATACATACTCCTACAGCCTCAGCTTCTGGTGAACCTCTGTGCTAACAGGGTAGGTCACAGTACACCCAAAATGTCACAGTAAATGATCTCAAGAAGGAATTACATGGGTCACTGAAGAAAAGAGCCAAGAAAAGAATTTTATACCTGTCACTCGCCATGTAGAAACTTCAGACAGTCAGAGCAGATGCTCTGCTACTTACGCAGAAAAGACAGGGAAATAAAAGAGGAAGGAGGGAAGAGAAGGCAAAGGGAGATTGTTAGTCTTCTATTAAATACAAGATGATTAAATACTGTCAGGCTTTAATCCCTGCTGACAAGCAGAGCTGCATGAGAGATATAGGTTGATTAATTACAAGGAAAAAAGGCTATGGCATAGGCATATGAAGCAGAAATACCAAAAGGAGGAATGCTTTATTTATTTATTTTTATATAAAAGACATTCACTAATGAAAGAAGACTCACTCATCTGGATCTAAAACTTCCAGCTCTGCACCTAAATTCTAAAGTAGCCTCTAAGCACATACTGGAAACAGAGATCTCTTGGCTGAATTTGCTTTTCACAAATGAATTTAAATTCAGGTTCTTGTGTAAGGCTTTCTGGTCAGTGCATTGAGATTTAGTGTTGGTGTCAGCAAAGGACATCCCTGGAAAGGCTGGTTCGACATAGTACAACGGCAAGAGGATTGATGGTGAGGAGGACTGATGCAGGACATTTCTCAGCATGGAAATGAATGATTTCAGAGAGGTGTGAAGGTTTTGAGAAGCCAAAATGTCATGAGAGATGCAATTCAGTGAGTATCAGTAGGGAACAAATAAACAATTGCTATTGTTTCCTGTCTTCTTCCACATGAGCAGTCATTATTCTGAGTTATTTGCTGTATGAGGAAAATTTGATCTCAGCACTACATTTTTCTGGTGCAACCTCCCATCCCCACTCCCATCCCCTTTTTCCTATGAAGTACAGCATTTACTACATAGTTTCAGGAAAAAAAAAGGAAGTTAACAGAAACTTGTTGCTTTCTTCTCAATCCTAAGCCATGGTCTCTGGTCACAGCTCTGCTAAGAACAGTCTCCTGGGGATCCTTCTCAAAGGGCTGTGCTCACTCTGAGAGTCTGAGAACACTATGATGTCCATGCTGTGGATCTTATTTCACCCAGACAAAACCTGATGAAACTCAATTTCTTGTTCCAACAGCCACAATTGATCTGGCATTTGGAAAGCAGCTTCCACTGTTTTATCAGCTACTAAACAAATGGGGATTTAAATCTGGGCTGCCTGGAAACCAGTCAGCCTAGGTCTAGTATGACACTGCTAAAGTGAGCTCTTGGCTTGTAACTTTGGGTCAGTATGAGATAATAACCAAAATGAGAAGGAAAGAACGGCTTTGTGCAACGGCACATTTTTCCTATGTTCTAGCAAGGGGAATAGCTCATTTGAAATAATTCATGTTAAATGTGAAAAAAATTAGGAGACATTCCCATACTCTGGGCTAAGGGAAGTCCGACTGAGCCAACATCTGCTACAGACTCATCTTGTATACACCAGCAAACTTCCCCAAATTAAAGCTAAAACTATCAAGCAGTTTTGGCTGCTGAGAGAGATGTTGGAATCAGGCACCTTACCAGGAGTGAATGCATCTTAAAACGAGAGACTGAACAACCTCTGCATTACAACAGGCATAAAAAGTAAAAAAAAATATGCTTTTGAAATTTGAGCAGGAAGAAGCAGCTGTGCATGTTCCCACTCCTGATTTTCAAACAGGAGAATTTGTCCTTGCTGAAGGCTCCACCACCCATGAATCCCTCGCCTGTGTTAGGCTGTGCTGATTTGCAGTGCTCACCGCCAGCACAGCCATATGCTTGCGTGTGATTTATGAGCAGGCAAACTTACGGCTTCTCTTTACATGCTGGTGATGGCGTGTTGCTGCTCAAACATGCTGTACTTCTGGCCTGCTGAAAAAAGAAACCCTTTCGGCTTGGTTCTGCCATCCCAGGGATTCATGCAGGCCCCAGCATCCCAGAGCTCCATCTCCTTTCCTACCAGCAGGATCACCCTTAAACATCTGTGTTTGCCTCAAAAGCATTTCATATTTCCTCACCAAACAACTCAACTTTTTCAAACACCAGTTCCAACACCAAGAAATAAGAAAAGAAGGAAAATCAAAGAGAAAGATGACACTGGTGGAGGGATGGGGGGAAGAGGAAAACAGAGACAATCCGTTATAGCCCCATAATTTCATCCTGCAAAATTTCAGTCTGCATGCACCACTGATTCAATTACTGTATACAGCTTTACCCTTCAGCAGAACTAGAATTACACAAAAACCGTTTTTAAAGGTTAGTGAGAGAATTTTTCATTGGCAATGACCTGCTTCAATAGGGGCACACGATGCAAGGTAGGAACTGTATTTGCCTTGTTCCTCCAAAACAGATATTTAAATACGTTTTGGGCTACGAGTAAAATATGCCTGGTGATCTTAATCTGCTCCCCATAGGGAGCAAAGCCAAGGAACAAACTCATTTGATTACTAGCTTCTGTGCAGAATACTGAACTTGACATCATGAAGCACATTTTACAAAACAGAGGAGCCGATTCCTACAGCATGTTTAGGAGTATATTTAAAAGAAATAAAAATAAAAAAATAAAAAGGCAGTCACAGATACAGGGTTGGCAGATCAGAGGGACAAGGTTAAATGCTCTCCATGTGGGGAACTCCCCTCCTTGTCTGACACGGTCGTGCCTTCTCCCTCTGAACCGCTTCTCCTAAGACTCCTTTGTTATTTTGGCAAATATAAAGCGATATATATTTAAAGTATATATACTTCAAGGCAGATATTTTGGGCTATGTGGGGCACACCTGGTGCTGGATGTCAGAAGAGAAGCCAAAGCTGCAGCTCCTCAATCTTTTCACAAGTGCAATTTGAAGCACTTCCCTAAAGCCGTTCTAACTACTGTAAGGCCAAAAGGGCTATTTTTAAGAGAAATTAGTGGTGTTATTCCTTAAGTATCATTTTTAATCTTATAATGTAAGTGATGCTAATCATGTTGCCAACATTTGTTAAAAAAAATTAGAAGAAAAATATTCAGACAGGTTTTTCTCCTTTCAAAACAGTGCATTTCTCCAATGTGTTTCATTTACCAAAGCTATAACCCCAAGCATACAGAAGTTCATCTGCAGTTTAGACTATTGAAAATTGTCTGATAAATATTCTCTTTTAAATCCAGGAAGAGCCTCGCTAAAGAAGAGATCTCCAAAGGGAGCAACAAAAGCATCTCTGGTAAATCCCAGACCACGTGCCTTCACGCAGACTTGAGAAGGGCTGAACTCTCAGGATGCCACTGATACTGAGAAACGATGGAATTATTGTAACTATTTACATAATCAGCAACACTGAGACAAGATACAGTAAAAGCAGTGAAAGCATTACTAATTATATTATTCTAAACTTAGCTCACAGTGTTCTCAACCCAATACAGAGTTCTCTAGGGGATTTTTCTTAACTTTTCTTTTTTTTTTTTTTTTCTTTTTAGATCAGATGAATTATAGCCTTCCAAAAACTCTGGGCAAGTGACAGCTTATTCTTCGAGAAGACTGCAGTACAATTGGACTAGTGAAATATCAAGATCATTTCCATGGAATATATTCCCATTTCCCATCCTAATTACTGACAGATTAGTTAGTGTCACTGGAATTATAATAATTTGCCTAAGCAGCAGGTTTTTAAATAAAGATGGAAATTGTATTCACAAGCCCCTCTTCCACACATTATTCATACATACTGCGTGTCTGTTTACTCTCCATGCATGAGTGGCTATTTTGTCCCTAAAGATCCAAGGTAATGTGATAACAAGGATGCTACAAGCGCATACACACTTCCATATTTTCTCACTTGCAAGCATTTGCATTTACAGGATTCTCATCACGCTAATGCACGTCTTCCAGCTGTCGCCCTGTTGCATTCGGTGCTTGTAGCAGCGCCTCCTGTCTCCCCACTGCATATGCACCTGCATGATGCATTTTAGATGTTGGTAATTCTTTCACTCTGTCTCAGACTCCTCCAGAAAAGACAAAAAATCTCCATCCACCTCCTTGTTGCCAGGCAGGTAGGTTAGTTGGAGGAAGACTGTGTGCCCTTATCCCAGCTCCACGCCCCAGGAAATCCCTGTGCAGAGCTGGAGGTCCTGTGCTGATCCACTGCCAGCAGTTCCCCCATGGCATTGCTCTGGGAGTGTTTTCAGCAACAACATGGCTTATAAAAACACTTATAAAAGCTTTTTTATTTCTTAGTAAGTCGTGTACACAAACAAAATCACCTAGTGCTGCGCGCAGCAAAGCCTTCTAGAACATGCTAGACACCACTTGTCATCACTATGCTGTTTTTAGCTGGTTCACTAATTTTCCACCTTCTAAAATAAAGAATTTGAGCGAGAGTGGAGGATTTGTTTTCAAACTAAGGCCTGAACAGTGAAACAGAAGTCTGCTTGAGGACAGACCACAGAACTCCTCCAAGTCTTTGCTGGCTGCAATCTTCCATCACAATATGGTAAGAGTGCGCTGCTCTGTCCCACGCCCAGCAGGGTCCCAAAACTCCTGGCAAGGAAGAGCCTTCGGTGTCTCTCTGTCCATCCCTTCATCTCCACCAGCCCCAGACCAGGCTACAAGGCCAAAGTCCTGTAACAACACTACCCCTAACCATGCATTGTGCTCACCCTTGGCAGCCTTACCTCCCACAAGCAAGATAGATTGAAAAGCATTTGACCAAACACATAGAGCCTTGTAAAGCTTTTCCAAAGTATTTAAGTATTTTGTTTTGTTCTTTTTCACATCCATTTCGGCCATTGTAAATATCTCTTCTTAACCCTCGCTGGAGCACAAAACGACAACTGGAATTAAGATCAAGCCATTTTCCCCTGGACCATTACCAAAGCTCAAGCCTAATGCTCCTGCTCAGTCCAGCACGGTTTGTTGAGTTGTTAAACTGTGCTGGTGCTATGTTGGAGCCAGCTGGGTCTGCATGTGCAGCATGTGTGTCTGCTTGGGAGATCAATCACAAAACCACAAAGGGAAATCAGCTGCTAAACTCCTACCAAAAGCCACAGGCAGCTAGGTGATTAATATTTTGAAAATCCTTCTTATCAATCAGGCTATTCTAAGGAAAAAGATGGGTAGAAATATCTCCAATTAAAGGAAAAACTATATTAAGTTATTTAGAAAGAGTTCGCACCTGTTAGAAGTTCAAAAAATGAGCTATTTTCACTATTCTTATATTACTTTTTCCTGAAAAATAGGCCCATTTTACACAGCGGCAACACAGTGTTCCAGGATGAAGCACTCAGCACATGGAATAAGAAGAGGACAGCATTACCGCTTCTATTTTACAGGTGGCACAATAGGAGGGCTCAGCTGACACCTTTCCTACAGTGACAGAGAGGATTACATCCTGGGAAAGCAGAGCCCCTGTTCCACCTGCAGCTGCTGAATAACACTTATGTATGTAGGCAGCAAGCAGAAAATATTGGCAGGAGCCGCAGCGTGGTAATGCACAAGTGTGACAGGAAACCTGAATAATCTCTTATCTTGTGATATAGAAGCAACAGGGGCCCAATTCAACACAATATTCCAACAAGTTTGGTTAACACACTGGAGACTGCTTGATGATAATTTCACCTGTTTCCTGAAAACAGACCTTTTGAAGTTTGTGCATGTGATGTCAGTTCAATTTTTCAAAGGGGCAACGTGACAGCTGTGTTGGAGATAATCAAGAAACCTGGGGGCAATTAGGTTTGAATGCTGTGACAGTGGGGAAGTATATCAACCTCCTCGTTACAGCCACTAGTTTCTCCGGAAAATGTTCTTTAATAAGGCACAAGGGATATCATCACTTCTTCACAGAAGAGTTTTTGTGATTTTTTTGTTCTTTTTGTTTGAAACTATTGAAGGAATTACTTCCAGATTTGCAAATGCCAGCTACAGCACCCTACTTTAGTTCAAGCAAACATTATTATAGTCATAATCTACATTAGAGGAAGTTTTACAGACATTCCTGTTTTATACAAAGTTAAAAAAGCATGACAACAGATGGTGTTTACAGAGGACACTGATTTCTCTGGTACATCCATACCTGAGGGAGGAACATGTAGGGTCACCGGTAGCCCCTGACTACCTCACATCTGTCAGATTACTCATCTTCACAAAATGCCAGGTAAGGGTGATGGAGCGCTTCTGCAAAGATGGAAAATCCAAAGCACAGAGATGCCAGCTGAATTATTCAGAGAAAATTTCTTCCGGAAACAAGTACTCAACTTGGGTTTTATTTTCCCATTCTGTTATTTTCCTCTGTTGGTACACTGCAATTTCTCATTTGTTCACAAACATTTACGAGTATATCCTCAGCGGAAATTGAACATTCAAGGTCTGCTTGGAGCACCTTTTTCTGTCAATGCAGGGATTGTAGCTCAGATTGTTACAACATCAAGAATGAAATGGACTTCACTACACCACAGAAATCTCACCTGTAAGTTATTGCCGGAGCCTAAAAGCCCATATAATAAGTCATAAAAAATATATATTTTCATTACATTTCAAATCAGTTCAGCAAAGCAAAAGTTTGGGGAGTTGGACCATGCCACAGACTACTGATGTGCTGCCCAAGGGAAAGACAGAGCTGAGGGCAGAATGGCCTTCCATCATCTCCCTGAACCCTGCCTTTCCATGTGAAATTCAGCCAGTCTTATTCTCCTTACACTTTTGGTAAAAGCACTCTTATGCTTTTCCTTCACAGTTCCAGGAAAGCTATTTGAATCCTTGATCATTTTGCATAATGGTCTTGCAGAGAGAGAAAATGGAAGGGAGAATAACTCAGGGTCAGGGGGATCATGCCTAAGCAATGCGCCGGGAGATAAGGAGGGAAGAGCAACCCACTCCACTCCCTCCCCTCTGTAATCACCCTTACTGCCCACACCCTCATGAGCTCAAAATCAACTCCAGCAAGTCCAGGCTACAACATGCAGAAAAGCACCAAATGCACAGCATCCCAGCCAACACGCCTTACCTGCCAGGGAACGGAGCTCAGATGGCCATCCAGTTCCCGATAGCTTCCAGCTCTTTCTCCCCTTCTTCCTGAAGACTAGGCACTCACAGCAGCACCACATGCAAGCTCCAGCCAGTGCTGCTTTACATTCAATTGGCACAGGTGTAAATTGACTACTCAAGACATGGGAGAATCAGCTTTCTTCAGCAGTCAAAGGTGAAGTGATGCTCTGTTTTCAGTTGTACAACCTCTTTTTCTCAAAGCTCCCTGTGTGATACAAACCTGCTGTCCTTTGCCTTCCCATCCCATGAAGGAGATCAGAGATTCCCATACCACCACCTCCGCTGTCGCAACGCCAAGCACCAAATCTCCAACAACAGAGAGAAGGGGGAGCAAAACAAGGAATTCACAATGAAAGACTACCTGTTCAGTCTTCTTTCCTAGTTCTGCATTCAGACTTAATGCATGCCATAGTTTGGTTTTATATGCAGGTCACTCAGACATTCTTCTCACACATATATCAGGTGCTGCTGGAAAATGTGACTATTATCCATCAAGTCCTTTGCTTTAGTCAGCTTCCAGCAGAAGAGTAATAGACACACTTGTGTTGTCACATCATTGTCCAAAATGTCAGAGAAAAAAGCCCTGAACATTAACAACTCCCTAAGGAAATCAGTTCTAAAAAAAATAGTTTAAGAAAAAAAAGTGGGAGAGATGGAGAGAAAGATGCAGAGCATCCCTTTTTATGCAGAAAAGTGCCCTTACTAGCTGTGTGCCAGACAAGACAACAGTACCAAAGCCGTGGTTTTACTTCCAATGAAGTTTACATTGTGCCTGGATAAAGCAACATGTGAGCATGTTGGTTTTAATTTTCAGGATCTAGAATTAGAAATGATCTTCTCTTTGGATATCATACATTAAGAGAGATGTATCAATTTGAAGGGTAAGTGTAATCTCTTCCCAAGGCACTTGCATTAAGATTCAAACAGCTCAGGTATCAGGCAGAGCAAATCTTCATAGACAGTAAAGCAAAAGGGAAAAAACAGAGAAGAAAATGATGAAATCAAAGATGACAAGAAGCAGTAGTTAAAGTTGGGAGGAAGAGAAGGTCAAGCACACAAACTAATCAAGGTGACACAGTGGTATTTTCCCGATGCAGCCAACCTTTATGATCTACTTTGAAAGGATTTCCTAAAGTTAAGAGGGAACGATGCAACGTTTCAAACCTTTTAAGGTTGGGTAAAATGCAGACACAAAAAAAGATATTTCTCTGCTGAGATGCAGGAAAGAGAAGTTGAATGGCAAGGAAATAATACCTGGTCCAGAATAGCCTTGTAAGAAATTTTGGTAGCTCACTAATATCCAGAACCAGCCTGACCTGGAACTATAGGATACCCTGCAGAGGAGCAGCCACCAGCTCTGCTAGGCTTACAGCAGAACTACGTTTTCACACTTGCAGCTGCAAATACACAACATCAAAACCTCAAATGAGAAGGATAAAGTGCAATAAATTCAACAGTGCTTTTTCCACTGCATTTTCATTGAAATCATTCTTTGTACACAACCACTCATTGCAGCACGATGAACTAACAGAATCATAGAATCACAGGATAGCTTGGGTTTGAAGGGATCTTACCAACCATCTGGTTCCAATCCCCCACAACAGGGCAGGGACACCTCCCACCAGCTCAGGCTGCCCAGGGCCCCATCCAACCTGGCCTTGGACATCTCATCGGGTGGGGCATCCACAGCTCTCTGGGCAGCCTGTGCCAGTGCCTCACCACTCTCTGAATAAAGAATTTCCTCCTAACATCTAATCTAAACTTCCCTTCTTTTAGTTTAAAACCATTATTTATGTCCAAGAGATGTGCTCGTAAAAATAGGAAATAAGGCAGAAGTTAGACGAGACTGCAGGAATGTGGCTCAGAGATGATAAACGTTACCAGTTCAGCCACATACAGTGGATAAATCCTTTACCTCTCAACTCCAACGTGTGCAGCCTAACCCACAAAGTCTCTGAAAAGGGCTCTTTCACCTCCTGTCCAAGCTCTGTGGACCTTCAGACAGGTAAGGAACGGCCACACGCAGCACTACAACCTCCCTCCAATTCCTTAATTGGGTTTGCGTATTACTGATAAGTAATTGATATACAGGAAATGAATGCAAGGCCTCAGCCAAGTCTGCTTCAGCATACAAATACAGGCAGCTGAATAGGAATCATCAGCAAACACTGCAGCCCTGCCATTCCTATGGCATTTCCAGTATGGACGTGCTTAAAATATCTCAACAAAGTATTTCACTTCGTACAAGTGATGCTGGCGTGAGTGTTTGTTGCCATTTCATAGAAGAAACTGCAGAGGGCTGAGGGTGTCAGATAGAAACAAAGATAACATTATGCAAACACTGTTCTGGATTAAATTGTAGAGAAAAGAGAGGCTTAAGGGGCAACACAATAAGAAAGCAAGATAAAGAGAAGAGGAGCACAAAGGCGAGCACACAGCTCCCCACACATTCAGCCTTTAGGTACAATCTTCCTATTTTTTCCCCAGAGCCATTAAAAAAAAAAATTAATCTCTGTGCACAGCCTAAATTTGTATTTAGTGCCAACTTCGTGTCTCCATCAAATTCCTCCACAGTGTAAGATGCGGCACTGTAAACAGTCTCATTTTTGTTATTTTATCAAATTGTGTTAACTTTCCCTCTGCAGCATTCTGAGGCTGGCAACACCGAGACGTGCAGGAAATGTAAATCACTCCCTTTTGATATGATAACCGTAGCAGTGAATTGCATCCCAGAAATCAGCTCAGGATTATAGTTGAGAACTCGCTGAAAGGCACTTAGCCGTGGCTTTGTGCCAGAAGGGTAAATTTCAGCTGGCAGGTCAGCAAAAACAGGCTCAGGTCTTAGGAAAGAAGAACAATGCATAACATACAGCTGTGGCTGCCCAAAACTCAAAGCCAACCGCCTCAGGGTCGATATATAATTAAAGGATGCCAACAGGTGCTAAAACCAAGTGTATATTTATGTATGCAAATATATGGGTGAGGTATATTAAATATGAATAAGCACCTAGGAAAGCAACGGCTAGCAGGCTGTAGGATGAAATCTATTTGCCAGACAAATACGGACGCATATATAAACAGCCACATACAAAAAATTGCATTTCCTGCACGAAGCTATTTGTGGTAAAGTACATTATAATAATCATTTTAATCATGTATTGTTTCTGAAACAACTTTTCAGTTTCAAAGATTTAGTGAATGTTGGAATGCAAATAAAGATAATCAGAACATGGAAATAATTGCCTTATTTTCATGTATAAATGCGACTGCTAACAGCAACTTGTGTTAACCCTGGGCCAGGACTCTGCTGAATTAGGTGTTGCACAAACACAAAAATAAAAAGCTGTCTGAACCCTAAGGAATTTGCAGCTCTAACAGGAAAGAGGCAGCAGATGGATATAGACAGAAATAATCAAGAAATAGTAGTTAACAAGGCAGGAGCTAGTCTGAGCAAACCAAATCCCTGATTGCCGTGAGCCTCACACAGGCACCACAACAAAGAGGAGTTTTGATCATCGGTGACCCACAACACACGGAGCTCAGCGCATCCTTCATCGTCACCGCTGTGCTCCATCTGTCATCCCCACGCTTCCTGGCAAATGCGTCTCGCTCACCCACGACACTTCATCTTTTAGCACGAAAACTCTTTGGGCTGAAGACTGTCATGTATGACCTCTCTTTCCAGCCTCAAGCATGGTAGGGTTCAAACTGGTCATAAAGAGAGATAAAACAATTTAGGAATGACATGCTTAATAATAATTTTTATTAATAACTGCTCCAACAGAGTTTGGGTATGTACGTATACAAGTCTGAAGACAAAATTACCACACACAAAAAAATGTCAGACGTTAGAGGCATCCATCAATTTTTGAGCAACAGAACCTCCTGCTGGTTTCTATTCAGTCTACACATCTCTGGTTCTAAACCTGAACTGTGCAGAGGAGAAGCACAGCTGCTGGCACAGAGTTATCTCATGGCCCTGAGACACACACACAAGTAAACACATGTATGATGCCCAATCTTAGCTGGAACCTCCAAACGCAACCTTAGCACGTACATCAGCAATAAAAGCTAGTCCAGCAGATATCTGGACAGCTACAGCAAACGAATCCCACTTTTAGAAACCAAAAGAAAACCAACTAAAACAACATCCTAAAATGTTTTTCCACAACAGAGATAGCATCTATAGGATACAGCACTACTGCTGGAAGGGTTTTTTTCAGCACATTTGCCTCAATAACCTACTTTTAGTACTGCTACATCTTTCAGGCCAGTTTTAAGCCAATAAAGTATTTAATTTTCATCGCCAAACATATCTTTCATGACACCTAACCATTGCAAGTGGTTTTCACGTTCCTAAATTAAATGCTTAAAAGGTGGGGAAATGAGACTTTGCTGTACAACATCCATCCATCTCTTCCTTAGCCCCAGCCTGACCTACTAAGGAAGCACCGCCCTTCCCAGCCTCTGCTTCCACACTGTGAAAGGGTTCAACTGAAAATTCAGCCTTGAAAGAACTTGCAGAAAATAGTAAAAGTGTTGGCTTTACAGCACCCCAGTACAGCACCTACACCAGCTGCTGCCATGCTGGTGGGACAGACAGCAGGACAAATCTCAGTGCTCAGCTGTCATCCGAAGGCAGCGCACTCAGCAGCAGCAGCAGGGTCCCAACCAGCTGAGCAGTGAAGTTGTCTCTGTTATTTTCAGTGAGGTTTTTATAGAATATATTTTCGGTGAGGTTTCCATAGAATAAACCTTCCAAACAATTCTACTTGCATAATAAAAATCAACGGTCATTGAGAGTTTCGTATAATTGTGCCAGGAAGATCACAAATACATACTTTTGTAGTCACAATATAGTTCTTCTCAAAGTCTTTGGATTTTTAAATGATTTTTTTGTTTGGTTGCTTTAATTCTGTATTCGTTTTCCCCTGAACACCTCCCATAGACCAAAAGTGACCAATAGAAAATACTGCTTAGAGTCAAATTTCATGGAGACTTCATTCAGTAGAGTTAGGCGTGTTCCACATCTATTAATTGTATTCCTTTTTCAGTAAGACACGGTGAATTGCAAGGCAAGGAGGCAGTTCCTACACAATGGCAGGCTCAATAAAGTGGTAGCTGAAATTCCATGCTCATGCACGCAATATGATTTTCCAACACAATTCAAACTTCAAAAGTGAAAAAATAATAGCATGTAAAAGGACCTTGCTTGCTCTTAAATCACTGTTATCAAATCTGAATCTGTTTAAGCCAGGTAATTTCAATCAGGCCTATTTAACATGCAAAGGTAGGTCAGGTTTTACTGATCCCCTCCAGTACTAACAAATGCACTCTTAAAAGAATGAGTAATGATAGACAAACGCACAGCTCAGTAGCTACGGGCTCGCTAGAGGTATGTGATATTCACAGCCTTCAAGCTATGTGTGCAATTTCTATATGAACTAGAATGCAGAATATAGGCTAGCCAATTCATACTGGAAAGACTAAACTAACAAACAAAAAAACCACCAAAACCAGAGCCTTACCAAAATAGAGGTGGAATAGCATTTATATTTACTAAAAGCAAAACCATTAACTTCTAGAATACTGTCACAGCAGCACAAGTGCAATTAACTTTTCAGTTGTTGTTCCTTAAGCGTTTTTAATGCAATATTTCTGGGTTTCCTCCTCAGAGTCCATGCTATGCCCTGAATGTTGAACTGTTAACAACTGGTGGCATTATTCCAGTTGCTATAGAAATAAGGCAGGCTTATTGTTATTTATATTATGGCATTATCTAGAAGTGTTTTTAATTAATCAGAGTTCCTCCTACACCTTTCAGAGAAGGACCAGAAAAGAAGCACGTTCATAACACTGATTAAATTTTTAAATAAACAAATGCTGACTATTTGAAGAACCTAGATTGTAAAGAAGGAGTGAGATGATCAATAAAGGAAATAAATATACGTGATGTTGTTGAGGGCCAGTGATCATCATCATAGCAGACAAATAAGGGAACATTTAAACAAAGATTTGCAGCACATTCCACCCATATGGTCACACACAGACCAAACATATTGCAAGATCTAGATATAGCCTTACCAGATACTAGCTTCTGGCTTCCCTACGCTAGCCCTTCATAAAGGATTTCACTTATGAAGTATTTCTCAGAAAAACAAAACGTTTTTATATGCTAAACTAAACATGATTTTCACTTTATTTTTCAAGTCATGCTAAAATAAAACTACTTCAGTTTTTCAATTGATATCAGATATATCACTCCCATTCCAACTATTAAATACTCATTTTTATGGCTTGAGAGGATTCTAAATATGATATTTACAGACACAATTACATACAAAAATCAAAACATTGCAGTTAATGTACTGGAACAGAGACAGGATTTCAGGATTTTATTCTACTTGCAGACTTGTGCAACTCAGACAAGTTCCTTAATCAACCCTTATCCAAGTTTACCCCTCCATCTAATGAACAGGTGAGGAGCATAAACAGATCAGTGCTTAGGACATGCTCTGGAGCTATGCTGTCAAATAGCTAGAAAAGCCAGTAATAAATAATATAAATCCTCATTGTCAACTTTAGGCAATTATTGGTTGTTTATTAGCCTCCAAAGTGAAGACTAATACATCCGCTTATTTTAGCAGATAAAGTCAAATTACCTTGATTGAAGTTGGTAAGTGTTCAAAGATGAACAGCTATGGCCTCATTTGCTTTTTGTTATTTCTGATGAAATGTCAGCTCGAAAACTGAAAGATACTTCCTAGTTATTTAGGCAATGTGAAACTTGGGCAGTTATTTTCCAGGAAACGTGGCCTGCCTGACAGCTCTTAAATGAATAAAAGTGATATTATTACAATTATCATTAGAAGAAGATGTCCCTCATCAAAATGTGTCTGGATTTTAATTGACAAGGTCTGGGTTAATGCTGTGAAAATGCCAATGAAAGCAAAGCCTGTGGCTCAAACTAATTGTCAGCACTGAGCAACCTCAACCTCTAACCCACCACAGATTTATCACTCTGTGCACACTGTACTCATGACAAGAAACGTTTGAATTAATCATTAACAACGAGAAATTCCTCCCAGACAGAAAGCGAGAAGAGCGCAGGGCTGCCCACCCCCCTTTCCCTTGCTCCTGAGCCAAGGAGAGGTGCCTGCAAGCCTTTCTAATGAGAAATACTTTTTTTGTTGTTCTTTTCTCTTAAGACCATTGCAGGAGAAACTTTCAGTGCTCCTAAAACAAGGAGAGAGACATCAGTCTGAGCAAGCTGCAGGGGACATACAGCTAAATGTCCTCCCACCTCCCTGGCCACTGTCCCCAGTCATTTCCAGAGTCACAACAAGACAACATGGGGTCACACATGAGGACAAACACCCACTTGCGATATTAGGGGGTTTCCTTAGTCCCAGCAATGCCTGCGTAATTGGTCCACCTCCTGCTAGTCATTCCTATGGACTCATCCCAAACATTTCTAGTTCTGAGCTAACAAGCACCTACCCCTGAGATCGACCCATCTGTTCACTCAGGGTAGCTCCCGCCATCGCCACTCAGATGTGCGCAGACATAGGCAGCCCAGTGAGCTTCCAGTCATAGGGCAGCAGGCCACGCTGGTGCAGAGACCAACAGGCAGCCAAAATCCCAGGAGAGAAGCCAACAAAGGCCTGGATACGAGCACAGTCCCATCACAGGCCTCCTCTGTGTTCCGGTGGTTACAGCACAATGTACAGCCTCTGTGACCTCAGTCACAAGCACAGCAAACTGGGGAGAACCCTTCAGCTGGCAGTCAGCACCACTTTTCACCCTCAATTTCATACATAAAAGAAAACCAACAAGTTTTGTAAAAAACTTACTGAATTCTCCTAGCTGTATTTACTTTCCTCGAGCATAAGGAGAGAATCCAAGTGCCTCCTGTACCTGGCATGAGGTCTGCCAGGGTCATGGCATGCTCTTAAGCCTCGCACTGTTTCTACAACCTTCTCTGTAGATTGCTCCAAAAGTAATGTCTCCTGTTTATTTCCATGGAAACTACAACAGATACAACAATTACAATAACGCTATTTGATAGAGCAAATTCTTAGCTACAAAAGCTTGAGTTTGCTGTGGTGAAGCAGTAAGAAGCTACCTTGCTCAAGGGCTGCCAGCACCATCAATTTCTCTGTGGCCCTTTCCTGGTAGCTGGAAGGCAGAGAGTGCTTGTGGCACTGGCACAGGGACAAACACCCTGCTCACTTCACTGTTCCATTTCTCCCAGAGGTGAAAGACAGCCATCTCTCCTCCCATTCACCACCAGCTACTCTGCCTTTCTAATTTTGCTGTTTTCTATATATTCACCACGGAAACTAAATGCTGGAAATCTCCCATTAAAGGATGCCAACAAGAACTCTCCATTCACGGCTAACGTTTGGCTGCTCTTCCAAATGTTTTCAGTATGTTTCAGCTTCCATTCATTAAACATACTCATAATCATTTACAGTGCATCTAAAGAACTTGTACAACAGGTTTATGCTTCCAAACACAGATCCCTTGGCTGCAAAAAAATCAACAGCACTAGAAAGAGGTCTGTGTTGATCAGGAGGTAGAGCTCAGGCAGAGAAAACTGTGAGCCACCCCATCATGATTGGTCAGTTACTTCTACCAGGCAGGAATTTGGCCCATGTTTGGCAAGCTGTTTTCTTAGGGCATCATCCGTTAGTTAACTGCCAAATTAGTGAGGAACCATGAACATTTTGATAAGAAGTGCAAAATGGAGACTTCTGGTACCTTAACTGAAAACTTGGATAACCTAGAGCTTTCTTCTGGTCTAAAGAAACACTTAACATAGCGAAGTAGTTCCATAACATTTCATATCAGTTACTGTTGTGGCTTTGCCTCCACTGCACACTTCAGAATATTTTCAGACTAGGAGAAGGCTTCACTGAAGAAAGTTAAAACAAATAATCTTTTCTTTTGCTAAGTCCCAAATGCTCTTTTTCAAAAGTTGTCATTGCTTTCCAAATTTCTCTTTCAGGCTCTTTCATGCTCCGTATAGAACTAAGGAAGGGCATCTTTGACACTTCAATAAATTGTGCTGTGTTGGTTCTGCAGTGCTCAACTAAAACTAGCAGGACCCAGCATGCAATTACGAGACCAGAATGGCTCCCAAAGTACACATGGTGCTGAGGCTTCCAGCAATTATTTCTGTGATCCTTTAGACAGAGGTTGTTCAGGGACAGAACTGCTCCTTTAGGTAATTACATTCCCAGGGCTACATGGGGCCTGTCAAACTCTCCCCTCTCTATATCACAGGCCAGTTTTGTGCATCATTATAAAATAAATATGTCATCCTGATGGGAGTTTTCTTAGTCACTCTCAAATGCAGAAAATATAACAAGCTGTAGCTCAATAAAATCCAAACATAACCAAGTCACCGGTGTACAGAAACTCAGAATGTTGCTTCCTGACTGCTTACTGCATATGAGACCTGGGTTACTTCCCTAGCACAGACTTTTATCTACTAGCATGTGCAATTAAGCCAGTATTTGTCCAACAAAAGGTAAAAATGACTACCCAGATGATGTTACACCACAAGTGGAATACTAAAGGCTCTGGAGTATCCTGAATGATCAGTCCCACATGTGACATTCTTCACCAAGCTTTGCTCTGGCAAAATTCCCTATTCTCATTTATTTTCTGCAATGCTGGATGTAAAGCTTGGAAAGCAGAACTGCTTTAACCACATGGCAGGAGGATGGTAGTTCATAATTAATTTTCCACATCAACTGTTGGCCTCCCTCCTCTTCCTCTCTGCTAGGCTGCAAACTGCCAAGGGATACTCATCCAGGAGCAGATATACCACAGAGCAAAAAGCATGATTATTATTAGCTGTGCTTTACAGTGTGGGCTAGCCAAAAATAAAAGTGAGCTGAGGCACAGTACCAGTGCAAGGCAGCCCTGCCTGAAGCTGCTTATCATGTAAGAGATGCAAAAATTAAGGGGATAGAATAGCAGAATGGTGAAAGATGGGCAGACAGGGGAAGGCTGCAAGAAGACATGGAAATGCATTCTGAGAAAAAAGTTTTGAGGCAGACAATTCCAAAATGTCTGCAGCCCAAAGAAACGCCCACAGTTTTCCAGCCCAGCTTACCTCTGCCTGTGACACAGCCCACAGCTGCCAAGCAGCTCAGTAGTGGATAAAGGGCTCTGAACTGCTTCATCTTCTAAGAGAATGAAACTTCACTCCATTCAGACCTCGGTTAGCATTTTCCACTCCTGAGACTTGAAATTGCTCAAAGATCAGAGCACAAAGTAATTATAAGGAGGTGTTTGGTCCTTACAGGAGAAAGGTCTCCAGAAGAAAATAAACCACTACTTCATCACACTCTCCGAAGTCCAGAAGGCAGAGCTGCAGGCTGACAGCTCAGGAACAAGCCCTTTTGTGTGACTTTGGGCAGATCCTTTGACTTCTCAGTATTTCAAGAGTATAAGTAAAGGACTACTCTATTACTGTTCTGTGATTGATATCTTAAGAATTCCATGTTAGTTTTGGAGTTTCTTATTTTCTTTCCGAAATTCAACTCAGTTCTGATGCTGATAGCAGCTTTTAATTCATTTTACACCAAGATATTTGTTATCAGAAATTGTGCTTTGATATGCGTCAGGTTGATGGATTCAGTAAAAGCCCTGTCAGGAGAAGCAGAGTGAATAGGGTTGCAGAAGTGGTGTCATCAATGGAATTGATACATTAACAGCCAGTCTGCTGATCTTGCAACAAGGCATACAAGCATAATGACCATTTTATTTCCTCACTCTGGCAAAATAGTTCAGATAAACATGAGAAACTATTTGCATAAATATTACTCATACAAACAAGCCCAGCGTGGTCATTGATAGAAAAAAAGCATATATAAATGTCATCCTGGATGCAAGTCTGTTTTCCTATTTGGTGTTGAAAATTTGATTGAGAAGAATAAAGCGTTTACTCAAAACTTATCTTCAGGAATTCAAATAGATATCCCCAGACACTACAATTGAATATTTCCTTCAATAATACCAGAGCAGAATTTTACTGATGTTTTCAGACACATTCAGTAGACCTGCACCCCTCATCAAGCCATTGGGAAGTCATGTTTTTGTCTTATTTTGACATCTAGACTCACAAACATGAAAATCAGTGTTCGTTTCTGATTTCATAAATGGAATTACACAAAAAACAAGAAAGGTTTGAAGAGGGAGGCCATAATTTTTTTTGACCACATAACATAGGGAGTGAATAAAGAGAAGTGGCCCACAGCACTGCTACATGTCAAGAAGGGCTTGCACATACCAGCTACATCCTCTGTGCCTCACCTGTATCGTACCATCTACACTGTCCTATACCATAATGAGATTTTACTAACTTGAGATGAATTACAAAATATTTGAGTGGCTAAAAAAAATGTGACACTGAGATTAAAGTTTTTAAAAGAAATAATATTACAGTTAACCAAAACAAATGGAAAAGTTCCAAAGCAATTCATCTGAAAGAGCTGAATTACATTGAGGATTTATGCCCATGTAATGATGTCAATTAATTGCTATGAGATATATAAAACATTAAATGAACATGAGTTGTTTGGCTTTTCTTTTTTCTTTTTTTTTTCCTCCAATTTTACTTGCAAGATAAATTTTATTAACTATACTTAAACTACTTTTTAACTACTTAAAATTTTTCTTTTATATATTTATTGAATGTGCTTTTTCAGCAGAACAGAGCATTTTACTAACTGGATTCTACTAACCTAAAAATAAGCTATTTAAGAAAAAATATTACTCTACGTTATATCTACAGATCAGTTTTAAATAATTCCTTACACAATAAGAATACCATTATCACAATGTGTAAGTGCTGCTGAAAGGGAAGCAGCTTGTCTCACATGAGCAAACATCCTATGCTGCAAAGATGAACGTGTTCAGCTAACATTATTGGAGGATACGTTGCCATTTCCAGTAGAGATATAAAGCAAATATGGGTCCTGATGTCATTTGCTGTTACTGTAAGCACTTAACTAAACACATGAGAGAAGCTGGTTCTGATCAAAGCAGTAACCTCAGTCAAATAGATCTGCACCCAAATCTTGTGCTTTCTCCTGTAGGCTCCTGAGCAGCCCAGCCCAGGCCATCTCCAGACCTCCAGCTTTGGGTATCAGATGTTATCTTTTGCACTTCTGACTGCATGTAAACCAGACATCTGTTTGCTGCTTAAAAGTGACTGTTCTGTAGTCACCAAGCATAAAACGGGAATAAGTAGCACTTCTGTATTAAGAGTGTCATGGGAACAGATAAAGTTGATGGTGGTCAATCATTCCAGTAAGGTTGCACAAAGGTTGAGGAGAAAGGATAGAGAACAGCCTTGGCTATCTGAATGGACAGCAGCAATGGTGCCAGCTCTTTAAAACTTAGCACAATGTTCTTAATCTGCAATGCTCTTAAAGACAAAAAATTTCCACAAATGTGAGCTTTCCTTAGGTAAGAAGCAAGATTGCACCTCTGATAGGCACAAAGAAAAATGTGAAGATATTACCAAAATCCAGGCTAGAGCCTAATGTCTAAGTAAGCATAGAATCACAGCATCATCTAGGTTGGAAAAGACCTTCAAGATCACCTACAGAGCCCACACAACCTGGGGCACTCTTTGCACCTAGAAAAACACATGCACAGAGCAAGGAAGATTTACATGTTTTCACCCACATATCTCAAACAAACACAAAATAAAATGAACTGCTGTGAATTCTACATTATAACAGAGCAAAATATTTGTCCCCAGGAGTCAAGAAGCCCTGTTGGTTATGAAATACCTAAAGGGGAAGGCTGTAGTGAAGGTGCTATAATCACAAGATCTGCAGCTTGGAAATAAGCAAGCTCCTCTTCTAGAAGACAGACGCTACTGGAGCAGACAGACAAACAGAACGAGTACTGTAGTGGTTGCTATGACAGAAATCTCTCCTCCATGACACCAAAGTTTTCTTGAAATGCTCGTACAAATTAATAGTATGAGTCAGAACAGACCTTTCTTGACTCTCAGCATTTAAAACTTAAACACGTAATTTAAGCTATTGCCACCAGCTTTTTCGGCTAGAATCACTGGAGACAGGCTGATACCCACAAAAGCCAATTCTAAGGCAGGTATGCAAGATGTTCAACCCAAATTGCCTCCTAGAAATGCCTTTTTTAAGCTTAATATGAGAAGCTCAGGTACCTAAAATGCAGACAGCTGACCTAGACAAGATGAATCCCAGCTGGTGTAGCATTCTGGGTTTGCCTGCAGGAATGCAGTGCTCTGGTACAGCCTGGCAGAGGCAAGCAGACACAGCTCTCAGTCTGTGTGACACTGCTCTGTCACTAGCTCATGCTCACCATCTCACAGAGGCTGTGGGACTTAAGCAAGACCCAGCCACTACCCATCTGGCAGCAGACAGTGCCACAGGCCTGGTCTCCTCACTGGCACCTGCTAATCTTCTCAATGGCTTCACTTGCAACATTCAACATACAAGTGCAATATAATGTATATAAAACTTACACTTTTCTGCCAATGTACAAGCTTTCAAGTGCCACTGGCTTAGATCATCACAGCCCTTTGCCCTCCCCCAGAGCCCATCCCAATCAGCACAAGCCTGAGTGCACAACTGTTACCTGCAGGGCTGTGCTGAAGCATGAGAGTTTAAGCCTGCATTTTCCAGAGGTAGCTACTGGTGCAATGCTATCAAAAGCAAAAGAATGAATGCACACTCCCCTGGATGCCTCATGTTTTCTTGGAGACTTTTAAGGTAGTCTTAACTCTTCCCCCTCTCTCCCCCACTAACACCAAATATGGGTGTTATATTGCTGCTATATTTTTCTCAACCAACTGTACTGCTGGTTCAGTCATGAAAGAGAAGCCAATACCTATGTGTTAAGTAAAAAAGGATAGCATCATCTGATACCACTCTATTACAATCTGGGAACCAATACTTTAAATGTTGTTCCTTGGAAGCGTATTTTGCCTCCCCAGAAATAGCATGGCCTACATAAAAAAAACGGTAGTATCAGAGGTTACATTACCCAAAATGCTTCTATAGCACAAGATTTGTCTACAATATGTTCCTTAAGCTGTTCTGGTCCCAATTTCTTGTTAAAAGATGGGTTGCATACTTTCTTGCTACATTTACAGCATAACAAAGGAAGTGTTTTTGTGTGATATGAGGGCTTTCATACATACAAAAATTACAAGAGCCACAGAATGATGAAGGTACGTAAGATTATGGAAGAAATCGGTATTATTACTGTCCTTGGCAAACAGTGCAGATATACCAAGCACAAAGGGAAGCATAGGGCTTTATTACAAATTGACTACTTCAGCATTATTTTCCTCTCTGACCCTCTGAACTACAGAGGTAAGTGAAACACAACAAGTGTGACTTTCAAAATGCGGATGTCTATCAACAAGTCTACATCACCACCAACAAAACACAAGCATCAAAGAGCATTTTGCTAAAGAAAAACCTTCACATAAACATGCACCCCCTCAAGCCCAAGACTTTAAAAACACTTCAATCTTGATGATCACTTTCCAAATTCAGAGAGAGCAAAGGTTATTTACTGAGGCAGTAAATACATGGCACATATATAGCAATAAACACAAAGGCTGCTAACTTCCAATTTTTGTCATATGTAGATAGTCATAAAACAGTAACAAGACAAAAGCAGGGGGGAAAATGACATACATACCTTACCAAACATGAATGCTGGACTCAACTCGTTTCAGAGCAACATTGGTGTCAAGGTAAGTTCCTCAGGTGACCACCAAAAGCAATTTCTTTCTAAGCTCTCCAGAGGGTCCAGCTCACCCCCGTCCTTGTCCCTGAGGCAGATGCAATGTCCTCCAGTACTTCAGAGCCTCAGCTGCAAAAGATGCTGTTCAGAAAAAGGAAAGAGAAGAAGGTGTAGCATTAAATTCTAGGGTCAGTTGTTTGGCAGATTCAGAGCAGAACAGAAGACAACATCTGATAGGAATGAAATGTCAAGGCAGGACAGAGCCTGTGACAATCCATCATGCATGGCACCTTCAGAGGGCAATCTTTGAATACAAGAACTGTGGTGCAAAGCTATTCTTGCCTTACAATACTTTAATAGTGCCACTGCACCATGAAACAAATGCCAGGTTGGCTGCATTTTATTCTAGTCTGATATACTGAGAAAGTAATACACTTCTCCATAGGGAATGTTTTAATTCATTATGGCATTTTCACAGAATAATAGAACTTTCATCTTAAAAGCAGTGACACAGCCTCAGTCTTAATACTTTGCACTGTTAAAAACAGCTCTCATTTAAGAAATTCAAAGCTCCTAAGCAGGCAGTTACATCAGGTCTCATAGCTAGTGGGAAACAGTGACTGTCAGCCCAACCCTCAAAAATGCATTCCTGAATTCAGCTTCCAAACCTATTGCCAGGGACAGAAAAGCATCTTAAGGATTCCTGGCAGAGTGGCAGCTCTTGTTCTAGCTCCCTATCACTGACCACAACCAGCTTGCAACAGCACTGCGAGCATGCAAACACCTTAGAGAAGCACGGAGAAGTTCAACCATTCATATGTTCATCACTGCCATTGCATTAGTCACCCCTCATCCCTCTGGCACGTGGGAGAACATTCACAGGACTGTCCTCTCAGCTAGGTGACACAGCCTTCTTTATACCAAAAGTCCATACAGCAATCACGGTCACACAAATCACAACAATCAAGTATATTTACTTTACTTAGCTTTAATTGCTTCACTGAACCTTAGACAAATGGCTTATGCTATGTCTCGTACGTAAAGGCTCAGTTGGAGCAGTTTGCAACACATCTGCAGCAGGAGTCAGGCAGGCAGAGCCCAGCCCTGCATTTCTTGGTTCACTGCAGACCTTCTGCACCTCTTGAACTCAGACACAAAGGAAAAATGTGGACCTTCACAGCTCCTATCCTCTTCCAGGCTAACNCTGCTAGGTCAAACCGGGACAAAATGGCATATGAAAAATCAGATTGCCAACTGGAATGGCTGATAAACGACTTACAGGCATAGAATGGGGTGATGCTGCAGGAGCAGACCTGTAGGTAGCAGCAAGACCCAGTTCCACCATTTTAAAGGGATTTCTGTCTCTGGGGACCACAGTTACAAAAACTTGTGCATTAGCTATAGCATCATCTGAGCTGAAAGGCAGAACAACAACAAGACTAGACTGTCACTGCACACTGAGTGCAAGAGCCTGGTCTCAGGTTCAAAAAGATGCATTTTTGAAAGCTCCTATTTAGCACAGCCTGCCAATGCTTATCTGAAGCAAATCTCTTTGGTAAGAACTTGGCACATTGTCTTAATATGCTGTTATGCATGCACTCAGAGTTTCTGTGCTGTTTGAATTCCTGCACTGCTGGGCAGATCATAAATTATAGTACAGGTAGGAGAGTGTGCTTTCAGCTCTTGGCAAAGACAAAAAAAAAAAAAAAAAAAA